>CM040428.1:60062154-60662154 GCA_022702705.1 Papilionanthe hookeriana x Papilionanthe teres
TGCCTTCCTAATGGGGATAATGGTATTATAAGGACTCTTGATGTTCCTATATACTTGACCAAGGTTTCTGGCAACAATGTTTTTTGTTTGGATCGCGATGGGAAGAACCGGATCATAACCATTGATGCTACAGAGTATATCTTCAAGCTTGCTCTTCTGAGGAAAAAATTTGACCATGTTATGAGTATGATCAAGAATTCTCAGTTGTGCGGGCAGGCTGTGATTGCATACTTACAGCAAAAAGGTTTTCCTGAAGTAGCTCTTCACTTTGTTAAAGATGAGAGAACCCGATTCAACTTGGCTCTTGAGAGTGGTAACATCCAAATTGCTGTTGCTTCCGCAAAAGAGATAGATGAAAAGGACCATTGGTATAGGCTAGGCATTGAGGCCCTACGACAAGGGAACACCGGTATTGTAGAATATGCTTATCAGAGGACAAAGAACTTTGAAAGGCTGTCATTTCTGTATCTTGTCACAGGAAATAAGGAGAAGCTGTCAAAAATGCTGAGAATAGCTGAGATGAAGAATGATGTGATGGGTCAGTTCCATAATGCTATGTATCTTGGTGATATCCAGGAGCGTGTGAAGATTTTGGAGAAGACTGGTCACTTGCATCTTGCATATATCACAGCTTCAACTCATGGCCTCATTGAAACTGCTGAAAGGCTTGCTGCTGAATTAGGGGATGATATTCCTGTTATCCCCAAAGAGAAAACCCACTCGCTTCTTTTGCCACCTGTCCCTCTCTTGAATGGCGGTGACTGGCCATTGTTGAGGGTTATGAGAGGAATTTTTGAGGGTGGATTGGATATTGCTAGCAAGTCAGGATATGATGACGTCGAAGAAGAAGTTTCTGGTGCTGACTGGGGTGATGAAGACTTGGACATTGTTGATGTTGAGCGAGTGATCCAGAATGGGGATGCAGATGCAGAAGTTGATGATGCTGAAGCAAATGAAGAAAATGGAGGCTGGGACCTTGAAGATCTGGAGTTGCCTGCAGAAGTTCCAAGTCCAGTGGCTACAGGTAATAGCCGTGCATCGGTGTTTGTTGCCCCTACACAGGGTATGTCTGTGAGCCAAATCTGGATACAGAAATCATCTCTTGCTGGGGAGCATGCTGCAGCTGGAAACTTTGACACAGCACTGCGCCTTCTTAATCGGCAGTTAGGAATAAATAATTTTACTCCATTGAAGCCTATATTTTTGGAATTATACACAGGCAGTCATACATATCTTCCCGCATTTACTGCGGCTCCAGTAATTTCAGTTGCTGTTGAGAAGGGGTGGACCGAGTCCACCAGTCCTAATGTTAGAAGTCCACCATCTCTAGTATTCAAGTTTTCACAACTGGATGAAAAACTCAAGGCTGCATACCGTGCAACAACAGAGGGGAAGTTTCCTGAGGCCTTGAGGCTATTTCTCAGTATCTTACACATTATTCCTATTATTGTTGTGGATTCTAGGAGGGAGGTTGATGAAGTCAAGGAGTTGATTGAGATTGCTAAAGAGTATGTTTTGGGCTTGAAGATTGAGGTCAAGAGGAAGGAAATTAAGGATGATGTGATTCGACAACAGGAGCTTGCTGCTTACTTCACAAACTGTAAGCTCCAAAAGGTTCACACCAGATTGGTGCTTACTAGTGCCATGACTATTTGTTTCAAGGGAGGAAACTATGCTACAGCAACCCATTTTGCTAGGATGCTTTTGGAGAGTAGCCCAACTGATGCCCAAGCAAAGAAGGCAAGGCAAGTTCTACAGGCTTGTGGTGACAGAAAAGATGCGCACCAGCTGAATTATGATTACAGGAATCCTTTTGTGGTCTGTGGAGCTACCTTTGTTCCAATCTACCGTGGACAGAAGGATGTCTCATGTCCTTATTGCGGAGCTAGGTTTATCCCAACCATTCAAGGTAAGCTTTGCGCTGTTTGCGAGATTGCAGTGGTGGGTGCAGATGCATCCGGGCTTCTTTGCTCTTCGACACAGTTGCGGTAAATGAAGGTATTTACCGAGTACTCATTATATGTGTTTCCTATCAAGGTTGTCACGCCATATCTTTTCAGAATCAATTATGTTTCATGCAAAAGAATAAAAACAGGTAATCTGGTTTTTTGCGGTTTGTTCAGTTTTTTAAATTTGTGCTCCCCCTATCTTCGAGCTGTAGGAATTTTGTAAGACATGCAGTTATTATTTGAAAGTTGACGTTATGAGTTCAATTTGATTGAGAAATTGGTTTTAGTTTTATTTTTATTTGGAAGTTGATGCCCAAACTATTCATTAGGCGGCTCTGTCTGCGAGCTGTTCTGTATTTCACTATGCATTTATCTATTCAGTGCTCTTCAGAGTTAGTGTTTTGTTGCAAGATCTATGCAATGCATCCATCCAGCTGTATGGAATAGGTTGCTTTGAATTTTCCCTGCAGTGATGATTATTTCTATCAACTATGGCAGCATTCTTTCCTTGGGAAAGAGCCAATTTTCGATAAGTGGGCTTGGTGGAAACTTTCTTTAGTAAAGTTTGCATAAACCATGAAATGTCTCCCTTTGATTGGTTAATTTCAATTGTTTTGGCCTTCGTTGTATTAATCACCGCTGGCAGTGCTGCTATTGCATGGTTGTTTTTTTATTTTTATTTTTATTTTTATTATTTGTTTATCATTTTTTAAACAAATAGGATGTAATGGAGAGAAAGATTCATGTAGCCGACCCCACTTAGTGGGATTAAGCCTTTGTTGTTGTTGTTTATCATTTTATAATTTTGTACTTGCATCTCCACGATGAGTAAGATCTGAGTAGTTCTGCTTTGATTCCCATTTAGCTGGAACACGAAACCATTTCGGCTTGATTAGTATTTTCTAGTTATCTATCCTCTCTCTTCCTGTACATCCATATTTTCCGGGAATATGTTACTCAAATTTCTATAGAAGCCTGATCAAGATTTTGTACTTTTCTAACTGCGAATCAATGTAAACCACGTTCAACTTGTCAAACTAGAAGTCAGTAAATCAATTTTTGTTATGTTCCCTAAGAGTTGATCTTATTATTACCTCAACATTAGGTTGCTGAATTTTCTTGAGGAACATAACAAGTGCTTTTCCTTTTCCTTTCATCTATGTTTCAACCTATTGTAAGGAGAGAGACTTACCACCACTTACTATTTACTTGGAAACATCATGCGTTTTTGCACTAGGGGTCTTGAGGGTGAATCAAGGCACTTGGCTGGGAAGGAAAACCAAGAGTCGAATTTAATGTCTTAGTGGTCCAGATTGTTGTATATCTTGAAGAAGATCAAATTCTGCTCGCTGTTGTGTTCTATGATTGCGGCCCATCAAATGCACCCATGGGTTGCCAGGTGGAGCAGATACCCATCATGAAAAGTAAGTGCGGTGCTTGACAAGTTCGCTATTTCTCAGTTTGTTTGTTTTAAGTCCCAACGGACCAACCCTTAAAAGTTTGTGTTTGCTAAAACATAACACTCTAGGAGATTATTAATCTGGGCCGTTAAACTTGGTGAGTTTCAGATAATTTTTACTCGTAGGATGGTCATCAAAATCCGAACACTTGCTAACACTGTCAAATACTTCATCCTCCCCAAGTGGGGAGTAAGGTTTGCAGATGATGAGAATAAGCTGTTGATGCTATATGTCGACATCACATCTGGATATCAACGAGTCAGAAGTGGGATGGTACTGAGAACACTGATAAGAATAATGTTGACCCGCGCTTTGAAAATATGAATTTTTTAGTCACCAAAAACTAGTTTGAATATAAGGCATTTATCATGAGATTAGATCGTTTGTCAGGATCATATCAAAACACATGACAATATTATTAGATTTTTCATTGAGGTACGTGAGAAAATTTTGCATATATTTTCAAAATTAAACAACGATTGATGAATTTGCGTTCTTTAAGACGGCTAATTTTGAGGTTGTAGAATCATCTTATTATTGACTTGCTCTCCAAAATCAGGACTCCAGTTGGGCAGCCTAGCTTTTAATTACTGCGACTTAGTATGGGGGAGCTCAAGGTGTAGAGAATAGGAGGAGATCCTCTGGCTCTTGAATTTTAGGGTCGAAGTAGTCCAATATCTGTTCTTGAGAGGAGAGTTGTTCCCGCTTTGAACTTTGATGTTGGCAAACTTCTACTCATAACTCATCAGGTACATATTTTAAATAATGATTTATTCTATGTGTATTAATCATACATTAATTCTTTTACATTATTAATTCATTCATCTCAAGCGGTTGAAACTCGAAATAATTTATAAGATAACTGGTCTAAGAGTAATATTTTTGAAATATTCTAATGCTATTGATTTAATTTATTTTCAACTAAAATTTGTTTAAATTCGATAATTTTGTATATGCAGATGGATGATATAAGAGTAAAGGTGCAAATAGAATAATGATGAACCAAAAAAAAAATTATGAAAATGTTGTTACAATAAAAAATAAGCAAATTTTAAATTTTGATCTACAATGTTGCACTAAACTTTGCTTTGCTAAGACGGTACTCTACAGTATCATAATCTTGTAGTACATAGGAAACAAAGTTGGCATTGGCTTAGAGCAGCATGGCTGCTGAAGTACGCCGGAAAATAGATGGTTGAGCTCCTTAGGCGCTATAAATACAACAATGTGCTCCTATAACCTTTTTCCAATTTAGTTTTTGAGTAGTTTTTCAAACAATTGAGGGAGTTTTTTGAGCAGTTTAAGTAATTTAAGAGTGGGACTGTGTGGGCTATGCGTGGATAGAGGGAGGACTTAAAGTGGAGAACTAAAGAGGAGGGAGAGGATAGAGTCATCGAAGAGAGGAAAAAGAAGAGTAGATGCAATTTTGGGTACATCATTGCTTAAGATTGCATCTTTTCTTTTTTCTTTTCCTTGCTATACTTCAAGTTTCTTTAGTTCTATGGCATATATCCTGACATTTATGCTGTACTTGGTTATTATTTTAGGTTTATGGTGTAGATAAGTTGTTTTACTTAATGTAATACTTTAGTTGTTGTCGTTTTACTGACATTTATTTGACATATGTTTTACTTTATTTAGTTTAGCATTTTGATGAGCTAGAACGGTATACATAAGTGCACATGTAATTCAAATAGAAATAAATATAGTATTGTTTCTATAAGGATCAAAGTAGAACCTCTGATTAGTTAATTACTAATTTTCTATTATCTTATTTTTTATTGAATCGGTTCAGAATTTGAGATGAGATAAATTACCAAATTAGAATTTTATGCTACAAAATAGCTTTAATGTTAAAGTGGAGAGAAACAATTCTGGATCTATGATTTGCTTAAACTATATCTATGAATTATTATGTAGAAAGATGATTCTTAAATATTTTAACAATCAAGAATATAAGTGTCTCATAGTCTTCAGTCTTCATTGTAACAAAAAAACAGAATCACTTCACTGCCTAGGATTACATCAATACAAATTAGTTTAAGTGATTGCAAGAAATATATTTCTTTTTTGATTTTAAATTTTCAAGTATTATATGCTTGTATGCTTGAATCTTTGTTTGGTATCACTACACAATTAAATTAAGAATGAAGCGAAACAAAATACTAAATTTCATTTATAACTTGAGCAAAATAATTAGTTCATGTTAATGGAAGCCAAATAAGATGTACAATACTTGAACATTAAAAAATTCAGAAGGGAAAATAAAATAAAAGAATAGAACCAAATTTTTTGAATGCCTGATCTAATTTTTCTTTTTTCTTGCTCTCCTAATGAAATCGTATGCGTTGAAATCTTACTTCTCTTCTCCCTAATTACTCTCATTTTACTCTCTTTAGACACTCCCCACTTACATAATCCATTGTACTTAAACACCCACTACTCCCCCTTTTACCCTACAACCATAACTTCTTTAAAACCCTAGCCTTCTTCTCTAACCCAAAGCAACACTCACATACAAACCCTACCCTCACATTTCCCATAACCCGAAACCACATACGAACACTAGCTTTACAACCACTTCTACCCAAATTGAAACTCATTGCATCAACAAACATTTGTTCACTCATACTCACTCCTTACACACTCACACTCACACTCACACTCACACTCACACTCACACTCACCTTTACTTCTCCATCCACTTATAGTTCCTTTCACACACCACCACACTTCTAACCACAACCCAAATCTCAACACAAACATTCATCCTTTCCTCTCATCCCATCTTACCGAAAATTTCACCACACACACATCATTCGCTAAGCTATTAACCTACCCAAAAACCCTATTAAACATAACCCATCAACCCAACCCAAAACCTAACTAAACCTAACCTATTAACTTACTCAAAGACCTAACTAATAGTAACCCATAATCCAACCCAAACACCTACGATTTCCTAACATATTACCCTACCTAAAAACCCAACTAAAACCTAATCTATTAACCTGCCTAAAATCCAATCAAACACTACCTATAAGCCTACCTGAAAAACCACAAACACCATAACTAACTAAATCCTAGTCTATTTAGGCAAACTATCCTAGATTTCATCTAAACCAAGCCAAAATTATACTAAATCACCATAAAATGAGCCAACTTAGCCCCTATGACCCAAACTTAACCCATTAAACACCTAATCAAAACCCTAAGCCTAACCTATTTCATTGTACACACTCATTAGTTTAAATTAACCCCAACACACATAAACCAAGCACTCCTAACCAAACATAGTCTTACTAAAACAAACCTAGCCTAACTTAACCTAACTCTACATAACCTATCTCAATCAAGCTTAATCAAGCAATTCTAGCCCTACCCAAGCCCTAATCAAGTGAACTGTGGCCTACCTGAGCCTAACCATGCAAATCTAGCCTTACCCTAACCATTATAACCCTAAGAAAAGAAGAAAAGAAAATAAGAGAAGTAAGCAAGGATTTGTTGAAATACTATTTGCAAGATTTAAGTCAAAAATGTCTTGAGAATGTGTTTATGGAAATGTGTCCCATGTTTACTTCATGTGATCCCATGTGTTATGTTTTTAAATCTCATGCTGATTCCTATGTATAATGTGTTTCATGTTATAAAAAAATCCACATGTTAATTTGTGTTTCATGTCAGCAAAAATCATGTGATTGTCTATGTTTCGTGTTTAGCCAAAATCTATGTGATAGCCTATGTTTCATGTTAGCAAAAAATCCATATTGTAATCTAGGTTTTATGTTAGCAAAATTTGTGCTAGTCTATGTTTCATGTTAGCAAATATATGTTCAAAAAATTTGTGGCATGTGATTA
Organism: Papilionanthe hookeriana x Papilionanthe teres; assembly: GCA_022702705.1. NCBI lineage: Eukaryota > Viridiplantae > Streptophyta > Magnoliopsida > Asparagales > Orchidaceae > Papilionanthe > Papilionanthe hookeriana x Papilionanthe teres. Next base: position 60,069,422 of record CM040428.1, read on the forward strand.
CTCCATTCTAAACTTATATATCATCTGTTTGAATCATGTTAAATTTATGTGCCATTGCTTACCATGCATAATTCATGTGTTAGGTTTTTACCATGCAAAAAAAAATTATCATATGTTAGGTATCTTATCCCATGCAAACAATCTTGTGCTCAAGTCCAAACGTTAGGTAAAATTTTCCCATTTTTAGTCATATATTTCATGCTTATGCAAGTTGGGTACTCATATTTCATGCACATGCAAGTTGGGTATTCATATTTTTCATGTCTATGCAAGTTGGGTGATGTTATGCTTATCATGTACTTGCAAGTTATGATATCATGTTCATGATGTTTATGACCTTAGGATAACATAAAATATGTGGATGGTAATTATACGTCGAGAAAATTTAATTCATTAGGCTAAGTATGGAAAAGAGGTAGGCAGAGCTTATATAATAACTTAAAAAAACCAAAATGGTATTTTCATATAACCATATAAATTTAATGTGCTCAAATGAATTACAATAAAAGTATTTTTATAAAATATATAATCTAAATTTGCTCCAAATGAGTTTGTCTTGTCAAAATTTCCATTAAATGTTCTTTAAATGACTCTTTCTTATAAAAATATACCTATTAAATGTGGTCTAAATGACTTTTTTTAACATGCCCACTAAATGTGCTATAAAATGACAATTTTATGAAAATTCAAGCTCAAAAGAACCATTTTAAAAGACCTAGAGGGAGATTTCAAAAAAAAAAAAAACATTTTAATAAAATTTTAACAAAATAGAATAAGTAAACAATATAATAACTAAAATTCAGTGAGAACACTCTTTAAAACCAATGTAAAAATTAACTAACCAATACTCTTTGAAAAAAAAAAAAAATTAGTACATCTTTTTTAAAATAAAATAAAAAATGACCAGAACTCTTTTGAAAATCAAAATAAACAAGTTTAACAAAAACTTTTTAAACAAGCATTTTTTTTATAGTACTCTTTCAAAATAATAAAACCCTTGTAAAATTTTTTTAGACTTAAAAATTTTTACAAACTTAAAAACTTTTAAGATTTGAAATTTATCCTGAACTCAAAACCTAAAACTTCTAATAAAATTAAATAATTTAAACCTAAAACTTTTCCAAAACCTATTACATATGCACGATTTGAACTTTTAACAAACACAAAATAAAACTTAAACAATTTAAACTTAAAAACCTAATCCAAAACTCAAAACTAACCATTTAATAAACATAAACAGTTCAAGCTGAAAATTTTTTCCAAACTTAAACTTTTAAACAAACTAAAACAATTTCTGTACAAACGAAATAAATCTAACCTCAAGAAAGGCCTTTCCCTAAAGAACCTTTTTCAGGTAGGAATGAAAAAAAACACTTCAAGTTCCGTCATAGCCACTATATTGGGGATAGTGAGATTACAGCTAAAGAGCTGATATACTGGTTGATCCTCTCATACATGGACGAGTCAAACTTGTCTTGATTTGGAGTAATAGCTCTTAATTCTCCATTGTCTTCTTCTAGGGAGAACTTCCACTGAGTTCCCACTTTCATAAAGATTACTTAGCAACCTACTATGTATTAATCATCCTCCAAGCCGGACTCTAAGTCAATATGCATCACGAGCGTTCAGTCATTCAAATTTGGGGGAGAAGCTTTTGAAGTGATCATTTTGTCATTATCCTTGATTACTCTACAACTTTATATAGTTCTATCACCTACTCATAAATTTGCAGAGCTGTAGGACCGTTGGAATATCACATTGTATTCATCTTCATCTTGTGAAGACATTTTTGGCTTTCTTTTACATTTTGTCATCTTTCCTTTTGCTGACATTTTTTTTTCAATCTTTTATTTTGAGTCATTTTTATTTCCTTTCTCTTTTGTTGTCATTTCTTTTTTAATCTTTCTTTTGTGTCATTTTACTTTTCTTTTTTTTTTCCATGTTTTTAGGTGAGTATCTATCTAAAAAAGATTGTTTGCTTCTTGGTACATAGAATGTTGCATCTTCATAAATTATGACTTCATGGAATAAGAATGGTTTTAGGTCACCATTCGATACTCATGTAACTAGGGTCTCCCTGGATGTGAGTTGAAGGATGTCTTTGAATCAATGAAACTTTGCTTTGGTCTTTAAACCCTCAATTTTGAGCCAAAGGGTTATAAAGCCTACAAATATCTCACCTTCCTCATTGAATCCACATAAAGACATATTATCATATGAGATTTTGTGTGTATTAATGTTAATGTAAGCAAATGTTCTCAAATTTATAATGTTAACTGATGCATCCAGAGCAATAAGAATTGTAGACAATCAGAATCATCCCACATTTATAGAGATGTAAAGTGGATAATTAGAATTGGTTGTTCCTAGCAGGAGGCCACTATCATTGAAAGTTAATCTAAGAATTTCATTGAATTATTTTACTTCTCCATTTAAGTGAATACGCGTCAGTTGGGCTATATAGATTTCAGTATCTAGTAAGGCTTTAACTAGCAAGTCTTTCATCTCATTGCACAATATAAGTATGTTGTAGATACTAAGTTTAAATAGCAACCACTTAAATGGGATAACATGTTGTAATCAACTTTGGGTGAAGCCTCCATAAATGTATCATGAGTAAACATTCTATGGGGGTGCTACTAGTTGATTAAGATTGTTGATTTGCGTAGTTTTCTCAAGAGGTGTTTTGTGAGGTAGAAGTATCTGACCACTTCGAAGGTTGATTTCTAAAATAACTTTTGTAGGAGTTATCATTACATTTACTAATTTCTACATGACTTTTGAGACTTCTCCTTGATATCTTTCAGAGTTGGAAGATTCTATTCCAATCTTGATTGACATGCCCTAAAAATTTGAGAATTGGGAATAACAATAAAAAAAAGAATCTTCACTTGGGTAAGCATCTACAACGCGTTCAATTATGTATTGAGAATTATTTTCATTAGAAATATTAAGGTCAATTGAATAATGTTTGTTAGAAAGAGATATAATGTACGCGAAACTACTACTTATTTTATTAATATTTTCATAAAGAATGAAAAGTCATACAGAGTGAGTGATGCAAGAGTTCTATGACCCTCGCCTGAAAATAACAAACCAAAAATGATTTTTCTTTATAGCCTCGATTATTTCCTTACATACTATTTCTCATTTGGTATTCATTTCAGGCTACCAAGTTAACTATTAGTTTGACTTATTTCTTTGCTTCATGAGCTATGAAGGCATTTAGTTTAGCAACTTCTTGAGTTTCTTCAGAGTCTGTGTGGAGACTTTTTTGAGTTGGTTGATGATCATTCGGGAGGTCTTTGATGGGATAGTGCTCCAATTATTCTCTTCTACATAGGGGTCAAGTGGTTCCATGTCTTCACTAAAGACAATAGCTACACACCCTTATTTTAGTTGCTTTAGGTATTCCTTAGGAATAATGGTGGTCCCATCCTTATGGCTTTTTTTAGCCAACCTTTTAAGGTGAAACATTCTTCTATGGTGTGGCCCAACATCCTATAGCATAGACAATAATTAAGCTTCTTGTATCTTCCCACTTCTTTAGATTTAACTGGCTTAGAGAGTTTAAATTTTAGATTCTTAAACATTTTTATCATGGCTTCATCCTTGATAGAATAGAACCAAATTTTCAATTCTTCGTATGCCTTTCTAGCCATCTTTCTTCCATCATTCCTATGGGGTTGCTGTGGTTGTTGGTGCTATTGTGGATATTGTTGTTGGGATTACAATTGTGATTGCTTCCATTGCTCTCATTATAGATATTGTTGTGGTTAGTACCGCGGTTGTGGTTGGTACTGCTGCCTTGAATTCTCAGGCTGCATTTGCATTGGTAGCTTCTCTATATTAGTAGATGACAGATTCTCAGTTATCTTTTTAAAAGCCTCCTAGGGTTTCTTCTTAGCTTTCTGATTTAGGTAAGAACAATTTCTTAGCTTATTTTTATAAAATTGGTTGCCTTACTCATAAATTTTCAAAAGTCTGAATGATAAATCATTTCAATAGGAAGACAACTGATTTGTGAATTGTTGGCATTATTTTTTTATTTCATGAATGAAGAGTGTCCACCTGCATGACTCAGGATGGTCTACGTTTTTTCTATAACATCTGGTAGCTCAAGACACCCTCCTGGGACTCTCCAGCACTTATTCATAGCAAGGAGCTAGGGTTGGTAGTGATTTAGCCTCACTCAGGAGAAACTACCATCAGAAAGATTCAACAAGATGTGAGACATGCATTGTACCTAATTTGATTATTAAAAGTCACCACACATCCGTTTGGAACCTCCCATGGCTAAGGGAAGCCACAAAATCCTCCCACACACACTACAGGAAAGTTTTGGTTCAGGACACTATACCCGTCCCATGGCTTAAGACGACCATTATCACCGATTTATCTAGTAAATCACTAAAAACATACTCAATTCTAATGTTGTGGGACTATATTTCACTCATATGGAGTCTCATGTAGCTTACATATCGAGAACATCCTCCATCGGGTGGGCTCGTTGAAAATCTTGGTTTCTGGGCTAGACCGACGCTTTTGTGTCGACCTGGAAATGCCTCCTTATATCATTAAACTGAATTCCTTGGAAGTCTGGCACTATTTATGGGTGCCTGGGCGTCTAGGCGTCAACACACCAAAATTGTCTAAAAACTCCTATTTTCCGAGCACCTAGGAAGTAAGTGTTGCCTAGGTGGCGCTTAGGCACTAAGAGGATGGAATCCAGACACCAGAATGGGTTCCTAGGTGACCGAAATAGGGCACCCAAGTGCTGTTCCCTTCCTAGGTTGCTAAAAGAACCATTTTTTGTGCCATTTTAACCCTCAAGGAAGTCGTTGTGATGATGAGTCATCGAGGGTGGGAAAAGTGGTGTTTAGTCCACCTTTTTCCCTCTAGAAGTATTATGAGGGTTCTAATGAGTTCATTTCTATCATTTGGAGGGAGGAGCTGAGATTAAAGTATCGATAAAAGGGAGGACTGTGTGAGAGCTTTTGATGAGAGTTGCAGGAAGTGTCGTAGGGAAATGTCCCCTTTTTTTGAGAGAGCATGGGAGGAGGAGCTCCTTCTCCTCTCCCTCTTCTTCTTCCTCCTTCTCCCTTATCTTTTTCATCTCCCTCCTCATTTCTTAAGTGTGTGAGGGGATATTTTGGCGGAAGAGCTCAGGATCTCGGTACCTACTCTCGTATGCTGGAGGAGAGGTTCTTCTTAGCTCAGGGAAGGCTAGCTGGAAGATCATTGGAGCATCATCGGAGCGTCGCTGAAAATGCGGGCTTCTCTCCTACTGATAGGAGAGCTTCCTCCTACTTAAAGAAACATGTTTGCAACCGTCACAGTGGTGAGAACCCTAAAACTCCCTAGCTAACCCTAGGTTATTCTAGGTTTTGGTGTGTTAGGTTCGACCGCCCACACGGGTGAGCGTGGCCGGCTGACATTAGTAGGCACGCCCACACTCCCTTTTATCGGTCGTTGATTTCCTAGAGCTAGCCCTAGGATAGAAGTCTTTTGCATGTACACTTCTATATGAATCTTAGTGATTCCCCTCTGTGAGCCCTAGGTCTAAGTCCTAATGGGCAAGAATCCCAATTTCCAGCGACTTTGGCTCTCCCAACCTTCTTTGGAGGGGTTGGTTGAGTTTGGTCTCGAGGATTGAAAAAAGCTTTGTAGCTAGCCCATCCTGTAAGATCGTGGGAGTTTGTAGGATGATAGATGTTTTGCAAATGGTGAAGAACTTCCCCCATAAGAAATTGGAAGGTGATGCACCACAAATATATTGGATTTTTCACCTATATTTTTTACTCATTTTTGGTGATATTGTGCTTTAAAGAATGCTATTTTTTATGTTTTGTTGCAGGTACATTGATTTTTTGAATTTGGAGCAAAAGAAAGCAAAAAAGATAAAATTTGGAGTCAAATGAGGTGATTTTTGGAAAATTGGCCCTTGGCACCGACGACGCCTCATCCAGAGAGCAGAAGTACAGAAATGTGGCTCGGAGTCGACGGCGCTCGGATGGGCGCCGACGACACCATTTGACAGAGCCAGTGTGCCGACAACACCCATGATGGTTACATGCAAATTTTTTGTAGATTCGACGTATTTGGATGACCTTTGGAGGTTTCTTGAGGCATCTCTTGGAAAATTTATCCCTACACTGTATTAGAGTGCTTTAAACACTAGAAACGAGTGTGAGGTGTGTGTGAGAGGGAAGTTAAGTGGAGTTTTGGAATTTTAGTGTAAGGTTTCTGTAGGAGTCAAATTAAAAAGTGTGTGGAGTCTTGTTTGGTGTGTGTTTTGAGTGTTATTGTAAGAAGAAAAAGTGAATCAAAGGAACTTCACCGGATTTGCTTCAGGGAAGAGTTACAGATAAGTTGTGGTTATATGAACTTTATTTTATATATAAAATTCATGTTTTCTCGTACCTTCCTCATGAATTCTGAGTAGATTTCTTTGTCTTTCTCGTTGCAATGAGATATAGTGAAATGAAGATATAGATTGTATATGTTATTTAAATGTTAAGTACTTGCGATAGTTTTGTTGGATTTTGGGGATCATGCGCAACGGAAGCGAAATAAATCATGTACGCATATTAAAGTCATTTCCCCAAAATACCACCAAGGATCTCATGTGCTCATACAAATCAAAAACATAAACCCAAAAAGAAGTGCAAGAAATCATACCATGCAAGAGTTCTACTCTTAGATTTCCTCGGATCTTTAAGGCGGCGAAACCACCGCCCTCTACCGGTATCCACACTCGAACGGATTTCCAAATGGCTTCCAACTGCTAGATCGGAAACGGGGTTTTCTCCAAAACCCAAAGAACTCTCTTCCTCTCTTGTGGATTTCAAAAGGAAAATAATAAAAGTTGACTTCATAAGCCATGACCCCTCCTTTTTAATTGAAGTGACACCGTTTCATGGCACCTCTTCATTAAAGAGGTCATTTTTTAATATATATTTAAAAACTCCTTTTTAAATATATGATGAATTAAAACTCTTTTAATTCATGCTTGTAATTTAAAATAATCTTATTATTATAAATTACTCGAGTGAAGAGTGTTCATCAACCATTCTAGTCCATTCGAATTTTGTGCGACTCTATAGGTTCGATTAACATTGGCGGTAGGCTTAAATCACCATTTATAAACCTACGAGTTATAGTTGGTCTCTAGCGAGACACTATAACTACCCGAGTTAGTATGAATAGTCTCGAGATCCGAGACAACCTGATTGTTAATGACATAATCCCTTTATCACATGATATCATGATAGAATATAAGGCATGGATTAATGTCGACCTTATATCTCTCTATCTTTAATTTCTCGACTCCTGATTAGGTGATTAAATAAATGCGATTGATCTCCATCGATTCATTTGAGTGTGGCCACACAATTCTCGGTCTAAATCATTCGAGAGGCCCAGAGATATCTCTCTTATTATAAGAGGGATAAATTCCATCTTGATTACTCATATCTCACTACATGATTCACATTATGCCCGATCATAATCTTTATGGTCATCCGGTCGAAGACAACGTTGGGTTATGTCGAAACATAATATTCCTCGTGTTGAGAACCATGACAATCTCGGGTCGAAGGATTCGATGTCACTACTGACTTGAGATTAACATATGACTTATATCCATGATTTAATCTCGAAAGCGAGTCGATCCAATATTTATTCTCCAATAAATACATATAAATCGATGTGTATCCCAATACATATATTCATCTCATGAATATCCATCAAACTTTATATTAATCTTTATTTATTGTCATTCCCACAACAATAAGCGATTATGAATATTTAGAATAATCTTCATAATAAACATGAAACTATTCAAGGTTCTTCTTATCATAAACATGCTTAATTAAAATAGAAAAATATTCATAAAAAGTTGAAATACATATCCATATAATATCCATATAATGAGCTTAGGGCACTTATCACTAACGAGTCTCCCACTTGCACTAGGCCCATTTATCGATGTATCTAATACCCATGGACCTTACATGACCCTCATGTTTTGCTTGTGGTAGAGGCTTAGTTAATGGATCCGCAACATTGTCATACTGTTGCGACTTTGCATATTTTAACGTCACCTCTCTCGATAATTTCTCTAAGGAGATGATAACGCACGAGTATATGTTTGGATCGGCGATGTGACCTAGGTTCCTTGTGCTTTATAGCACCATTGTTGTCACAATAAATCTCGACGAGATTTGTGATACTAGGAATCACTCGAGGTCGAAACAAATTTCTTTATCCAGCTTGCTTCTTTCGTCTGCATCACATGCTCTGCTATGTACTCAGCTTCGGTTGTAGAATCGGCAACGGTGCTTTGCTTTGAACTCTTCCGGCTAATAGCACCACCATTTAAACAAAACACATATCCAGATTGCGATCGATAATCATCTTTGTGTGATTGAAAGCTTGCATACGTGTAACCTCTTACTAACCGGATCATCTTCTAATCCACGAAACACCAAGAACACATCCTTAGTTCTTCTCGAGTACTTAAGAATGTTCTTGATCTGCTATCCGATGACTTTCACGGGATCGGTCGGTATCTGCTCGTTATGCTTAAAGCATAAGAAACATACGAGTCTAGTACATAACATGGCATACATGATAGATCCTATAGCGAAGCATAAGGAATCTTACTCGTACGCTCTCGCTCATCATTAGTGTTAGGACAACGAGTCTTGCTAAGCGTTATGCCATGTGACATAGGCGAGAATCCTCTCTTGGACTCTTCCATACGGAACCTTTTCGGTATAAGGTCTATATATGTACTTTGATTTAGAGCGATTAGCCTTTTAGATCTATCTCTATAGATCTTTATCCACTAGGATATAGGATGCCTCTCCTAAATCCTTCATTGAGAAACATTTACCCAACCGAGTTTTAACATTGTGCGAGGTAGGTATGTCATTCCCGATGAGTAATATGTCATCGACATATAAGACCGAGAAAAACAATAGTGCTCCCACTAACTTTCTTGTAAACACGAGGTTCATCTTCATTTTTGATAAAGCCGAACTCTTTGGTTGTCTCATCAAAACGAAGATTCCAACTCTTTGAAGCTCGCTTCGAACCATAAATGGATCTTAGAAGCTTGCACACTTTACCGGAATTCTCGGGATGAACAAAACCTTCGAGGTTGTGTCATATACACATCCTCGAACAAGTTTCCATTAAGAAACGCAGTTTTAACATCCATTTGCCATATCTCATAGTCATAATATGCGAGCAATGGCAATGAGAATTCTAATAGACTTAAGCATGACTACCGGTGAAAAAGTTTCATCATAGTCGATACCATGAATTTGTTTAAAACCTTTTGCAACAAGTCTTGCTTTATAAGTATGCATATTACCATCCATGTCGAGTTTTATTCTTGAAAACCCACTTGCACCCGATGGTCTTAATATCATTTGGTGGATCAACCAAGTTCTAAACTTGATTATCATACATGGATTGGATTTCGGATTTCATGGCCTCTAACCATTTGTCGAGTCTTGATTTAACATAGCATCTTGATAGGTAGTAGGATCACCATGATCCATTAACAATACATCATGATCATTATTCATGAGAAATCCATATCTCTCGGGCTCATAACGTATTCTATCGGATCTACGTAGTTCTTGTGTTACAAGCTGGTGTGTCGATAACTCCTTGTTGACCACCATCATCCAAAGGTATTTCAATGTTATTTTGTGACTCTCGAACTTCTTCGAGTTGTACTTTACTCCCATTGATTCCTTTAGAAATAAATTCCCTTTCCAAAAAGAAACCATTTCTAGCAATAAACACTTTGTTCTCGATGGGATTGTAAAAGTAATATCCTTTAGTCTCATTAGGATAACCCACAAAAATACATTTATCGGATTTAGGTTCAAGTTTATTAGAATGTAAACGCTTTACATAAGCTTCACAACCCCAAATCTTAAGAAAAAGCAAACTAGGCTTCTTCCCAGGTCCATATCTCATATGGTGTCTTTTCAACCCTTTTGGATGGAACTCTATTTAGTGTAAAAGCGAGTTTGTCATAAGTGCATAACCCCAAAAGGAAAGTGGAAGATCGATGCACTCATCATTGATCGAACCATATCAAATAGAGTTCGATTCCTTCTTTCGGACACACCATTCCATTGTGGTGTTCCGGGAGGAGTAAGTTGTGAAACAATTCCACAACTCTTAAAATGATCACCGAAACTCTTGGCTCGAATATTCTCCACCTCGATCGGATCGAAGCACCTTAATTGTCTTACCGAGTTGATTTTGTACTTCATTTTGAAAATACTTGAACATTTCAAATGCTTCATATTTATGTCTCATCGAATAGACATAACCATACCTACTGAAATCATCGGTAAAGGTAATGAAGTACCTGTAACCTCCTATGGCTTCTATACTTAATGGTCCACATACATCACGTATGTATTAGGGCCAATAATTCATTAGCCCTTTCACCGTGTCCAGTAAAAGGCTCCTTTGTCATTTTCCCCAAAAGACATGATTCGCAAGTATCAAATGATTCATAATCAAATGAATTCAAAAGTCCATCTTTATGGAGTTTTAAAATGCGTTTCTCATTTATGTGTCCTGAGACGACAATGCCAAAGATAGGTTACATTCAAGTCATTTGACTTAAATTTCTTGGTAGTAATGTTACATACGGAAAAATCATTGGATATTTGAAGGTTGAAAACATAAAGACCATCTAGTAAAACGGCATTTGCATAGAACATATCTTTATGATAAATGGAGCAAATATTATTCCTAATAATAAAAGCAAAACCATAATTATCCAAATAAGAAGCTGAAACAATGTTTCTACACATTGTAGGAACATAAAAACAATTGTTCAATACTAACGAAAGCCCATTTGGGTAAAGAAAGTTCATAACTTCCTACGGCTAAAGCGATAACTTTTGCTCCATTGCCTACGCGAAGATCCGCTTCACCCGTTTCGAGTTTTCTACCCCCTTTAGTCCACGAACATTTGAACAAATGTGAGATGCGAGATCCGATATCCATTATCCGGGAACTAGAAGGAGTATAATTAATCACGTATAACATTTATACACGAAGCACTTGGTCCCATCGGTTTTCTTGTTCATTAGATCTTCCTTATAAAGTTTGCAATTTCTTTTCCGATGACCGGGTTCATTGCAAAAGAAACGAGACATCATCCTTGCAGGATTTAGCCTTGGAACTAAGATTGGGCTTAGGTTTAGGATTGGACTTTCCACCCGACCTTTGCCTTTTCCTTTTCCTTTCTTCTTAAAACTCTTACCCTTTTGCTTAACCGGTAAGATTTTCCCGGGCTTGGATTTTATATTTTGTTCGGCGAGTTTTAAGCATCGTATGCGACTACGATATTGATTTGTCCATCTCATTCATATTGTAGTTCATGACAAGCTGGTCATAACTACGAGGAAGTGAGTCGGGAGCAAATCGGTAGCCAGTTCTTGGCTTAATGGAAATCGAAGCCTTGCCGGGTGCTCCATGTAACCTTTCATTTTCAATACATGAGCACTAAGCTGAACTACCTTCGAGTCATTTTGCAAGAATGCAATGCCTTGGTAGTTTCATATCTTTCTTGCCTTGCTTGTTCTTTGGAACATTTCCTTTAGGTTTATGATCATATCATAAGCCTCCATATGTTCTAAATCTTTCTAGATCTCAGAACTCATGGCAACTAACATCGAAGCGAGCAACATCTACGGAGTCACTATGATGCTTCTCATAAGCATTTTTTTACTGCTACGGTGGCATTATCATCTGGTTTTTCGGGGTGAGGTTCATCAGGGACATATAACTTCCTTTCGTGTTTGAGAACAATTCTCGAATTACGAAACCGATCAGAAGTTAGCCACTGTAAGCTTGTCCTTCTCGAGGACCGATCGCGATGAAAATGCGGAATTGTTATTATTGTTGTTGGCCATCTACGATAAATGCGAAGTTTAAGTATATTAATTATGAAAAACTCCCACTAAATTAATAATCCCTCTTTTAAAATTATATTAACTTTAGTGGTATAAGATCCATAATTATACTTAATTTTAAGTCGGCTTTGGCATGACACTTAAAATCAAGTATATTTAGGTAGGTAACTATTACCGATTGCATCAAATGCGACTCTTAATGGGATTTTTGACATCTTATGTCGTAGCATGTTTAAATCTCATCTCATGCCCTTAGGCCAGAAACCATTTTGTAAGCTTCAATTAAGTTTTACCATTTTAAACACATGAGTAGCACCATTACTCATCTCGTCATACTAATATTATCTAATGTACTCCTACTTTGGTAGAACCCGCATCATGGTGATATTAGTTTTTTGACGAGTGTTTAATAATAATGGATGGCATGAAAAACTTAAAATTTCGAATGAGGGATCGTTATAGATTTTAAATTATAATGATGTTATGATTTATTTTAGTATCATATACTAAACCACATCACAAAAAATATCAAAATCTGAAGCATAATTAAGCGTGTCAAAATATGGCCCCAAAACTAGAATGATCTTTATAAGCCAATTATGAAGATCAAAAGTCCAATCTAAGGGTAAAAGGTAACTTTTAAAGCCTTCGAGATCACCATCTCTGCATGGACTTCTAGCTCCTCCATCACCGTGGTGGATAGTGGACTTCGAGTGCGCTTGCTTTGTCTTCTCACGATTTATCTCACTGAGAATAAATACATGTAATATAAATTACAACAAAGCAAAATGACACGCAGGCCATAATTAATAATTACATCCCATTGCAAAAATTAAAAATATTACAACCATACGATTCACGAAGTTCTTGGGCCGTATTATGTGTCACGCAAGTCGATACATCATGTATTAATCTAATTAATACATCCATGTTTGACAAACTAAAAAATAATAATAATAATAATAAAATTACTTGATAATTGACTCGATGTTTCTAAAACAATTAAATTTATGAGGCGTTAGGAATAAAAACGGCGGTTCAGATAGCTCAGGTTAGCGGACGGGGTCGAGAGGCGGCGCCTCGCTGGGTCTTAATTAAAATTTGTACATCGCAATACTAAAATTTTATATTTTTGCCAAAAACAATCCAAAATTTCATAAATTATTTAAAAGGAATTTCATGCAAAAAATTATAAATATTGCGATATAAATTCAATACTTTAATCTAATTAAAATTTGAATCCAGATTTTAAATTCGCATTGAATCATAATTTAATTAATCATATAAATTGATTAATGCGAATATGTGCCATTCGAACGAATAGACACGAGGGAGTTGGGCCTCACGAGCCAAGAGGTGCCGACCCATTAGACACTTATTGGTGTCGACTCCACGATTGACCGCCCGCCATAACCGCTGCTCAACGGCCAGCCGCTGCCAGTCGGCCAACCGCCGCCGCCAAATCCGCCGGCGGCCATGCGCCGCCGTCGGCCGACGTCCAAGAACGCAGTTAAATTGATTTCTATGAAAACACGACACTGGTTACGATACCTCTGTTGGATTTTGGGGATCATGCGCAACGGAAGCGAAATAAATCATGTACGCATATTAAAGTCATTTCCCAAAATACCACCGAGGATCTCATGTGCTCATACAAATCAAAAACATAAACCCAAAAAGAAGTGCAGAAATCATACCATGCGAGAGTTCTACTCTTAGATTTCCTCGGATCTTTAAGGCGCTAAAACCACCGCCCTCTACCGGTATCCACACTCGAACGGATTTCCGAATGGCTTCCAGCTTGCTAGATCGGAAACGGGGTTTTCTCCAAAACCCAAAGAACTCTCTTCCTCTCTTGTGGATTTCAAAAGGAAAATAATAAAAGTGACTTCATAAGCCATGACCCCTCCTTTTTAATTGAAGTGACACTAGTTTCATGGCACCTCTTCATTAAAGAGGTCATTTTTTAATATATATTTAAAAACTCCTTTTTAAATATATGATGAATTAAAACTCTTTTAATTCATGCTTGTAATTTAAAATAATCTTATTATTATTAATTACTCGAAGTGAGAGAGTGTTCATCAACCATTCTAGTCCATTCGAATTTTGTGCGACCTCATAGGTTCGATTAACATTGGCGATAGGCTTAAATCACCATTTATAAACCTACGAGTTATAGTTGGTCTCTAGCGAGACACTATAACTACTCTAAGTTAGTATGAATAGTCTCGAGATTCGAGACAACACGATTGTTAATGACATAATCCCTTTATCACATGATATCATGATAGAATATAAGGCATGGATTAATGTCGACCTTATATCTCTACATATTTAATTTCTCGACTCACGATTAGGCTGATTAAATAAATGCGATTGATCTCAATCGATTCATTTGAGTGTGGCCACACAATTCTCGATCTAAATCATTCGAGGAGCCGAGAGATATCTCTCTTATTATAAGAGGGATAAATTCCATCTTGATTACTCATATCTCACTACATGATTCACATTATGCCCAATCATAATCTTTATGGTCATCCGGTCAAAGACAACGTTGGGTTATGTCAAAACATAATATTCCTCATGTTGAGAACCATGACGATCTCGAGTCGAAGGATTCGATGTCACTTTCTGACTTGAGATTAACATATGACTTATATCCATGATTTAATCTCGAAGCGAGTCGATCCAATATTTATTCTCCAATAAATACATATAAATCGATGTGTATCCCAATACATATATTCATCTCATGAATATCCATCAAACTTTATATTAATCTTTATTTATTGTCATTCCCACAACAATAAGCGATTATGGATATTTAGAATAATCTTCATAATAAACATAAAACTATTCGAGTTCTTCTTCTATCATAAACATGCTAATTAAAATAGAAAAATATTCATAAAAAGTTCAAAATACATATCCATATAATATCCATATAATAGGCCTAGGGCACTATCACTAACAGGTTTTACACTTCGTTCTTTGTTTAATTTTTAATCTGTCCAATTAAAATGTTAAATTTATTGTGAAACATAAGATCCAAATGGGCTATGAGTTATACAACAAAAGGGGAATCACATTCAATTCTATGGATGAGAATATAGTCCATAGGGTTGAGTGCAAATAAATAAGAAAGTATACTTTGTTAGGCGTAGAATTGAAGATTTTAAGGGTGACAGACTAAAATCCCCAATTCGGTCATAGTGTTTGAAAACTAAAATGAGAGTTAGCTTCAGGCGAGGGGGAAGTGGGAGCTCTGGAGTGGGAGCCAATATCCTCTCATCCTAACCATGGATTTAGAGACCAAACATAGAATTGACCAATGTTATTTATGCACTCGGAAGAGGGCAAAGAATAGGAATGCTCCTATTTGACATAATACAATTTCCAACAATCTAAATCTTTCACTAACCATATACTCATTGCAAGGGGAAGGATACCTTCTCAAATTTGAACATTTTGATATAAAATAGCTAAACTTTGTTTATAATTAGTAAATTTACTCTGAAGTTTACATAGTAGTTTGGTAAACTTAGTTCTATTAGTATAAATAAACATTGACAACTTGTGGTTTTCACTTGTAGGTTTTATACATTTGAACATTGTGTTTTAGTACCACTATCATAAATTTACACTTTTCCTGTGGGATCGATAATCATGACTCCATTAGAGCCCGTTTTACTTGTGCAATGCATATACTTGCATTTGTATTCTGGTGTATATAAGAAAATATATTGAAATACAAAAACACCTCATCAAAGGGTGATGAACTCTACATTTTTGAGCCAAAGCGGGAGGTGGCTATAACGCAGATCCAAGAACATCAACACTAAGTAACTACGTGAGGTCATTAGGATGATTTTGACCCACTATCGAGCATTTTGGGTTACATTACATATGTGTGATCATTCATGACATTTTTGTTGATTGAATCATATCATGCATAGCACTTATGGTCGATCGACTGTCTCGGGTCGATCCCTGATCCTCTTTTGGGTTTAATCGACTGCTACGTGTTGATCACCAACTTTGGGTTTGATCTGCCATCAAGGGGAGATCAACCTATCCTTTGGGTTTGATTGGCCGATATATGTCGATTGGCCGCTTTAGGTTCTATTGGCCATCCCGGGCCGATTGCTCTATCTTTTAGGTTCGATCGACCGCTATGTTTCGATTACCTGCTTTAGTTTTGATCGGCCATCCAAGGCCGATCATCATATCCCTTGGGTTTGTTCAACCTCTACGTGTCAATCTCCCTCTCTGGGGTAGCTGTGCCGACCTCCTTATCTTTTAGGTTCGTTTGATTGCTACGCGTCAATCACCCTTCAGGTTTGATTAACCATCTTGGGTCGATCACCCTATCTTTTGGGTTTGATCGACCATTATGTGTCGATCTCTTACTTCAATTTCAATTGACCATCCCAGACCGATCACCCTATCCTTCGAGTTCGATCGACTATTCTAGGCTGTTCACCCACTTGTTTGGGCTCGTTCAATTACTCCGAATAGATCAAACCCTCTTAGGACTGATCGACCACCATGGACTATTGATCGACCACTTGCATGTTTGTGTATATTTCCTACTTGTTGCATTTTAACTTGCATGTGTGTTTGGTCGTTATTGGGGTAATGTGTAATTCCCCCCTGTGGCATCCTATACGCTAGGAGACTAAAAACAATATTTCCCGTGCTATATGACTTACATGGAATTTTACATGATCATCATCATTTGTTAGAGATGCATTTCGAGTATTCATTCATACACTCACCCCACTTGTGTGATCCTCCCTAGTGCGAATCATCATCCCTTTCTGGTCATTACCACCATGGCATACCCATATGTCGAGCCGCTGCCTTGTCGACATGCTCATCCCCGAGTCACTGCTTCCTCAGCATACCCACCTATTAGACCTCTACCTTCATGGCATGCCTATCCTTGGGTCACTGCCTCCTCTGCATACTCATTTTTCGGGCCGCTACCTTCATGGCATGCCCTTCCCCCGGTCACTGTATCTACGGGATACCCATATGTCGGACCGCTGTCTTCATGACATGCCCATCCCTTGGGTCACTAGCTCCAAAGCAAACCATATGTCGGGTCGCAACCTTCACGACACGCCCATCAACTTTAGGTTACTGCTTCCATAGTATACCCATCTTTTGGGTTGCAGCCTCCACAACATGCCCATCCCCCATGTCACTACCTCTATGACATACCCATCTTTTGGGCTGCTGCCTCCACGACATGCCCATCCCCTAAGTCACTGTCTCCATGGCATGCCTATGCCCTAAGGCGTTGTCTCCTTGGCATACCCATCTATCGGGCATCTGTCTTCACGACATGCCCATCCCCTAAGTAAATGCCTCCACGACATACCCATCATTTGGGTCATCGCCTTCATGAATTGTCCACCATTTTGTGTCACTATCTCCATGACATACTCATCCTTGGCGCCACTGCCTTCTTGGTATGCCCATCCTTTCCTAGTTACTACCTCCACGACATACTCACCCTCATAACCCTTGTTGCATATCTTGCATATTTGCATGTGTGCTCGGTGATTGCCTCTTAGATAAGGTGTGAAAATTTTTCACATTTATCCACTTACTTGATGCAAACTCTTTTGTAGCTAGTGTATGCTAGTCGTAGGGTACTCCGTGTCCATGGGCATGGGCAATTCCTCTCCATATGTAACCTTTCTTACCAACACATGCCATTCATATAACATCCTTGCATTTATTTGCATGATGTGTGCTTTGCACTTTTTAGGCACTTGTTGTGATTGTTTCGTACTTCGATCAAACAACCACAATGTGGGATTCTTGTATGACTGTAAGTTTGCTCATTCACCTTGATGGCTTGTTCTACTTGTTAGGAGAGTGAAAAATTTGTTGGTCGTAACACTCAAAAGAGCATTGCCTATGAGGATACCACCACAATCAATGATAGTTTTTGTATCACGAGCAACAAACATTATGACTGTGCTAAGGATCAAAGAACTCTAAAGTGCATCATATGCGCAAAGGACCTGCATTCTATGGTTTGTTATTTTAAAATTATAAAAATGGATATTTTCTATTGCATTATCCTCCATACTTTTAAAACTATGTAAGTTGGGCCATATGTGAGGCCACTTATTTTAAAATGTCGCCCTTTCCCGTGACATGTTTTAGATCCCTTAGATCATTAGGACAAGGTCGGTGTGGCAACCCTGTCAAAGTTATACGACAGCTAGAGACTTCACCGTTTGCACTTAGATGCTAGTTAGAACACTTCTCGTTAGATGGTGTGCTAGGCTAGGATCTAGGATGCTAAGTAGTTTTTTTTATGTCTGGCTATTATTCTTTGCTGGATTGGTTGCCCTAGTTAGACATCTTTCTTGATTTGTAGTTTTTCTGCATGCTTGATATGCATGGTAGTGCGTTAGGCATTCTTCTGCAGAGAGTTGTTCCTATATATGCACACACACATGTAAAATAAAAGGGGGAGCATGTAATGATTTCTAGTAACCCTTTACATGCAAGTGCTGCTTAACTCCCCCACTAGACACAATTCATTATACATTGCATAGCTTTCTCCGCTAACCTTATTTTCCATACAAGCCAAGTCTTTTTCTCTTTCAATGCAACTTTTAGAATCCTAGGAGAGTCCTGTAGTAGAAATAAGATATGCATACAGGTTCTGAGGCGTTTGGTGTAGAATCCACATGGCAGATGACTAGGAGCAGATGCTCGGTTCCCGTATCTTAATTCTGCATGATATTGATGTATAGAGTTAGGATCGAGTTTGTATATGCGGAGTCGGGCCGCTCATTTTCTTTTTCTAAGATATGTTGTTAATCCAGCAAAATTAACTTTTTTATATTTATTTGGCTTGTTTTCTGCCTTATTGCGTGCTCGAATGCTTGGAATGTTTTCCTTATTTATTTACGTGTTTTTTCTGGGAATCATGACAGAAATATAGGCTCTTCAGGACCTAAAATCCTAAAATTTCTACAAAATTCTAATAAGATATTCAAGATAATTAAAATTTAGGATTAAAATATTAATGATTTTAAAATTATACTTTTATTTTCTTGCACGACATTTGGGTCAGTTTTAAAACAGGTCGCATTGCATGGGCTTAACCCAAGTCATATTAGAACATCCACAATATTTAAGGACTGCTCTAGTTAACTGCATTCATATTGCATGTCCCAAGGAGAATCCTCGAGCTTTTCCAACTCGACTGACCTAACATACCTTTTTATATAGGTTGTTGTCTAGTGCACTTAAGGTGTTAGAAGGCTCTCGACCCGGCCATGTTTAATTCTTTTTATCCGAACTAGCTTTATAGCTAAACCTCCCATTCTCTTCTTTCATAAGGCATCCTCGTCACTTCGGTAGATGTTAGTCCACCTCTTGGAGCTTTAACTTATAGGTAATAGGTTTAGAGTTTCCTTATCTTGACCTTAGAGCTACCAAAGTCCTTGTGAATGACGTAATTCACAGATTGCTGACTGGGAATCTCTGGATGTGTTGGTTCTACTACCTTCACAACCGGGTAGACTTAGGGTCCTAGTAGCTTGGGATGATGGGTCTGTGGTATGATGACCCGACTACCTCTACTTTGTAGGATTACTCCATCTTTTCTGTTGTTAAGGCCCTTTGAGTCCAGTCGCTCCTTTTACTTTGTTGGTATCATCTTGAGGATCCCATGTCGATGAGCTGCTGCCCGTTTGGGATATGACGATTTGTCATCTTCCCTTATGGCCCAAAAGGGCTTTGTCGTATTGGAATATCCCCGTCAAGATGATTTTAATTATTCTGTGGGCTTTGTTTACGATGAGCCACTCCCATTTGGGATGTTAGAGACTTACACTTTGCCCAATGGCACAGTAAGAGCTTTGAAGCATCTGGGCATTCCCACACGAAAAGTCCTTCCTTTGATGACCTATTTTCTCAAGTCTGCGATAATAAAAGTGAAGCCCCTTTTATCGAGAGTATTCTTGTGTATCCCCCAAGTTGTAATTAACCAAGTGGGATACATTCCCTTGGGAGACTCTTGACCCTAGAACAAAAATGTTCTTTAGGCTCTTTGGTTACAGGCAGCTTATGTAGGGATTCTCTTCCCGTATGTCGTATTTGAGATATTTTAATCTGATCTTGTTTGCACGTATACTCTCGAGTCATCAAACGAGGATTACCCATATATAAGCCTTATGTATCTTTTATTTTTATTTATTTTTCTATTTATTGTCATATATCCTTTTGCTATTCGATTCCTCTTCTCTTTGAATCATTTATTTGAGAGTGAGATTTATTCAAATAGGAAATTATACGATGCCACACAAATATACAAGCTGACAACTCTGAGGTTTTAAAAGGAACTAAGAATAACATGAATATTCTTAAGTAGAATTTCAATAGTATGTTGCTCTTGTAACTGAGATGCACACTTCAAACTTAAGTTCCTCCATCTTAGGATATAGTCATACCAGAGTCTCATTTGATTTTTGTTTTTTAACATTGAAATCTCTAACAAGGATATGGTACTGAGCTCCAACAAACCTTTTCATGAATATCTTCGAATTGACAAATTAGAGAAATAGTAGGGCATCCATTCCTCCAACATTACAACTACTAGGCTGAAAGTGTGCTAAGTAACAATTGAAAGATTGGTGGTAAAAATCCTTCGGGGTATTGTACAACATCAAACACTTCTAGGTAAGGTTATCCTTTAGGCACTGATGTACCAACCTAGGCCAGAACTATTGCATCCTGTACTTATTGTTCAATGAGGGACTTTAAATATTTCTCAGGGATAGAAGGTGCTTCTAAGCTTTTCTTAGATACTTCCTTCTTAGATACTTTTGTCCATGGATTGTTTACTATACTAACAACTTCAGGTTTCTCCACTTCCATATGAACTGGTAGTGAAGTTGGGGTTCGCTATTTACTTGATGGTTTTGAAACCTGAATTTATTCATCCTCTTTTTTATTCTTATATGCTCATCTCTTTGTTTGAACTCATGACACAAACGTTGAGCTACATTAGGTGGAGGATCTTCTTCAGCTACAACAACTTGATGATTTGTAAGTACTGATATTGATACTGGGATTTAACTTACAAGAGTAGAGTTTAGGATTTCTTCCATTCTCTTCTTCAATATTTTTAATACTTCATCCATACACCTTAGCCAATTTAAAAGATGTCGGGTTGTGTTGGTGCAACAACTTCCTCAATCCTGAAGATCAGTTTCATCTTATCACTTTCTTAGCAAGGCTTTGATTTCAACCACCATAATAAAGGTAGTTCCTTCTAAAATTTTTATGGCTTCATCTTCTTCCTTATGTTTGATCAACCTAAAAATGTGCTACATTTTCATATACATTTTATGCTGGTTTTTGACGTTATTGCACTTTAATGAAAGATATTTTGCATGTATTTGGTTTAAGGTACAAGAAATTGAGTTTTAATAAAAAGGAGCAAAATAAAGCAAAATGGAGTCATGGAGCAAGTGGCGCCTAAGAGCCACTTCTGGCTCCTAAGCACCAGAATACAGAGAGCTTGGCGCTTAGGCACCAGTTACAGTTTTTTTGGCGGTTCAATGAATTTGGATGAATTATGAAGAGGCATGTGATGTGACTCTTGGTAGATTTCAAACATTATAAAATAAAGTTTCTAGAGAGTTTTAAGGGAGGATAGGTGAAGTTTTAAGTCTTTGTTTTAAGTTTTCTTTATGAGAGTATTGAGTCTTTTGAGTCTTGTAAGAAGTGTCTGTAGTTTGTTTCAAAGAAACTTCAAAATTTGCTTAGGGAGAAGCCTGAGATAAGTATTTTGTGTTCTTATTTAATTTTTTCTTCATTCTATAAACTTGATCATATATACAAATTAATGTGTTTTTTGTTATCTCCATGAATTCTGAGTAGTTTTTTTTTATTTCTCCTTGTGATGAGAATTAGTCATGTGTGTGATTAAAATGGTTTGAAGATTTATTTTATTCCAAACTGTGATGGTATTTTCACCGGTTCTTAATTTAATTTGCAAACTGACCATTTATAATATTAAAATCTATTTCAAAACATAATGATTGGGGATGACTATGATTTCACCCAACTAGTGAATACCACACTAACCCTTAGGATGGGAGGAGACTTAGTCAAGGGGGGATTGCAAATAGATAGAGAGATAAGTTTTGATTGGCGTGAATTGGTGTTTCTAGAATGACATTCTAGATTCATAATTAATTTGATATAGAGTTTAGAACTTAAGGCTAGGTGTTAGTCTTATAGAGAGGATACAATGGGTAATCTAGAAGCGAGATGTTAGAATCTATCCCACATAACTAAGGATTTAAGGAACAAACTCTAGGTTAGCCAATTTTCATTATCCACTTGGAAAAGGGTAAAGAATTGGTGTGCTCCTATGTCATAAAACCACATTTTAACTTTTAAACAATCAATTTCTATACTGATTATGATCTCATTGCAAAGAGAAAAAACTATTAAAAAACTTAAACTTTTCTTAGTAAAACTAGTTTTGAAACACTTGTCATTTTCTTTAAGTTGAGAAACATAAATAGTTGGTTTTTAATTACTTCTTATCATTTATAATGGTCGATATCATTTCTTGGATAAATTTTTTGCATTTTAAATAAAATTTTGCTAAGTCTATAGAAAGAGTTTCTACTTCCCCGTGGGATCGATAATTGAGACTCCATTAGATTCCTATATTACTTGAACGATACGTATACTTGTGTTATACCTCGAATGTTTAACCTTAATGCAAAGATTATATTCTTTTTGTACACTAGCAGCTTCATTAAATTGGGTCAAGTTTTTTGCCTTAAAAAATACATATAACTGCGTATTCGCATGTAGGGTTAATGTTCTTTAATGATAGCTTTCATCTCACTTAGCACTTCATGAATAGGTCTACCTCTAATATTATTAAGATCCATCGAGACATACTTAGGCTCTTCATCAATATTTATTTCCTCTACTCTAACATCGGCTTCCTTCATACTTTCATCCCATTTTTGAGTGATATAGAAAGTATTGACATTCCTGGTTTCTACTTTAACTTCTTGCATGATAATCTCATGTCATGATCCTCTATTTCTTAAGGTTGTGACTTCTTCCTTTGAAAAGGTGAAGTAGGTTAAGAAAGGATTTCTAACCCAATGCAAGAGGATGTGACATTTCAACTTTTTAGAATATCCTTATTACCAAGTAGACATCCTTTTTCATCCTGAACACTTCGAACTTTCTAAAGGGATCCTGAGATAAATGGAAGCACCTCTGGTGATAAATGATCTAATTTTTGGGTTTTTGAAGATACATACATATAAAAGAAGGTGCATTTGGTGATAAGCAATGCATAAGACGCAATGATAAGGACTGGGTAAATACCTGTCGTAATCTTTTAGACCTAGTTAGCATAATATTATCAATGGTTCTAGGCTCACAATACCCACGATAAAGCTTATTATTATAAACTTGGGTGTAAGAACTCCTCTGATACTTACTCTCCTTCCTAGAGAATTTATCATACTCTATACTTACTCTCCTTCCTAGAGAATTTATCATACTCTAAGATTTTCTTCTTTAATTCTTGGGAAACTATAACCTCTACTGATATAAAAACCTCTACCATAATAATATTTTCTCTTTATGATATCCTTTCAAATATTCCATGCAAACGAGCATAATAGAGATATCTTCTTCTATTTACAAGAAAACTCATATTCAAAATGAAGCAGAGGTGAGTCGGCCACTCTATGCATATCTTGTTCTTCTTGTACATCAAAAAGAAAATGGAACATAATTCCTCCCAAGAGAAGAGAGGATTCAGACAAGTAAAGCCCATTTACATGGGAATCCACCTTCTCAGTTAATTTCCTTTCCTTATCAACCCAAATGTAGTTCTTGCAAAGCCTCTTATTCTTATTCCTTCATTAAGTTTTGTTTAACACAGTTGTAGTCTTAAAAGATGAATTGACTTTAAATACAAATGGAGCTTTGTAGACTTCTCCCAATGCTTCAACTGATTTCTCATATGTCATTTCAGAAGAGTTAAGGGTTTCAAATACTTCAATGACTTGGTGTGTTTCTACTTTCTGGAAAGGGTTTTTAATCTTATGAAGAACAGTAGTAATACCAGTCACAACATGATAATTTCCAATAACTCTCCTCTTCAAGAGCAATAAATTCTCTTCAGACCTGAGGTTAAATTTCATTAGGGATTCTTTTTATCAAAAACTTGTGGTATACTATGAAAAATTTAAGATCACTGCATGTTACTTTGAAGAAGTCAATGCCCATTCCAAACTTGATGGTGGACATTTGAGTGTCACGTTTCTTCTGTTTCTAAAGGAAAAAAATTAGCTCAGGGGATGACATTTTTCCTATAATGAGGTTATAAGTAAGGATGTTAAAATAGAATCTACACTCGAATCTCTAAATTTTAGTAATTTAAGAAGAAACTTGTTCAAAAGAGAAGTCAATGAAATTATTGAATTCAACCAAAAAGAGTCCCAAAATATACTCATTAAATAACATTTAAATGTGAAATTAAAGGACGTAGAATTTGAAGGACATTGGGTGGACCCTTTCCCTCACTCGATGGATGGAAACATTAAATAAGAAGGATGGGTAATTTGAGTTTGTGAGGGGCATAGACACATTACTGATGAAAAATCAAATAATTAAAGACTCGAGATGGAGACAAAAATCATTCCCAGTGGATTCACTAGAAAAATCTTGGTGGGATTTTTTTTGGGTATTCACCATAGATCTTAAAAGATTTCTATCTAAATGATTGGATGCATCATTTGAAGAATAAAATACTACCATCCAGAAATAGAAATATTACATTAAAATGGATCTATCCATTTGGATGAGAAAAATATTTAAGATTTATTGGTCTGCATTAACCAGTGATTTTCCCATATGTTACAGGTGTAAGATAGGGCTTATTTTATGATGGGGCCATATATCCCTACAAAAGTAAGTCGACTTAGTTAATTATATCCCAGAAGTTGTGAATCCCAATAATCGTAATTAAAATATTGTCTTGTACTAGGCATGATTAAAAGATAAGTGTCTTGAAGATTCATGTTTCAGAACCTCGGGTTGATAGATGGGCTTGACCGGAATTGAGTGGAGTGAAAATATTGGGACATAAAATCCACTAATGATATGTCATATAAAGCCTATGAAAAAGAGTTAGTCAGCACTGGAAAGAAGGCATGCCCTAGGGACCAAAATTATAAATTTCTTAAAAAAGATTGATAATCATATTTGAAAAATTAGATTTGGTATGAATGATTTTGATTTGGATTGATTTGGTTTAGATAGAGTTTGACTAGGTTTGATTATTTATTTGAATAGGGTTTGATCTGAGTGATTTTGGTTGGATATGATTTCATTTAAAAGCTTGATTTGAGTATATTGGTTCAATTGATTAGAGTTTGTTTTAAGTTATGAAGTTCGCTTGTTTGAAGCGTATTTGAATTGCTTTTAAAATTTGTTTGAAGATATTTGAAGTTTACTTAAATATTTATTTAAATTTTGTTTGAATTTTAACTTACTTGAGGATACTTGTGGATTAGTTAGAATTTAAGGTTACTTGAAAATGTTTGAAGATTGTTTGGATTATTTGGAGGATCTTAAGATTTATTTATGGGTTATTAAGGTTGTTTAAAGATTGTTTGAAAGTTAAATTTATTTTAAATTTGTTAAAAGTTTGATTTGAAATTATTTAGTTTATTTTAAGGCTATTAAAAGTTTATTTTGAATTTTGTCAATTTTTTTTTAACGTTTGTTAAATTTTTTTTATAGTTTAAGGTTTGCTAAACTTTTCTAGATTTTTGTTAAAGTTTATGGTTTGTTAAATTTTATTAAATTTTTATTAAAGCTTAAAGTTTGTTTAGAGTGGTTTCAAATTTCAGAGAAAGGGGAATTTAGGAAAGCTTAAAGTTTAAAGGTTAGGTTTTTTGAAGTTTGAAATAACTTAGGGCTTTGTAAAGGTTGTCTTTGAGCTTAAAGGGGTTTGGTTTGTGCTATGGAGTGTTTTAGGGTTTGAAAGGTTTTGGTTTTGGATTAAAAAAATTTTGGGGCTTTGAAAAGGTTTTGGTTTGGCTTTAGATTTTAAAAAGCTTAGGGTTTTGAAATGGTTTTGAAGTTTAGCTTGATTTTAGATTAAAATATTTTTGGGGCATGATTTGAGATTGTAAGTTTGATTGGAGGTTAAGGTGTGATTTTTAATGAATGTTGATTGATGTCTAACACTAAAGTAAGGGGCATGATAGACTAGAAGTATGTCTAGATAGAAGTGAAACCCTAACCCCATAATAAACCTATACTCTGCAAGGAGGTTAAATTAACAAACTAACATAAATTTTGAGTACAATGCCCCGATAAAGATGCTCATGGCTTTCCATCATCGCATATGCATTAGTATCCTTGCACTATGAACCAGTCTGACAATAAGATATATCAATTATTTCCACAGTGATGGTGAATATAGGTCTTCTTAACATTAAGTGGTTCGAGATGCATTTTTTTAGTAAGGGTTACTTCATCCTAAGGCACCTACATAGGTAAAAATGGTAAGCCTATTTATTTTATATGTCATAGTCATTAGTACAAATTAAGAGTACCTAGTAATCTAACGTAGGCTTTTAGAATATATTATTTTAGGGTGTGTGCAATCCTGAATTTTATTTCTAAAATGGTTAACCAAAGGTTCACAGTTAATTTTTCTAGTGGTGCTTCTCGTGGCCTGAGTTGGTGTATTTTAGAGTTATTTTAGGGGTTTGATATTTAATTCATGATTTATATTTCCTTATTATTTAGTCATTATTAAAATCAGAATCTTCAAAGTTCAAATTTTAATACTATCCCAAAAAGTTTCCATTAATTTTCACATCAAGATTTGACTTCTAGTGTTTGATTTACCATTCTAAGTCGAAGCCTATACGCTATAAAAGAGCTTCATTCTAGCTTTTCATGCTTACACTCTTCATACATAATTTTCTGAACCTAAACATCGACGATTCTAATTTTAATAATAGTTTAAAAAGACTTTATTTAATTTTTAATTTTTAATAATAGTTTAAAAAGACTTTATTTAAGTGTTCAATAAGAGCTTCATTCTAACTTTTCATGCTTACACTCTTCATACACAATTTTAATAAGAGTTTAAATTTTGTTTAAAAAGACTTTATTTAAGTTTTCATTTTTTAAAAAGGTTTCAAGTTCATTTTTGTCATGGAAATGCTTATTTTGAAAAAGTTTGTGTTCTTTTTCTTTTGAAACTTTTTTTTTGTTTAGGGTTTGTAAAGTTGAGTTTTCATGTTGAAAAGATTTTATTAAAGTTCTAATTAGAAAAAAATAAATTATTTAAGCTTTAAAAAGTGGTTTCTTTTGAAAAGGTTTTGTTAACGCATTATTTTCCTTTTTGAAAAGATTTTTGTTCTTGTTTTGTTAAAAAAATATCTTTAGCATTAAGAGTTTTAAAGACTTAAGTTAGAATAATTATAAGTTTAAGAAAATAAGTTTATGTAATATTAAAAGCTAGAGCATACATATACTTATTTTATTCCCCTCTCTTTCAAAGCTTACTTTAGTAAATATAATTCTTGTTAGAGCACAATTATAATTTTTTTTTACAAAAATAGTTCATTTACAGTGCTTTTAAATTTATGTATGTATTCTCAAAAAAATATTTCATTTAGAGCTTTTCTTGCATATGTACATATTTTTATAAAGATGGTTCATTAAAAAATTTTTTTAAATTAACATCACTCAACTATATTGATTTTTGCAAATCATTCTGGCTATCTAACTCACTAAGATAGCCAAGCTTAAGCATGCAAGCTTAATTTTTTTTATTGCATTTCTCTTTTATTATTTTTAATTGCTAGATATCCTAATCACTGAGACTATCTAACTCACTAAGATATTTCTTTTTTATTTTTATTAGCTAGATATTGTATTGGATTATGGGTTTAGGGAGAGCTAAGGGTGAGAGAAGGAAGTGGGTCAGAGTAAGAGTGAGGGAAGGTAGTGTGTCTTTTGGTAAACTAAGGGTGAGGGAGAAAATAGTTTTTGGGTAGGCCAAGAATGAGGGAAGGAACTGAGTTTCAGATAGGCTAAGGGTGAGGAATGGAGTGGGTTTTAGGTAGGCTAAGGGTGAGGGAAGGATGTGGGTTTCGGGTAGGCTAAGATGAGGAAGTGAGTGAGGTTTTTGGGTTACAATTTAGGAAGGGAAATGGTTTGAATTATGGTGAAAAAGAATTGCCATAAAGAAAGGAGAAAGGGAAAGTGAGGTCGGCCATGGAAGAAGAGAGGGAAAAAGAGAGAGAGAGGAAATTCAGCCTTGGAGAAAAAGAGAGGGGAAAAGGGAGATGATGGTAGGTCAATGGAGAAAAAGTGAGGGAAAAAAATGATGGAAAGAGAGAGAAAGAAGAAAATAAAGGGAGAGAATATCATGGTTTTACATCACAAATTTGCCATCCATGTCATGCAAAATCTTTGAAATAAAATAAAAAAGAGAAAATAGAAGCAATCTTATACCTTGCTTAGAGAATTGACCTTGATTACTTGATTGGATGTGCCTTCCTTAAGGATGTGCTTTGGCCTTGGTATGAAAGTATTAGGGAGAGAATGAGAGGGAGAAGAAATGAGAAATGGCTTGGTATTTTAGAGGAGAAGAGGGAGAAAGGGGGCTCAGTTTGGAGAGGAGAGGTGGCAAAACGAGTTTCGGCTAAGAGAGAAGGGAGAAGAGAATAAGGACTTAGTTTGGAGAGGAGGATTTAAGTAGGAAAAAATTTGGAAGAAAGAGTTATGACAAGATGGGGGAAATTTAAAAAGAATTGTGAGAAATTTGAATTTAAAAAGTGTGTTTATGGTGGTTTGGTGATTATCGACAAACATGAAACCCTAATTTATTTGGAAAAGAATGCAAGGAGTCCATTGGTAAAATTGGTTTTGATGAAGTGGCCATTAGTTCAAGAAATTTAAATTTGAAGTGGCTAGATGGTTATGGGTGGTTATGGCCAAAATTTTGATATTAGATGATTTGGTAGAGAAAATACATGGACTCCATCTCAAGATATTTTCGGTCAAAGTGTTGGCCCCATCATAGGAGAAATTTTTTTGAATTTTTAAATAAATTTTTTGATAGATTATAATGGATTAAATTAAGTATTTTTAGCTCATATTCACTTTAGTTGAAGTTTGGTTTTGATTTGAGCTCATTTTGAGTTAATTATTCGGATTATTATTTTTATTATCAAAATTATCGCCCAACTTATTGTAGGCTTTACGGGCTCCCAAATGGAGTCCTATTTGGGCACAAAGAGATTCAATTAAAAGATGTTGATGATCCAGATGCACTCATACTTTTTATTTTGGAAAATAATAATTCATTAAAAAATTTTTATATGGAACCATTATTCATGCATGAAAATCTAAAATACAAAATTTTATGTAAAAAGTATATCTGATCATCGTCAAACTAGTTTACATACTTCTCATATTTTATTATGAACATCATGCCATTTATAGAATGAAATTCTGATTACTGAATTGATCTGTGGAGAAAACTATAATTTCAGGGTGCATGAGGCAATATTCATGCATGAAACTTTAAAGTAAAAAGTTTTACATAAAAATTATGCATATAATCATCAAATTTATTTGCATTGTCTTTATATATGATAATAAAAATCATGTAACATTCCCAATGAAGTTTCAAGTCTAAGATAATCTGTGAAGAAAATAATAATTTTGGTGCGCTGTTGGCTAAAGCTAATTTTTTAGGTTAATTTTAGGTTGTGGCTGAAGCTGGTTAAATGTTATTTTTTTATTTGGTTAATTTCATTCTTTAGTTAGATTTTAAATTAGGGTTTATTAGAGATTAGCTCAAGTTTCAACTCAAGTAGGTATTAAGTTGTAAGCTTAATTTAATCATAATGACACAAGAAGGAAGGTCTTATGTCCTAATGAAATTAGATATAAGTTGAGAAAGTGTTGACTGAAATATGAGGTCGACTTCCGTGCTCCAATGAAACTTTTTCTAGCTCAAATCAAACCTAGGTTTGCATTTTTTTTATTCCTATTTCCATCAAACATTGCAATAAATTTTAAGTAAAATTTCATTCATATTAATTATTTCACTGAATATATAGTATCCCAATAGATATTAGCTCTTTGATTCTTGATACTCATACAATTACACATTCTATTACTGCTACCCTAATAGCACACAAGTATGTGAATCATGTCCTAACCATTATCAAGGCACTCATAAGGAAAACTAGTTATCAATATTTCTCTTATTATCATATTTACATTATAGACTTTATCATAATTTTTTAAAGCTCCTATCTTATAAAGAGATAGTTCTTTATCCTCTAAAGTAGCAAACTATGATTGTAAAAATTTTACAATAAACAGAATGAATCCTTAATAGTTGAAAATCTACCACAAAGAAAAGATTTAATTGATTATCATTGAGCTTATAAAAGCAAAACTAAAATATATGATTTTATTAGGTGATATAAAACTAGATTGGTTGCAATATGATTTTTATAATATCATCTTATGAATTATCAAAAGACTTATAATCCCATTTAAAAATGACTGTATTCACGCTTAAATTTTTATTCCAATAAAATTTTACCGACATATTAAGAGGTGAACGTAAAAAATATCTTCTTAATTGGTGAGTTTTAAGAAGAGGTCTGTATAGTTCTTACCTCTAGCGTTTCTCATAGATATTACAAAGGTTATAAGATTGATAAAGTATTTCATGATCTTAAATAAACTCATCAAATGTCATTTGACAAGTTTTCTATTGTTACCACCTCAAATGGTTTTTACCTTATCTACCATGATTCTACTCTTTTCTCTTTAAGTGCACTAAATTAAAGGCATTAACAATGCGATAATTACTCGCGGTGATGTTAATGGTATTTTTATGTTAAATTTGGAATTAGATTTCTCCTTGAAATGAAATATTTGGAACTTCAAGGCTATTTTTTTATGTATTGAAGTAGCACATTCCTCTAATGTGCATTCTTATATATTCCAAGTATGCCACTGTTATTCAGGATAATGCTCGTCTTACTAATGCTAACACTATTGCTACTCTACTTGAACTCCTCATTCATAATTCTTCAATACATGCCACACTTTCAACTTGCCATGTTTTATATCATACAATTCATACTCTAAGCGATCATATATATGCACTGTTCAAAATTAGCACAGAACTCATCTACCTGTTAAAACAGAGTCCTCACATCCTTTACATTCAACACATATAACTATGTAAATATCAGAAATCCTTAACTGAAGATCTTAACCGGTTCCATAGAACGCCCTATCTACAGTTCCCATCACTTATCCCATTAGCTTGACGAAGAAGATTCCGTACCGCCGCCACCCATTTCTGCTTACAAAATCTATCCGCACAATCAAACACGATGCTCCCTTCGGCTGTTGTCAGACCAAAACTAACTCCATTTTCTTCATCTTTCTCTTCCAATCCACTCCATTCCAGTTCTTCATCGTATACACCATGAACAACACCTGAACCATCAAAGCTTCAAATTCTTAAAAATTGAATCTTTTAAAAAAAGGAAATTTACAGACGTAGCACTCAATTCTTATTTGTATTTACGTATCTCACATCAAAACTTGATCTTTTACAAACACAACATCTTCACTATGCATGAAAAAGTGAATTTCACTTTTGCAT
Source organism: Papilionanthe hookeriana x Papilionanthe teres (assembly GCA_022702705.1). Lineage (NCBI taxonomy): Eukaryota > Viridiplantae > Streptophyta > Magnoliopsida > Asparagales > Orchidaceae > Papilionanthe > Papilionanthe hookeriana x Papilionanthe teres. The sequence goes on from CM040428.1 coordinate 60,101,150, forward strand.
ACTGTTGAAAAGTATGAAATGGGTGTTGGGAATTGTAAAAAAGAGAGTTTTGATGTGTGATGCGTAAATGCATAACAATTGGAAGCTGTGTATGTTGCAAATTCCCGAAAAAATGGGAAAAATCAAGATCTTTTACGATTAAGCACATCATACTTCAACAACTCACTTTTCTTCTTCTTTGACAGAGCTCCTCCAATGTGCTTGCTCTTAATCTTAACTATGACCTGTGACTTGCTGTTGATGTAAATTGACACTTTCTTCCAATGCAAAGCTCCTACGATCAGAATTGAATTAATCAGTTGGAAGAAAGTTGAAGAAAGTATCATGGCTATACTGGTGTTATACCATTTCTGCTTCTCTTGAGAAGAAGGCCATCTTTGCACCAGATATCCGGGCTGACACAGAAGGATCCTCTCTCGTATGGTCTCACTGCAGCAACATTGCTTCTGATTGCTTCTCTCTGCACTCTCTGTTTCAGCGTCCCGACACCTCGCAATGCTGATGGATAAGCAGTATTCATGGTAATTGATTAGCAGGGATCTAATTAAAGGATCAAGTACATACAGGGCACAAGGAATATTACCATTTATAAATCAAACACTGATGCATATAAACGTGTTCAAATCATTGAGAATTTGATAAAAATGGAACATGGAACTATCAGGCTGTTAACAGACCTGTGGCCGCAGCGGCTGTCAGTGTCATAAGATCGCCGACGGTGCGGATGTCTACCGCCGATTTAACTGCGTCGTCAACCTGCTTGTGCCTCGCGCCGGCCATCTCCGCCATCTCCACACAGTGTAATGCGAGCAGCTCCGTAGCAGAAGCCAGTGCGGAGCTCATTTTCGATCCGGGGTTTTCCGATCTCATCCCAGCAGCTTTGGCCGCCACTGCTGCAGCAACCTTAGCCACCGAAACCGCCGCATGGATCCTCGCCCTTGCTATCCTGATCTTCTTCTTGCTCTTCGACTTTTCCTCACGCAGCTCCCCTTGCGGAACCCACTTACCAATGGCGGCTTCGTTACCCTGCGCATCAGATCAGCAGGGTTGGTTAATTAAGCGCAGGTTTAGAGATCAAGATGTTAAATTAAGGATGAATGAATGTTTGCTAACGCGGTGGAGGTCAGCTAGATATTTGGGTTTGTTGTTGCCGGCGAGGAGGGCACGGGAGATCTCCAGGGCAGAGAGGCTCCATGAGCGGGAGAGGAACTCCATAGGTTCAGCGGGGGTCTGCGGAGGTGGAATCGCCTGCAGGCTGACGGCGGTATCGATTTCATCTTCTTTAACCCCTACTAATGGAGCTCCTCTTCCACCCACTTTATCCAAGCAGAAGAGAGGAAGTTCTCTCCTTTTCTTTCCTATAAAGGAATGTGCTTTCTCCATTTGCGGGCCTGTGCTGTGGCTGATAGTTTGCTGGCTATTTATAGTGACAGAGAGAGAGGAACAGGGAGCGCAGGCTTAGAGGAGCACGAGGAGGGAAAGGGGGGCGGAGAGGGGACAGGGAGCGGACAGCCTCGCGCCTGCTGCATGCCATTGTTGGTTTAGGGTAAGCTTAGGGGAGCGAAGCTAGCCTGCTTGTTCCTGTTATGGCCTACAGTTTGTGGATTGAAATTCATTTTAGGAGACGGTTTACGATATTGCAGGGGGCTGCATATGAATTCGATGTACAATAATATTGTATACATGTATAATTTTGGGTACATGAAGTTGAATTATATTCCGATTTCATGCATAATATTCTCTCCAGTACACTATATAATATTATTAATAAGGTGCCAATAGTAGCCATCCTACTCTGACAAATTTAGATTAGAGGAATTTTTTAGATCTAACTCTCTTAAAAATTCATTTAATAAAATCATTTTTTTTAAATAAAATTTTGAGTGTTGAATCTAAACTTATTTTTTTGTGAGAACACTCCAATAGTCGGGATTGAAAGAGACAAGAGAAGAGAAAGGGAGGGAGCGCACGTTAATTTACTCAAGAGAAGGTCCTCATTATTCCTCTTGAGATCACTTATTTAAAGGGGTTTAATCAGTACAATTTAGGAAGGTCAGAAAGATTATGATAACCGCCCTTTATTGAATTAATGCGTATAATTTAAATTAATGTCCGTGATAATATTGATAGAGAATAACAATTTACAAAGACTTATGAGTTTAATTGAGTGTTATCGGCTGGTGGATGATCGATTGCATCAGTTAGTCATCTAGAATCTATCTATGTCGAGAGGGCGTAATTGATTGTTTTTAAATATAGTCATTCATTTTATCAAGAGGTCTGATCGATAGGCTTTGTGAGACTGGTTGCTTCTGTCGATCAGTCTTCTGTCCATCAGTCGACCAATGTGTCGATATATTTCGTTGAGCCAGCCGTGGCTCACTTGTCATTTGGTTCAAGTCTTACGGGACCTGTGTCTCAATTTATCTGGACAGTTCGTCACTTCGCAAGGTCTAGGACGAATCTTGTCGCTACCTATGTGGGGTATCCGATGAGACTTGTTGCTAGGATAATTTGCACCTCACTCTCGGCGAATCTTATAGCTACCAAGTGAGGAACCATCTCCGGAGCTTTGAGTTATCCCGAATTTAGAGACGCGACTTCTCGTGCTTGACGTTCAATTGTTGGTCAATCTTTTACCTCAGAGGGAAGCTTTGTATTCTTGGACTTTCGTTCTCTTTGACATTCAAGCTGGTAATTTTGGCGTATATATATTATTTCCCCAAGTTTTCCTGCTCTTTGATGGCGACAGATGCGATAAGGACAGAGAAATTATTAGTTAATCCTATCACAAAAACCCAAAAAGTAAATTTAATAATTAGTTCTCCCTTCATTTTTGTGCTCTACGTGTCTTATAAATAATGCCATGAATTAGGTTGTTTATCTCTTATTGATGTTTTCCAAACTACTGAGTAAGCATCTTGTTGGGTGCTACGAGCAAAAAGACGGTCGACCCAAGCCATTGGTCTTGGCGGGATTTACTCCTCCAGTTTCAGCATCAGTCCCTGAAAGAAAAAAAAGGTGGTTAAAAGAGGGGAGGGGCGAGAGACAGCCGATCCTAAGCCTCAAACTTATGCTATCTGAAATTTATGGAGTTATCCTACGACAATCTTCTACATGCTAGCCTCAAACTTCCAGCCTCAGGTAAACAACGTGAAATATGTAATTTTCTTAGCATTTTAAACATTTTCAGCTCGTAAAGTAATTAAACCCAAAAAGTAACTTTCTTAACTCAAAATAGGCTTCTCGGCACAAATCCACCTTTTCGAAGCTACAAAATTTACTTTCTATCACCTCCAACAACATCTCTCCTACGTTGATATCGTGCTAGAACCCTTACGAAGACTTTCAAAACTTAGGACACACAACCAGTGCCTTTAATTGCTGTCAGAAAGGACAAATGCACGAAAAAATGAGGCAATAGTTAAAACCGAAGGGTGATGAAGGAAATGAAAGCTTAGAATGGCGAGAGAGAGGCTTTCGTGCTTACAAATTGCCACAGAGCCCTAAATTGCGAGCTGTGGCCTTCCCAGATGCCGCTCAGATCGTTGCGCGAACCGAACATGGAGAAAGATCGAGAGAGAGAGAGAGAGAGAGAGAGAGAGAGAGAGAGAGGAGGGAACAATAAACAAAAAGAAGAAATTGGGAGACAAAATCGAAGCACTGAACTCCTTCGACTGAACGAATGAAAATAAAAGGGGTGTTAGTCAGCGGAGAACAGTGACAGAGTGTTAGGGAAACGATTAAGAAATAATTAGAGTTAATTAAATTAATTAAGTTTATAACTTCAAATTTTTTTATCTCTCAATCTATTCATAATTATTATATATTGCTTTATATCAAATTGCTCTATTTAACATTTAGAATTTTATAAAAATTTTTCAACCAAATTTCGGGGAGATTAAAAATTTGAGAACTTTGTATGCCGTCAAAAAAAAAAAAAAAAATCCGATTTCTCAAAAATTGATTATTACTCTTGCAAGGGCAAATCTTCTTAACTGACAACCCAAAGACTTTCATCAAAATATCGTTGGATGGCTTGCCAGAATTGGTTCGTTTAGCACTCGCCATCAGAACACCTTCTGTGAAAAATGACCAAAACTCTAAACGGAGAAAAGCAAAAACAATACGGATTATAATTATTAAAAGTTGATTACAAAAATTAATATAACATTTAATCCAGTATTCAACTTTTTTGTTTTTGTCATAGCTGTCGGTTTCAAAAATAATAAAATTGGGGAGCTAGAAATATATGACAGGACAGTTGTAACACGAATCTCAAAGCAAAATGTAAGTACACGACAAATGAGATGGGCCCACAGTCAAAGTGTACCAAAGTCAGTTGACAAACTAATTTAATTAATCAACAAGGAAAATCAATGCCAAAACTAGAGGGAGCGCCTCAGAACTCTGATGGGTTGTTCTTCTAGTCAACGAGCCGATCAACATGATGGCCTAACGAGGGATGACCATTAAAATGGCCGAATTAAAGATATCCACAGAGCGAACTAGATGATGGACGACCCACCGCTAAGCGAACGTGAAAAACAAATTTGAGTTTGTGGGGAAGTCATGGACAAACTCGACCGAGGAAATTTCTTATGACCTCCAAGCGGTTCAAACCGTCACTGCCGAACGAACAAATGTGGTCAAACGAGCGAAGAATTAATGCTTTCGACCAACAATTTATTTATCAGCATATTTGAATAAATTGTATAAATTACTTTAGTACCCCTAAGCTTTTTTGTATAGAGAGGGGCTAAAAGGATAACTGTGTATGCAGGATATATCCTATACCTATAAATAGGGGAACATTCCGTGAAAAAAGATGCAGTATATCTTCTATACCTATAAATAGGGGAACATTCCGTGAAGAAAGACTCTAGATACTCTTACTTTTTTGTTCACATTCTTTGCCTTACTCGTCATCTCCTTACTTACACACTCTATACCTTGAGTGTGATTTCCAAATAAATTTAAATTCAAAATATACATTACAAATGAGCTTGTGCTCTTGTAGGTTTTTTTTTTCCCCCTGGTACAAACTCATATTTTAGTACGATGACAAGTAGACTGTTTGATATACTGATATTTTTTGAGTTTTCTACCTAGATGAAGGAGCTGCCAAAAAAAATTCCGATGACCTTCTCCTATCGTAGTTTTTTTCTCTCTCTCTCTTTTTTTCCCCTTCTATAAAACTAAGTTTTCAATACACATTAAAACTTACAGGTTTACACGCTTTCGGAGTACAGTTTTTTTTTTTTTAAATTGCTGAAATGCACGTACAGCTTGCACAATGGGCTCACGTGGGATCTTGACATTATGACGATAGGGTCTTCGTTTGGTAATCTTCTTTTTGGCTTCTGAGCTGCCATTTTCTCAGTCGAGAAATTAGGGTAAAATAAATATAAGAATTAACATAAATTAAGAAAAAAAATATAGAGATTTAAAGAGGTTTGACAATATTCCTACATTGAGAGCAGAGTAGCGGCTTTCTTTAATTTCACTAAAAAGAATACAAGATCCCCCTTTGATTACAATACATCATATATATATAGTCGTGATATACAATATGTAATTACAAAATTACCCTTATAATATACCGCAGGGGCCTTGCCCCTACACACAACTCCCCCTCGATTGGATAGATGCTTCCGCTCCACTCCACTGGCTCGTATCGCTCTGCTCCATTTCAGCATCTGTTCATTATCTAATATATAAGCCATACCTTACATTATCCTTGCCAAAGTGCATCATCCTTTAGCTTCACAATTTGGATCTACTGAAGCAGGATTGCCCGGAGGATCATTTTGTTCTTGTCTCTCATAATATTACGCTATGAAGAGTTACCCATCTGACCAACAGGGTGCTCATGCGCCCTTACCGATAATGTACAGGAAAAGAGAGAAAGTGTTCATTTTTCATGTATATAACCTGCAAGAGTACATACACATAATCAACCTAGAAATTTAATTGGTCATAATCCAATTTGAGAAATCCATGAGAACTAAAGTATTAGATTTGATAAAGCAAGTTAACACGTTTTTAACCAAATTCAATGCAGGACTTTGCAGAAGAAACGTGTAAATGTATTTTTTATTTTAATCAATTATAGCTCTACAGAAGTTAGTCGAAGTGGAAGGAAGACCTACAAAGCCCGTAGTCTGAAGGATCATTTGTACCAATACCCAAGTAAATTATCTGAAGAACTTGTTTTGCTCAAGAGCATCAACTAAGGCCGTAGTTTCAGGGTTGGATGTTGGCAGAGATGGCCAAGAACCGTTCTGCAGATCTATGGTGGCGATATCTGATATCGATGGAGATCGATGGTGAAGCACCAGTTTTCAGGTGCGACATATCGAGCTAGGAACTATAGGTTGGTGAAAGAGCACATAGTGTGTTCTTTGTTGTGCACAAAAAAATAAAAAAATAAAAAAAAAAAAAAAAAAAAAGACGACAATAAAATGAAAAATGTGAACATGAACATTTGCAAACAGAAAAACAGTAACATAAATTTATGTGGTTCGATAAATTTTGACTACGTGCACGAAGTTGCAGAGGATTTTATTACTTGAGAAATTTTCACCGTCGTCGATCGCCTCGACGATTACAAGAACTTCACACTTCCTCTCTCTCTCTCACTTCTCCTCTCTCTCTCTTTCTGTTTCTCTGTTTTCTGGTGAGAGAGAGAGAGAGAGGTGTGAAGTTCTTGTAATCTTCGAGGTGATCGATGACGGTGTAAATTCCTTAATCAATTTTTTACTTTATTACCATCATTTTTTGCACAGCATTCTCCTATTCCATTATGTACCGACGATAAAAAGAATTGACCTTGTTTTTATTTCACATTTAGCTTATGGGTTCAACCATGGTTCCCTGAGAAGATTGGCATTATTTCACAATTTATTATTCCTTTTATAAATAAGGGTGGGGTATTTCTTCTTCTCTCGATGTCTTCAATGAGGAAGAATTCCTCCACCCTTAAATTTTATCTCCAGTAAGTTTTCAGTTTTGATTTTGCCTGTGGTTTAGCAAACACTGATTGCTAACCTCTTCAATAAACTTTGGATATGCAATGTACCAGTAAGATCAGCCAAGTAGTTGCAAAGCACTAAACATAAAAAAAAAAAGATAAGAACTAAATTTTTTTTTAGTGACCCTCTTGTCTCAAGCTACATTAATTTCTTATCAGTAGTTTGTCAATAATAATTGTCTATTAAGAACAAAACAATTAATGTACATACAACTTAGATGAATTGATTTCTATATTAAAACTTATGTATGTTGACGTGTGTTGTAGAAGGTGTTGAGAAATTATAATGTTGCTACTTATGGTATATGGTGCGAATGTTATATGGCATATCCTTCATGGTTTGGTAATAGAGGTGAAGCCCGTTATCAATGAAACCAATATGAAAACATAAAATGTTTTATTATAAATGTTTAAAAAGCTCATTGACAGCCAAACGACTATAAAAACCTAACTTTATTTCTCTATGTATTTTAATGATTGGAGTGAAGTACAGTGGTCTTCATTTTAGTGTAGAGAACTCAAATATCAATATTAAGAAAGAAAATATATTGGAGGAATGATATTCTTCTTTTCATTTTTTAAATGTTTGTTGTTTTGGCAGTTTGTCTTTTTTTAAGGCCCCGTTTGGAACCCGCTTTTTGGTCTGCGGCGCGGCACCGCGCCGCAATTTAACGCGACACGGCAGGATGTTGCCTGAGATTCGCGGCGCGTCACCGCGTTTTTCCTATCGTTGCCCTCGCTCGCCCGTGCTCCCGTGACTGAGCCCCCGATCTCCTTCACCCTAGATCTTCTCGCGAGAACTGCAGCTGTTCTCCAAAGAGATTCAAATCGAAGGTCGCATACCTCCGATCTAGCCGGTATCCTTCTCTTTCGAGGCTTCGTCCCCCTCTCCCTCCCCTTGCTCGTTCCTTCCTAGAACATATTTCGTTATTTTTATGGTAGCTGGTCCCTTTGCACTATTTTTACGGTAGTCTGGTCCCTTTGCACTATTTTTATGGTAGCTTTCTCTATTCTATGGTATGGGGCTCGGTTTTAAGTTTTTGGGTCCTGCGGCTAGCCCTATTGCACTATTTTTTTTATTCGTTTTCGTTTTTACGTGGGACTGTGAAGGGTCTGTGCATTGCATTCGTGGAATTGTGAAGTCTTGTGCATTGCATTACGTGGAATTGTGAAGTGCGGTGCATTTTGTGGAGCTGTGAAGTGTCGTGCATTGTGTCGAATTGTGAAGTGTAGTGCATTGTGTAGTGAAGTGCGGTGCGGTGCGGTTTGCGGTGAAAAAAATGGGATTGTGTGTGTTGAATTGTGCGGTGCGGTGTGTTAAATTGTGTGTGTGTGTGTTGGAATTGTGCGGTGCGGTGCGGTGCATTGTGTGTGTGTTGAAATTGTGAAGTGAAGTGCGGTGCGGTGTGTTAAATGTAGTACATCGTGTGTGATGGATTGTGTGTGTGTGTTGGAATTGTGCGGTGCGATGCATTGTGTGTGTGGAATTGTGATTTGCGGTGCATTGTGTGTGTTTAATTGTGAAGTGTAGTTAAGTGCGGTGCATTGTGTGTGTGGCATTGTGTTGAATTGTGAAGTGTAGTGCATTGTGTAGTGAAGTGCGGTGCGGTTTGCGGTGAAAAAAATGGGAATTGTGAAGTGAAGTGTTGTGCATTGTGTGTGCGGAATTGTGTGTGTTGAATTGGGTGTGTGTGTTGGAATTGTGTGTTTAATTGGGCGTGTGTGTTGGAATTGTGTGGTGCAGTGCATTGAAGTGTAGTGAAGTCCAGTGCATTGTGTGAACTGTGAAGTGCAGTGTATTGTGTAGTGAAGTGCAGTGCAGTTTGTAGTGCAGTGCAGTTTGTAGTGTAGTGCGTGCAGTTTGTAGTGCAGTGCAGTTTGCAGTGTGCAGTTTGTAGTGTAGTGCAGTGCAGTTTGCAGTGTGTGAACTGTGAAGTGTAGTGTATTGTGTGTGTTGTTTGTGCGGTGCGGTGTGTGCTTGAAGTGCGGTGCGGTGTTGTGTGTGTTTGAAGTTGGTGTTTGTGCGGTGCGATGTGTGTGTGAAGTGCGGTGCATTCATTTGAAGTCTTTGTGCGGTGGGGTGCTTGTGCGATGCGATAAGTGTGTGAAGTGCGGTAATGAAGTTGTGCGGTGTGTGTGTGTGTTTGAAGTTGGTGTTTGTGCGGTGCGATGTGTGTGCGAAGTGCGGTGCATTCATTTGAAGTCTTTGTGCGGTGGGATGCTTGTGCGGTGCGATAAGTGTGTGAAGTGCGGTAATGAAGTTGTGCGGTGTGTGTGTGTTTGCGAGTGGGGTGTTTGTGCGGTGCGGTGAGTGTGAAGTTCGGTGTAGTGCGGTGTTGTGTTTCCGAGTGGGCTATTTGTGCGGTTCGGTGTGTGTTTGAAGTGTTGTGCGATGGGGAAAGTTGGGAAAGAAGGTGTCATCACAATTTCTGTAAGTTACTTGTGAAGGCTTACTCGATTTATACCTTTAAGACTGCTAATATACATGCTTCTCGAAATTTAGTTTCAAGGTTACGTTTGATTCATTGATAATTGTAAATTCAACACACTGCACTGCACTTCCACAATTTGGTTACATAATATGGAGAGGCTTTTAAGCCAGCATGAACTTCCATATACACAAGTTGAACCATTGAGAACTTGATGTAGCTAAAAGTGATGGGTTCACTTGTATATAAATGGCTCGGTTTTATGTTTTTTAATGCTGTAACTTTGGCTTTGTGCATTGCATTCCGGTGTGTGTTTAGTGCGGTGAAGTGCTGTGTTTTGGGTGCAGTGTAGTGCTGTGTGTTTGTGTGGAAGTGCAGTGTAGTGCATTGTGTGTGAAGTGTAGTGCAGTGCAATGTGTGTGCAGTGCAGTGCTGTGTAGTGCAGTTGTGCAGTTGTGTAATGCAATGTGCAGTGTTGTGTGTGTTTTGGGGTAATGCAATGTGTAGTGTTGTGTGGAAGCAGAAAATAAATTGTATAGTGATGTGAACTGTGTAGTTGAGCGAGAAAATTGTCATGGAGCTTAGGCTGGGTGCTTGAGGGTGGCTCGGGTTTGCCCTTGTAATGGAGCTCGCTATAGAAATGAATGGAAAATTGTGTAGTTCGGTGTAGTGCGGTGTTGTGTAGTGCGGTGTAGTGCGGTCAGGTGTATCTTGCGGTGTTGTGTAGTGTAGTGTAGTGCACTCCAGTGTAGTGCAGTGCAAGTGTACAAGCTATGTAAATGTTCAAAAGTTTCATTTATGAAAATAAAATACTCCTTTCCCGTGGACGTAGGTCAATTTGACCGAACCACGTAAATTTCTGTGTTCTTTTACCTTAGTAGCTTTTTAAATTTATTATTTCGCAATTAAAAACACATTAGACAAGACTTTCATATGTATGTTGATTTATTTCATATTTGAAGATATTGCTGACTTGTCTCATATTATTAGTATGGCAAATAAGAATAAAAAAGTTGCCACTCCTGCACTTTGGGAGAAGGACATAAAATTAATTTTCTGTGATGTTTACATAGCGGAAATCGAAAGAAGCAATAGACCAAACTCTTTTTTCAGCAAGGAAGGCTGGCAAAATATAGTAACAAATTTTAGGGAGCTGACAGGCAGGGATTACGACAGGCTGCAGCTTAAAAATAAATGGGACCAACTAAAGAAAGAATTGAAACTTTGGAAGGACCTAAAACAAGGATAGGCGGCTTGGGTGGGATCAGTCGAAGCGAACTATTGCTGCTACTGAGAAGAATGGTGGGCTGAAAGGCTAGCGGTAAGACATTATTGAATTAGTTTTGCTTATGTTTGCACCACTTCTAATAAAAATTATTTATTCTTACGGATTTATCTGCGGCGAGGAAGTTCGAAACAAGCGGGATAGAACCGAGAATTTGAGGAGAAACTCGATCGAATGTTTCGTCGGGACAATAGCCACGGGGAAATACGCGGTTGCATCTAGCCGAACAATGGTTGATACAACCCACGAGGAGGTCGTTGTAGAACTTTCAAACGATTCGGCGAAGCTGCGCATATACGATCAAGCGAAATGCAATCTACAAACCGAACAAAGCGGCCCCGAGATCGATAAGAAGAGGAAAAGTATCGTTGGAAGTATGAAAGAGCGATTATCATTACTTGTGGAATCGGCGAGATGATGCTCCACATAGAGTTAAAAAAAAGTCTGTCTAGGAGGTTGTTAGGCTTCTAAAGGAAGACCCGGAGATTATAGGGAATCGTGATCTTTTCTTCTTTCGTTATCGACCTCCTCCGAGACTCTCTCCACAGAGACTTTTTCATTGCGGTTGATAGAGAGCTACGCTTAGACTACATTCGCTATTATTTTGACCAGACGTACCTTGTGATATGATATGGAAGTGTTGCTTTAATTTCATCTTTCGTTATTGTTGTTAGCGATGTTGTCAGGACAATTTCTATTTGAATGTTTGAATGTTTGAGTTATTTCCTTTCTTAATGTAGTTCATTCATTTGCTTTGCTTAGGTGCTACTTGATTTCTATAGAGAGTAACATTTTTCTTTGAAAGGTGCATTTTATACCGTCATGAATCCGGAAGGAGGTCCGACGCCAGTAAGAGAAACGCGGCGATAAATATAATGCTTGCAATACTATAATACATACGTCGATCGTGAACCTTGTTACACTTCGACTCGAGGTTGGAGAAAATTGGATGGGTGAAATGATTTCGGGACACCTGACGAGATTTCGTAATATCTTCCGAATGTCGCATGAGGTTTTCGGAGATCTTCAGTTGACCTGAGAACATCTCATGGACTTCATGGGTCTTACAGGACAACAGACCGTGAAGTACTTGGCATCACACTATTCATACTATCACAGAACGAGTCAATGAGGGGAGCCATGGAACGCTTCCATCATTCGTCGGAAACAATTAGCCGATATTTCTCAATTGGTTTGACTTCTCTTGTCAGTTTAGCGAATAATATGCTAAAACCAACTGATCCAACTTTTGCAAGGACCCAGACGGAGATTCTTAATGATGAACGATACATGCCGTATTTCGAGGTACGAATGTTAACTACAACAATTTTTTAATAGAATGGATTGCATGTTGATATGATTACTTTTTCTTAAGGATTGCATCGGCACGATAGATGGAACACACGTTCATGCGTTAGTGCTTGGGATAACGAAAGTAGCTTTTATCGGTCGTTACGGTAGAACAGACTCGGAATATTATGGTCGTTTGTGATTTCAACATGTGCTTTACATTTGTATTGAGTTGGATGGGAGGGCGGCGCACATGACGATGAGACTCTTTAAAGTTACTACAAGAAAGCCGAAGTACTAATTTCCCTCACCCACCACCGGTAAGGTCATTTATAATATTAAAAGTTGATGTTTTTGGTCGTATACCTAACTATACTTTCTATCATTATAGGGAAGTATTATTTGGTAGATGCTTGGCTACCACATGCGAGAGGGGTATCTTAAACCTATCACGATACGAGATATCACATTGCGGGCATCTCTTTTGACATCACGTCGGCCGCATAGCTTTCGACGAAAGTTTTATGCACATCCTCGAGACATTCCAGATCAGTGCCGTTTCTTTCGATGAGCAGATAGTTTACCAGATTTTCACGAGTCTGACGGCGGGAGTGTACGACCACAACGGAAGACGCAGTGAAACGAGAGTTACAAATTCTGAAAACGAAGTGAACATCATTATATTGTTGGTTGTTGTTGGAATAGTTCTTCAGTTTTTTTTCACTCTACTTCTTGCTTACGTGTTTGAGAGGAGTATATGTTTCTTTGTAGAACTACATGACTTATTTTGAGATTTGCGATCGCTCTATTGTTGTGTTATTAAATTTTTAATATAATTTGAACAATCTATTTAAAATATTTTATAAAGCTCGTAAATTTTTTATTAATACGAACAACCTTTTTAAATTATAAAATTTTTAATATATATATATATATATATATATATATATATATATATATAATTTATTAAATTTAAAAGATAACCAAGTTCGTTAATATTTTATTTTTAAATTAAATTAAGATATACCGATGCTCGTAAATATTTTGTTAATATACTTAAACAATTTAACCTATATAGTGAATTATTGAATTGAATCAATAATTCACTATATATATAGAAAATATATATTAAAAATATAAAAATAAAAAATTCTAATTTAAATTTATTAACTTGTATATTTAAATATAAAATTTTTCAAAAAAAATTTATTCAACTTTCAAATAATTGATCCTACATAAATATATTGAAATATTAAAACAACTTCAATAAACGAGAGCGATCTAGTCATTTTACTGCACATAGTATTGTTTCAACAGTATGCAATAAACAAACAATGATTTCACATGATACTACTACATAAGCAATATATTCTGTATTCTAGTAATATGGCTAGCAATTGCTTCCAAACAGACCCTAAATTTGTATTTGACATTTGAGTTAAGAGCATGTCCTTTATTGCATTAAAATTGTGTCTGCCATACTAGAAATAAGATGTCCAACCAAATATGTTAAGCCTTTTTCAAAAATGAAGTTTCTCAAGCAAGATAAAAATAAAGTAGTTTCAATTTGACCATCAGGTTATGATGCAATGAATGTTGAAGTGTATTAAACGGGTTATTTGAAAATTGGTAGGTTGTGCAGGCTCATAAATAAGTAAACTATTGTTGAATTTATTTAGTTTTTTTTTTAAATCAAATATGTTAGTCTCTTAATTTAAAGTAAAACATCTTTGAAAAAAAATCAGTTTAATTAAATAGCACATCATTCCTGATGTAAGACACGTTGTACTCCATGCTATTAACATCGAAGAGTGCTGCATTTTTGAGTTGAGAGAGTGGGGTGGGGGACAATGAGTGTGAGTCAAGTTAGTAAAATGGATGCTCAAGCTCAAATTACACCTTGTATAATATATATGCTCGAGTTCTAACTTGACACCACTCAATAAGTTTGCTCATGAGTTAGATTGATTAAATGAATATTATTGATTCTCTTCATTTGTTTTACGACATGCTCATCGACTCATGCACTTGTCATCATCTTCAAATATTGCTAGTGATATTGTCGCTTTATTCTGCTGACTCCCATCTCAAGCATTTTGACCTCTTATGATATTGTTGATCTTGTCATTATCTTCTCCAACACGCTCCTACTTTTTCTTCCCCTCAATGACGCTATTGCTCTTAACATTTCTCTATTGAGTGAGATCCCATTCTATCTTCCCTTAAAAATGATATTGGTCTTCTCCTTGATTTCTCTGAAAAAGTCACGACTTAACTCAAGACTTATAATTAACTAAGATGGGAACGGACGGTCGGATTATGGAAAACAAATCTCTACTATTCTATTTCTACCACCAACAATTTAATAATCAAATATTCATGAAATAGCTATCAAAGAAAGCAATTTAATTAATAAGTAGAAATATGTATCTTTTTTATTGCGATCTTGCCTCCTCTACACATTTGTTCATCGTCTATTCATCTTATGCAAAAGCTCAAAACATAAAAAAAATTTAAAATAACATAATGAGTTATCTAGAGATAACTCTTGAGTAATCATACATCTAAACTCCAGTAATCCAAGGAAAAAATCATGCATGCATGCTGATCATTTATGTCTCTATAATGTATCATGCTGGTCTTTTATATTTTTATCAGAAATCTTATAATTTATTAATAGTGTTAATAACCTTTAGTGAATGAAAATATTCAAATTTTTTATATGCATTTACTTTAATTTTACTTTTACTTTGTACTCTTTACATATACATTGTCTCTTTGAAGATCACTGTCAACAAAACCTAACACACCTCTGCCCAATATTATCTTGTTGGCATAGCGATTAATAATCTAGACATTACAATTCTTTGGAGTGGAAAAACCTTTACCTACATCTAATTGATATTATCCTGTTGGCACAGTGGTTAGCGATGAAAACATCACAATTGTTTGGGGTGACAAGCTCTGTCTAGTCGACCTTTATTGATATTTTCTCATCAACAGTTGTTTGTGATCTAAGCATCACAATTGTCTAGGGCGGTAGAAAAACTTTTATGCGTGCGAGTAATTGGCGTCGTCTGTGCCAATAGGGGGTGAACTCCTCTGAACAAGCATATACAAGCATTCATATATAAGCAATTTCTTATTATACATTATTCTGAGGTATCTTCATGCATCTATTAAAATGTATACTTATATTGTTATGCAAATAATCATCATAGATATCATGCATATCTATCATATTATTCATATCTCTTATCTCATGCATTTTACTTATATCATGCCTATCTTTCATATCATACATATTGTTTCCTATCATACTTATAATGCGTATTTATCATGTCTAATAATATAAAGGATCTAACTAATCTATAACATACATTAAGTCAAACATACATTTTGAAACAAAGAAGATTACCAAAATTTTGAAAGATAGATACTCACCTCAGTTGTCATGTTAGATTCTTAATCTTCGGTAACTAGTTGGGCATTGCGATAAATTTTATATTGATATTAATAACCTATAAAACAAAATATCAATCTTAAAATTATGTAAGCTCATATTAATGAATTATTCAAATAACATGAAATCTATAAATATCTTAAGGTTTCATATTATCTTGGCTCATATAGTAATTTAACAAAGAAAGTAACTCTTTTACCTCAAATGGGCTTCACGGCATAACCCAATCTTCACTGAAACTGTTAAATATTCTTTTTTTTCTTCTTATCATTTTAGTACTTTACAAAGTTTACTGAGTTATTTCATAAGACCCTTACGAAAACTCAAAAATTAAATTTGTCGCTTTCGACGTAACTTCGTCTCCACTACAGCTACTAGAAACGAAAAGGATGCACAATTCGTGGAAATATCAAAATGAAAGTGTGAGAAAAAAATGAATATCTCAAATAGCTTGAAAGAAGGTTTCGCAATCATCAATTTTGTCCCCGAAGTTTGAACAACAAGTTGCGACACTCAACAGATGTTGACCTCACTTATGTTGAGGTCTAATTATTCTTCCTTAAAAGCCTAAGATCTTGCCATAGTAATTTCCTGTTGACTATCTTAGAGGACTAGTGATGGAAACCTACTCCAATAGAAATTCTAAACACCTCTTTGCTCTTCTTGGAGTTCCATATGTTTAGTTCTAACCTCTAGCACTTAGTAGGCTGGAGCCAAACATGAGGAAACTCAAGAAGGGTTCCCATAGGATTGCCTGGCTTTAGGGCTAGCCCTGGGTAGTGTGGTCTTGGTCAGTCTTGCATTGTTGACCTCATTTTTGATGAGGTCTTCTCTTCTTCTCTTTAGTACTTAGGATCTAGCCTTGGGCTTTTCCTTTGACTGTCTTAGAGGACTAGAATTGGGACCCACCTTCTAGAAATTCAAACCACTTCTTAACTCCCTGCAAACTCTACAAACTTGATTGTAGACCCCTAATCACCTAGAGGGTTGAAATCAAATGTGGAAGTTTAAAGGATGAGTTCCTATAGGACTCTTTGGCCTTAGGACTGCCCTGGGTGGCCTGGTCTGGTGAAGGGGCTGACTTACACACACATTACACTACACCTACACACTACACTTTCACTCACTTCCTAAAACTACACCCATACCTAACTTGACCTCCTGACTCATGTAGGTGATTCACATGGATGATCCTTAACCCCTAAGCCCTTGACTAAGAGGGTTAGGAACGACATAGTGAATGCCTCGAATGAGTCCCTTCATGACTCATATGGGCTTGACATGGCTTCATGGCTCAACCAAAATGACTTCTTTCCACTTACATCCACCCAATCTTCAATTTTCCAAATTTTCAATTTTTGACTCACAGGACCCTACACACTTAGCTTCTACCCAAAACCCTTGAAATTACCCAAATTTCTCAAAAATTTCCAAATTACCCAAAATTCTCCAAAATCATTCCCAAACATTTCCACATCACTTAAATTGATCATCCATACCCAAAAATACCAAAAATTCCAAGAAAACCTCCGAATACCCTCCAAATACCCAAAATACCCCTCTTGGCCAAAAAATCCAAAAATTCAGAAAATTTCCAGAAAATTCCAGAAAATCCCAAATATTCCCAATAACATTTTGTCCAACTACACCATGGGCCAATTTTGTCAATTTACCCTACTTTTGTCAAAACCCTCAATTTGACCCATTTTAACCCAAAGTGAACCCAATGTCAAACCAAACCTACCCAATTGACCCCAATTTTGGTCCAATTCAATTCTAAACTTCAATTCAATATCCCCAATACCAATCTAGACCAAATCCAAGTCTAATTTGATTGACATTTGGATCCAATCTCACTTTTGGCCTTAAAGCCCAATTTGGACCCATGACCCAAACCTAACCCAAACTCACCCAATTCAATTCCAATTAACCCCAAATCTTTTCTAAATATTCCTTAACATTCCCACAAACAAAACACTAACATTATTTGCCCAAAATTTAGACCCAAACCCCACTCAAACTCAACCCAAAGCTAAAAGGCCCAATTTTGACCTAAACCCAAACCTAACCCAAATGAGCCCAAACCCCAAAATCAAAGCCCAACCAAAGTCAAAACCTCTTTGAAACACTCCCATAAACATTTCTCAACATTGATTTTACATCAATTTCAACTCTAGCCCAACATTAGCCCAACTTGGCCCATTTGGACCTACATAGGCCCACTTACCAAATAAACCCAAATTCAAACCAATTCAACTCCAAATCACACCAAATTGACTCCAAGCCCTTCATACAACATCCCTAAACCAATTATGACATTTATTTGACAAAGTTCTTCACAAAATCTTTACCCAAATGCCCATCCTAAAATCAAAAAGCCCATTCCCCTTAAACTTTCCTAAAAGCCCACTTCACCGCATTCAAAAGCCCAAATCCATCCAAAGCCCACATGGCACTTCCCCTCATCATCCATTTAATCAAAATCACCCCTAAGTTTCAAAATCATCAATTAAACCATTCCAAATCAAGCTTCATGCAAATTTTCACCAAAATATCCAAAATTCTTAAAACCCATTTCCATGAAATTGACTCGGCTTTCCACAGAGCCGAAGACAAGCCATGCGAAGCCATGGACAAGCCACATGAAGCCATGGAAGGCTTGACATGTGACCATGCCATTAATGGTAAAAGGGGGGCCCCTTTCCTAATCTTTCATTAAGCATTTTTACCTTAAGCATGTCGCACACTAAACCATGTTTAGCCGCCTCATCATGGATAGAGACCACACCACTCTCCCTTGGGCGACCCAATCGATCCTCTCGGCCCAAAATCGAGGCCATGGGGAGGTGCACCCAACCCAAACCAATGGGTTGACCAAATTAAGGCCAAAATGACCCCCTCCCCATTCCATTTTAATTCAAAGCCTTTACACATGGCAATTGCCGATTGATTGCACAAACCTCCAGCCACGACCCACTTGGACTTGAGGGTGACCCATGCCTGTCGGCCGGCCGCTGGATCGTCGGAAAACACCATGGCCGAGACCTTGGGAGGAGCCGAAGTTTGGAATTCCCACTTGCTGAGCTGCCCCATGCCAAATGGTCACTATGGCTCATTCTTCTCCTCACCGAGCGGTGATCCCATGCCTCGGCTCCCCCGGAAGGCTCTCCGGCCTCTCTGATTTAAACCCCTTACCCTCGCGGCCATGGAAGAGAATTGCACAAACCTTGCCGAAACTACGCCAAAATTGTTCCAAACCCTTCTCCACCCTTAGAGCGAGTTGATCCCCGGTGTCGATTTGCCACTAATCCCCATCGATAAAATCCGATTTCCCAGCCGAAATTCCACCCAGAAACCGGGACACTTCTCCACGGTGAGCCGATTCCCAAATTGATTGGTTCTACACCTTCACCGGACGAGGGAAGGTGTCCACCGACAAAAGCCCCATCTCCGGAGCCACCCGGTTGCTCCGGCCTCCAAGCTTTGTGATCGAGCTTGGTCGAAATCACATCTCAGACAATTCACCGGACCGGGAGAGTTCATCCGGAGCTTGCTAGGATCCGATCGAAGGTGCAACAACTCTCGGATCGAAGCCACACTTCTGCGAGCGAAGGTATGAGCTGATTCTTCATCCCGAGCTTACGGAGATTCTCCATTTCAAATGCCTTAATTTCGATGCATGATAAGCTGTATAGATGTGTTCGTCTCTTCAAGACGAATCCATAGAACATAAGAACATGAAAATCCATTGAGTATCGAGTGAGATCTTAGGGATTTAGTGTGGACGGCTCTCGGGTGAGGACGCTCGGGGATGATGAACGGATGTCGTCCATTCAATACACGCGCGGACGGATGGCTCAGATGGCGTCGGACCAGGAGACGGTACGAGAACCGCGGGGCCCGGGATGCTGACTCAGGTGGCGGCGTCGAATGGGAGCGCGACACGCGACGTTTCGGAGATGCGAGGATGAGTTGGCGCCACGTGGATAAATAGAAAATTAGGGTATTTTCTTATTTATTTAATTCCCTAAACTTCGAAAATTCATAACTACTGTGTAGAAAAATCAGAAAAATAAAATAAAAATACCACTATTGCTTAGTGAACGAGAGGAGAATAATGTGGAAAAGAAATCATTTAATTTCATCGAAGTATTTTATTTTTTATAATTTATTTACTCTCTGCATACTTTTAATTCTCCATGCATGTATACAATTCACCATGGCATGAGACCATAGGAGCTTTGAAGCCTACGAATTTGGGAACATTCACTGAATTTTCCAAAGTCAGAGGCCATCCTTATAAAAAGTTATTAATTTTTCAAATTCATGTTGCTGTTTTGAGTATTTTAATTCCAATAAATAGCATGTTGTGAAATAAATTCTAGGAAAATTTGGTGATGTTCCTTATGACCAGAGAACCCTAGAAAAAATAGGTTTTGAGTTAGTTCATTTAAAACAACACTAATTGGCTTAAACACCCAAAGTAGGTCTCTAATTAATTAGAGTTAACCATGCATCAAATTGACTAGAAATCAATTCTCCACAGACCTTTAGGATTAGAGGAATCCACCATAAAATTTTGAGGTCAATTAGACTTGGTTAGCCCCACTAATTGGGTTGATTAAGCCACTTAGTCATTTTAAACTTAAAAAATTCATAACTTTTAAAATATCTTTCAAAAATTCACAAAATTGGTTTTGGAGCCTCTCTGATATCAGGGGAACCTAGAAAAATTAAAATTTCAATTTTCTAAGAAAGTTCATTTTTAATAATATTTTAATATTTTTAATAATTAAAAAATAATAAAAATCACAAAAATAATAAAATTCACCAAAATGTCACATTTTGAATTTTAATCACTTAGGAACAAACCCCATATTTTTCTTAGGTCTATTTAGTGAGATATTAAATTTTAAAGCTCTAGGATAATTTTTAAATTAAAAAAATGTATTTTCTAGCATTTTCACTAAAATAATTATAATAAATCATAGAAAAATAAGAAAATTGCAAAATTTGCTTTTCTGATTTTCTTGATATCAGAGAGATTTTTGAAAAATATAAAATTCATTTTTCAACATTTATTTTATTTTTAAATTAATTAACACTCCAAAACTTAAAATAATTATAATAAAAATAATATAATTCAAAAAATCACGAAAATTGGTCCAAGTGGTCCTCTGGTCATTAGAAATATCCCCTAATTTTATTAAGGTCAGAAACTTTCCCTTGGTCATGTTATTAAATTTTCCTTGAAAATCTCTATTTTCTACCAAAAATAATTATATAAATAAATTAAATACAGAAAAATCACATTTTCTCCTCTCATGTCTTTATTGACATATGAGTGAAGTCACATAAAAATTTCAAGTTCATTTGAAATCAATTTAGTGAGTTATGAAATTATTAAGCTTAAAGGGTAAAATGGTAATTAAAATCTTTAATCCTTAATTAAAACTTTTAGGTTTAATAAAAAAATTAACAAGTAAAATATTTGATCCTCTTTTGATTTGGATGATTGAAATTTAAATAATTAAAGGGTAGAAACCCATTAAACAATTTAAAATGATTAAACCTTAATTAAATAATTGATTAAATTTGGAAGAATAATAAAATTGGAATTATTAAAATAGGGATATTATTAGGAAGAGATTTATTCTTTAATTTAAAAATCCCTAAATTAATTATCTCATTAATATTCAATTCTTAATTAAAATGATAACTCAAATTCAAAATATTAAAAGACTTAATCATTAAACTAAAATTAAATTATTAAACTCTTTTAAAAATTTCAATTAAAATTAAAAAATAAAATTAAATTAAAATTAAATTAAATTAAATAAATTAAATTAAATTAAATTAAATTAAATTAAGATTAAAAATTAAATTAAATTAAATTAAATTAAATCAAATTAAATTAAATTAAATAATTAAATTAAATTAAATCAAATTAAATTAAATTAAATCAAATTAAATTAAATTAAATCAAATTAAATTAAAACTATATCAAGTCAAATTATTTAATGTAACATCAAATCAAATTAAATTGAATTAAATTAAATTAAAACTCAATTAAATTAAATTAAATTGAATTAAATATAACATCACACTAAAACGAGAAGAAATTAAATGCTAAAATAACTTGAACATCTATTCCAAATTTAAACTCATTAATTGAAATTAAACTAAATCACAAACCATCCGAACACCAATTTACCCTCAAATGCTTTGGTCATCATAACCCCTAAATAGAACATTAAATGAAATGTTACTTCACTCATAGGATATTCAAATGTCCTAGTTCACTGAGCAAGTTAACAAAACTTGAATTCCCGGACGATTAATTCATTTATATAATTAAATTCATTTATATAATTAAATTCATTTGGACTTAAAACAATCCTAGAAATATTGAAAAGATGTTTAAGATTTGTCTTAAGCACTTCCTCGATATGATAGGAGGTTCATAAGAACAATTGAACTTAATTATTCTTTGATGAAGAAAATCGTCCTCGAACCAAAACACAAAGACCTAGACGTCATAGGAAATGACTAGCTATAGGATTAGGAATTTGGTAGAAAACCATAACCCTTACCTTAGCTTTACACTAGGAACTTGCTTAAATATTCTAATTGTGTTTTAAGTGCGGCTTGGGATGACGGGAAGACCCTCAGAGTACGCTTTTATTTTATTGCGATCTACTTTCTTGCAATTTACCTTCTTGCAATTTATTTAAGCTGCATTGCACTTACTTTTCTTGCATGATAAACAAGCATGTTGCATGAAAACTCACACCTTTAGGATAGCCCCTAAAGCTGAAACCAAAACTAAGTTAAAAGTCATTGCGAGATAAAATTCACCGCCATGACATTTCAAAATATAAAACAACTCAAAATTTAATCACAAACGGAACACAAAGCTGCAATTACAACTAAATTAAAACATCCTGTTGGATGATCGGGAATACCTCGGATGATGTAACCTACGTGTTGCTAACGGGATTTCCGCGGTCTAAATGAAAGTGTGGAACTCATTCGATTGAGTTTAGCAAATTCATACGGACTAAGTGAATCCGATAAAAATAATGATGCGGAAGGATGGAACCGTGGGATCTTAACCGGTGTCGTTATAATCAACTTTAAGATTTGTTTTAATTAAAACATAAAAAACACTTGGAAACCAAGATTTTCTCTAAACCAAAACACTTTTCTCATCCCCTGATTTATGATTTCTAAAACTAAACCTCTGCAACAACAAGGAGCTCGGAGCATGGTGGGCGGCACGGCCATCGTCATCGACAAAACTCGAATCTACATCAGCAAAACTTTCCTAGAACTAAACAACAAAGCCATAGGACTTCGAGGTAGTTTGCACTAGTGCAACATAAACCCTCAACCTTTGTTAGGCATTTGCATGATCGGGTCATGTAAATTAAGCCCTAACTAGGTTTTAGGATTCGAGGTAGTCGTTCGATACGACATAAACCCTCACATCTTTGAGAGCTATTTGTGTGATTTTATCATACAAATATAAGCCCTAACTAATTAAAATTGGCAAGACCAAAATATTTAAATAAATATTAGGACTTCCCTAAATCCAAGCCAAACAATAGGATAGTCGGGAAATTACCGAAGTTCGCTTCGAATCTGTGATTTCTCCTACTTTTATTCCTTTGGATTCCCAAAACAAAATGTTCCAAATTTGATTCATTCCCTATTGAAATTCCAAATTTCAATCCCTTAAAAAACTTAAACTTTGAAATCCTTGAGAGCAGAATTATTGATTATTATCGAGAGTTTTCTTAGGTGATTCCATCACTTAAGATGTAATTAACTATAGGGGCTTGCCCTTATAGGGAATTTTAAAGAACCCGGAGTAATATAAACCTCGTTTAATGTTTTCATATTAAGCGGGGAATTTTGTCGGCTTATAAAATTGGTTCGCGGACCAAACGGATGTCACAAATCTTCTAGTTTATTTAATCGAGCCCCACCGTCGAAGCGAGTGTGTACATCCTTAGGGATAGATACACGGTTTGTGGTGCGGTGCTCGTTTATATAAACTATTTGGGATGTGAGATCGGTTTAATCTCATATCTTAAAACCTTCAAATTTAAAATTATTTTCAAAATCAAATACTACTTTTCAAATTATTTATTTTAATTAAATTAAAATTCGCCAGACGACTTACGGTAGGCGACCCCCTTTTCAAAATAAAACACACAACCTAAAAATATGCCGACAGATTTACGGCGACTCCGTTGAGAATATTCCTCTCTTCATTATAACCAAATAATTCTGCTTTCAAAAATCGGTAGTGCATCCATGTCCTTAGTGGATCAAACTACCCTTCTTTCCGTTGGAATACTATGTTCATTTCTACCTTGGACAAATATAGCCAACATTCTCTCAGATTTAGGAGCCACTGTTTAGACACCCCTAAACGGAGAGGTTCCGAGATCCTTTACCTCATTTTTGAGGTGGGGTGGACCCCGATAGGTGTTAGTTTAGGAGTAATCCTTCGAGTCGAGAAGTCTTGCTTAAGACTTTCTTTTCCTTTCCAACTACGAATCGGATTCCTCACCTTCTCTACACCTTTGAACATTCCGTTCTAAATAAACAAACCCTCTAATAAGTGACTCTTTTAACAAATGATTCCTTCTTATAAATACATGAACAAGAATGAGTTCGGACTCTTTTCAATTCCTTTCTTTTCATCCTAAAGAAAAGAAGCATAACTTGGGACTGACAACCGAGAATCTACCACTGCGAAATGGAAGCCCCGAAGGCGATTTTCTCCTTCGACAACGGACTAGACTTCGCTGTCTATAAGGATGAAGTTGCCGACAATGGGATCATCCGATTCGGACAAGGATTTGAAAACACGAATGTCGAAGTCACCGACGTCTCCCTCTTTGCAGCGACGAACAAGGTATCCGAAGGCGAGGAACCGGCGCTCGAGTTCGACCTTAGGTCGACCCAAGAGTTTCCTCCCCTGCAAAGGATCCCGACTAAGAGGAATGCTGCTGTCCAGCGGGAGGAGTCGTTTTTACTACCCCCATCTGGTCTAGTTGTTTCGCACCTACCCCGACTTACGCCAAATCAAAGGGAAAGAAATCCGGAACTATGGTAAACACTGTTACCAGTGGAGGGTACGGATCTTCTGTAAGACCTTCGTTTTCGAAATCGGGTCCGGTTCGAAGATTCCATCAGCGACGAGGACCCGAAGAAGAAACGAAGTAGAAGGATCGCCGGAGAAGCCGGAGCTGTCGAGATTGCTTTCTGGAGGAAATTCCGAAGCTACGCGAATATACACGCTACCGGAATATACACCGCTGCCGACTACATACCACTTTTGGGAGGAAGCATGTTCCATCCCCTCTCCGCCGCGAGAGGATGAGGAGAATGTTCGCAAGATTCTTTGCCACATTACCTCGGCCCGCATATTACAACGATAGCCGCAAGAAAAGGACTAGAACTACGCCGTTTGCTCGACTGCAAACTTTGGTAGAAAAGTTAGCAAAGAAGGAAAAGCTGCCCGTGTCGGAGATTCTACGAAGGATAGGGCGGGTGCCGGTCAAATCCCGTCTTGGGCCCCGAGCGAGCCCGCCATCATGACGGAAAAGCCAAGCAAGAGAATGAAGGCTAGCCCGCTGTCGTAGTCTCGGGATTACGGATTAGGGAGGATACCACCTTCCGGCATTTGGTCGACGGACCATGCGGTCCTAGACCTTCTGGCTGCTAGAAGGATGGTATGGCGTCCCACTCTTGGGCGATTGAGATTGAAACGGCGGCCGAGAAAGAAAGTCTCGCCGGGAGGCTGGAATGCGAAGAAAGTGCTTCTTGCGATAAAGGGGACTAGTGAAAAAGGGACCGGCAGCTATCGCATGACAACCGCAAAGACACACGGAAAGCTCCGCTAGAAGACGCCATGGAAAAGTTGAGAACCGATATCCGACGGTTGGCAAAAGAAAGAGAAGAAAAGTTCGGAGATGAGATCGATTCATCGGAGTTCATGGACGACGAATATGCGAGAAATCAATATGGTTGAGACACGAGCTTCATCGGCTTCGCAAGGTGCTCCTGCGGCCGCGAAGAGAGGAGCCGGGCGGTGAGAAGACGGCTTCGGGGAAAAGGCGACACGATCGCTCGAATGGTGAAAAGGATGGAAGAGATGGCCGTAGCTCGGCCACTCTCCGGAGTCAAGTACGACCACATGAGAGACACCCCCGAAGGTCATTCACATTGTAGACGGAGGAAAGGAGATTACATCCGTCAATGGAGATGATCGGCTAAAAGGATACAACACGAAGTATGATCCACGAAAAGGATATCGAGAACTTGGTGGAACGGCGGAGTGCGAGAAGCCTTAGCACGATCGGAGAACGGGACATCCATTCGGACGGGTAGACCTTACCCGGAAGAAGTCGACGGCTGTCCGATACCCGAAAGGCTTCGTACCACCTCTGGTTCGAGACCTTCGACGGAGCCAGGAACCCCGACGGCATGTTGCACACTTTCGTGCCGGTTGTTGCAATGCGGCGGGAGCGATGCACTACTCTTCCGACGGTTCATCGGCGATCTGTCGGGAATCGCTTTCGGCGGTATGCGGAGATTACCCGATGGTTCGGTGAAGACATTCTCGGAGCTAGAGAGCCTCTTCATCGAGCGATTAGCGGAGCTCGGCACCACATCACTATAGGTGATTTAGTGGTAGAGAAACAAAGGCCGAATGAAACTTTGGTGGATTACATACTTCGATGGAGAAACTTAAGCATGAAGTGTGAACCACAACTGCAAGAACAACATGCGATCGGCATCTTGCTTAAAAGCATTCACGACCCGATAGCACTTCTCCTCGAAAGGATTCACTTATTAAGACTTTCGAGAAGTTGTTAAGCGAGGCCGGAAGCTTGCAAGAAGAGGCGAAACAATTAAGTTTTGCCGACAAGACGGACAAGCGAAGCCGGTGAAGACCTTCGAAAAGAAATCCGGGATCATTGCGGCGAGTTGATAAAGGCAAGCAACCGATGCAAATACCTCCGAACGGCGCGACGAACCACAACGGAATTACCGGCAACCCCGGTCCGGCTATCGGTCGTCTCCGCGAGTATGAACAACCACCTCGTCCGAAACGTACATTAAGGGAGCTTCGAGCGAGAGAATATCCGTTCAAAAATGAAGCGAGTACTAAAAATGTTCCGTAGTCGATGAAGACTCCGGATTTCCAGTGCCAGGAGCCTAAAAGACCGAGAGGAAGTCAACAAGAAAGGTGATCCCGACTTTTGCCCCTACCACCAGATGCTTGGGCACAAGATAGAAGATTGCATTACCTTTAAAAGTTGGCTCAATGACAACCTTCGGAAAGGAAATATAACTATCCCGAAGGAGTTGTTGACCTCATTTTTGATGAGGTCTTCCCTTCTTCTTTTTAGTGCTTAGGATCTAGCCTTAGGCTTTTCCTTTGACTATCTTAGAGGACTAGAATTGGGACCCACCTTGTAGAAATTCAAACCACTTCTTAACTCCCTGCAAACTCCACAAACTTGACTGTAGACCCCTAATCACCTAGAGGGTTGAAATCAAATGTGGAAGTTTAAAGGATGAGTTCCTATAGGACTCTTTGGCCTTAGGACCGCCTACAGGTGGCTCGGTGCGGTGAAGGGGCCGACTTACACACACTACATTTCCACACACTTCCTAAAACCACACCCATACCTAGCTTGACCTCCGACTCATGTAGGTGATTCACATGGATGGTCCTCGACCCCTAAGCCCTTGGTAGAGGGTTAGGAACAACATAGTGAATGCCTCAAGTGAGTCCCTTCATGGCTCATGTAGGCTTGATATGGCTTCATGTCTCAACAAAAATGATTTCATTCCACTTAAATTCACCCAATCTTCAATTTCCCAAATTTTCAATTTTTGACCCCGGGACCCTACACCTGCTAGCTTTACCCAAAACCTCGAAATTACCCAAATTTCTCAAAAATTTCCAAATAACCCAAAATTCCCCAAAATCAATCCCAAACATCTCCACATCACTCAAATTGATCATTCATACCCAAAAATACCAAAAATTCCAAAAATACCTCCCAATACCCTCCAAATACCCAAAGTACCCCTCTTGACCCAAAAATCCAAAAATTCAGAAAATTCCCAGAAAATTCCAGAAAATCCCAAATATTCCCAATTTCATTTTGTCCAACTACACCATGGGCCAATTTTGTCAATTTACCCTACTTTTGTCAAAACCCCCAATTTGACCCATTTTAACCCTAAGTGCATCCAATGTCAAACCAAACCTACCCAATTGACCCCAATTTTGGTCCAATTCAATTCTAAACTTCAATTCAACATCCCCAATACCAATCTTGATCAAATCCAAGTCCAATTTGATTGACATTTGGATCCAATTTCACTTTTGGCCTTAAAGCCCAATTTGGACCCATGACCCAAACCTAACTCAAACTCATCCAATTCAATTCCAATTAACCCCAAATCTTTTCTAAATCTTCCTTAGCATCCCCACAAACAAAACCCTAACATGATTTGCCCAAAATTTGAACCCAAACCCCACTCAAACTCAACCCAAAGCTAAAAGGCCCATTTTTGACCAAAACCCAAACCTAACCCAAATGAACCCAAACCCCAAAATCAAAACCCAATCAAAGCCAAAACCTCTTTGAAACACTCACATAAACATTTCTCAACATTAATTTTACATCAATTTCAACCCTAGCTCAACATGGGCCCAACTTGGCCCACTTGGACCTATATTGGCCCATTCACCAAAAGAATCCAAATCCAACCCAATTCAAGCCCAAACTACCCCAAATTTGCTTCAAGTCACCCATGACACATCCATGAGCTAAACCCAACAATTATTTGGCCCAACCTCTTTACAAAATTTCATCCCAAAATCCATTTTAAAATTCAAAAGCCCACTCTCCTAATCCATCTTAAAAGCCCATCTAAAACCCTTTCAAAAAGCCCAAAATCCACCCTAAAGCCCACATGACATCTCCATTTACCATTCACTTAATTAAAGCCATCACCTAAGTCCTAAATTCATCATCAAATAATTCCAAATCAAGCCTCATGCCAAATCACCCCTAAATACCAAAATTTTCCTTAAATCCATTTCCATGAAATTGACTTCACTTTTCCCAAGCCAAAGGTGAGCCATGAAGCCATGCATGAGCCACATGGAAGCCATGAGAGCCTCTTTACATGTCACCATGCCATTTTGGGCAAAAGGAGGAGGCTCTTTCCTTAATTCCTAAAGGTGATTAACCACTTCCATGACTCCACTAAACCATGCCTAAGCTTAATTGTACTTGGATTGTGACTTGACCCCACTAATCAAGCCGATCCAAATCACTTTCTCCTCGGCCTAAACCAGGCCTTGGGTGGTGCACCTAGCCCAAATGGGTGGGTTGACCCATTTAGGTTCAAATCTAGCCATGCCCCATTCCACTTTGGATCAAAGCCTTTACACATGTCCATGGCCAATTGATTGCACAAACCTCCAGCCCTGACCCACCTGACCTTGAGGGTGACCCATGCCTGGCCGGCCGGCCACCAGGCCGCCGGAAAACACCATGGCCGAGAGCTCACATGTGAGCCAACATTGAAATTCTCACTTGCTGAGCTGCCCCATCCCCAGTGGCTATCATGGTCGATCTTCTCCTCACCGGAGCAGGTCGATCCCAAGCCCTAACTCCCCCGGGAGGCCCCCGCACCAGCTCTATTTAAACTCCACCCCTCTCGGCCATGAGAGGAGATAAGCACAAACCTTGCCAAAACTACGCCAAAATTGTTCCGGACCCTCCTCCACCCTTAGAGCACTTGATCCCCAGGTGAAATCCCCCTGCCATTTCTCCTCCCGTAAGCTCGATTTTAGAGTTGAAATTCCACCCAAAACCGGGACACTTCTCCACGGTGAGCCAATCCCCAAATTGATTGGCTCTACACCTTCACCGGACCAAGGGAAGGTGTCCACCATCAAAAGCCCCATCTCCAGGCCACCCGGTTGCTCCGGCCTCCAAGCTTTGTGATCGGGCTTGGTCGAAATCATATCCGGACGATTCACCGGACCGGGAGACTTCATCCGGAGCTTCGCTGGGATCCAATCGAAGGTGCAACAACTCTCGGATTGAAGCCACACTTCTCCGAGCCAAGGTATGAGCTAATTCTTCATCCCGAGCTTCGGAGATTCTCCATTTCAAATGCCTTAGTTTCAATGCATGTTAACCGTATAGATGTGTTCGTCTCTTCGAGACGAATCCATAGAGTATAAGAACGTAAAAATCCATTGAGAATCGAGTGAGATCTTAGGGATTTAGTGTGGACGGCTCTCGGGTGAGAACACTTGGGGACGATGAACGGATGCCGTCCATTCAATACACGCGCGGACGGACGGCTCAGATGGCGTCGGACCAGGAGACGGTAAGAGAACCGCGGGGCTCGGGCTGCTGACTCAAGTGGCGGCGTCGAATGGGAGCGCGCCGCGTGGCCTTTCGGAGTCGCCGAGGATGCGGCTGGCGCCGACTCGGATAAGTAGAAAATTAGGGATTTTCCGATTTATTTAATTCCCTAAACTTCAAAATTCATATCTCTGTGTAGAAAAATCGGAAAAATAAAATAAAAATACCCTCTTGCTCAGTGAACAGAGGAGAATAATGTGGAAAAGAAATCTTTTAATTTCATCAAGTATTTTATTTTTTATAATTTATTTACTCTCTGCATTATTTTAATTCTCCATGCATGCATACAATTCACCATGGCATGAGACCATAGGGCTTTTGAAGCCTCTGAATTTGGGAACATTCCCTGAATTTTCCAAAGTCGGAGGCCATCCTATGAAGAGTTCTTGATTTTTCAAGTTCAGAGTTACTTGTTTTGAGTATTTTAATTCCAGTAAATAGCATGTTGTGAAATAAATTCCAGAAAAATTTGGTGATGTTCCTTATGACCGGAGAACCCTAGGAAAAATAGGTTTTGACTTAGTTCATTTAAAACAACCCTAATTGGCTTAAACACCCAAAATAGGTCTTTAATTAATTAGAGTTAACCAGGCATCAAATTGACTTGAAATCAATTCTCCACTGACCTTTAGGATCAGAGGAATCCACCATAAAAATTTGAGGTCAATTGGGCTTGGTTAGCCCCACTAATTGGGTTGATTAAGCCACTTAGCCATTTTAAAATTTAAAAATTCATAACTTTTAAAATACCTTTCAAAAATTCACCAAATTCGTTTTGGAGCCTCTCTGATATCAGGGGAACCTAAGAAAATTAAAATTTCAATTTTCTAAAAAAGTTGATTTTTAATAATATTTTAATATTTTTAATAATTAAAAAATAATAAAAATCACAAAAATAATAAAATTCACCAAAATGTCACATTTTGAATTTTAATCACACAGGAACAAATCCCACATTTTTCTTAGGTCTATTTAGTGAGATATTAAATTTTAAAGCTTTAAGGTAATTTTGAAATAAAAAAATGTATTTTTTTTAGCATTTTCACAAAAATAATTATAGTAAATCATAGAAAAATCAGAAAATTGCAAAATTTGCTTCTCTGGTTTCCTTGATATCAGAGAGATTTTTGAAAAACATAAAATCCATTTTTCAACATTTATTTTATTTTTAAATTAATTAACACTTCAAAAGTTAAAATAATTATAATAAAAATAATATAATTCAAAAAATCACCAAAATTGGTCCAAGTACTTATCTGGTCATTAGGAATGTCCCCTAATTTTCTTAAGGACAGAAACTTTCCTTTGGTCATGTTATCAAATTTTCCTTGAAAATCTCTATTTTCCACCAAAAATAATTATATAAATAAATTAAATACAGAAAAATCACATTTTCTCCTCTCATGTCTTTATTGACATATGAGTGAAGTCACATAAAAATTTCAAGTTCATTTTAGTTCAATTTAGTAAGTTATGAAATTATTAAGCTTAAGGGGTAAAATGGTAATTAAACTTTTAACCCTTAATTAAAACTTTAGGTTTAATAAAAAATTAACAAGTAAAATATTTGATCCTAATCTGATTTGGATGATTGAAATTCAAATAATTAAAGGGTAGAAACCCATTAAACAATTTTAAAATGATTAAACTTTAATTAAATAATGGATTAAATTTGGAAGAATAATAAAATTGGAATTATTAAAATAAGGGATATTTATTAGGAAGAGATTTATTCTTTAATTTAAAAATCCCTAAACTAATTATCTCATTAATGCTCAATTCTTAATTAAAATGATAACTCAAATTTAAAATATTAAAAAACTTAATCATTAAACTAAAATTAAATTATTAAACTCTTTTAAAAAAAAATTCAATTAAAAATTAAATTAAATTAAATTAAAAATTAAATTAAATTAAATTATATCAAATTAAATTAAATTAAATTAAATTAAATTAAAAATTAAATTAAATTAAATTAAAAATTAAATTAAATCAAATTAAATTAAATTAAATTAAATAAATTAAATTAAATTGAATAATTAAATTAAATTAAATCAAATTAAATTAAATTAAATCAAATTAAATTAAAATTAAATCAAATCAAATTGATTAAACATCAAATCAAATTAAATTAAATTAAATTGAATTAAATTAAATTAAAACTCAATTAAATTAAATTAAGTTGAATTAAGTTGAATTAAATATAACATCACCAAAGACATAAAGAATTCAAAATAAATCTAAAATAACTTGAACACTATTCCAAATTGAAACCCATTAATGGAAATTAAACTAAATCACAAACCATTTGAATACTAATTTACCCTTGAAAGCTTTGGTTATTATAACTCCTAAATAGAACATTAAATGAAATGTTACTTCCCTCATAGGATATTCAAATGTCCTAGTTCACTGAGCAAGATAATAACAAAACTTGAATCCGGACGATTAATTCATTTATATAATTAAATTCATTTGGACTTAAAACAATCCTAGAAATATTGAAAAGATGTTTAAGATTCTTCTTAAGCACTTACTCAATATGATAGGACATTTATAAGAACGATTGAATTTAATTATTCTTTGATGAAGAAAATCGTCTTGAAACAAAAACACAAAGAACCTGAGACGTCATAGGAAATGACTAAGCTATAGGATTAGGAATTTGGTAGAAAACCAAAACCCTTACCTTAGCTTTACTAGGAACTTGCTTAAATATTCTAATTATGTTTTAAGTGCGAGCTTGGAATGACGGGAAGACCCTCCAGTGTACGCTTTTATTTTATTGCAATCTACTTTCTTGCAATTTACCTTCTTGCAATTTATTTAAGCTGCATTGCACTTACTTTTCTTGCATGATAAACAAGCTGTTGCATGAAAACTCACACCTTTAGGATAGCCCCTAAAACTGAAACCAAAACTAAGTTAAAAGTCATTGCAAGATAAAATTCACCGCCACAACATTTCAAAATATAAAACAACTCAAAATTTAATCACAAACGGAACACAAAACTACAATTGGAACTAAATTAAAACGTCCTGTTGGATGATCGGGAATACCTCGGATGATGTAACCTACGTGTTGCTTAACGGGATTTCACGCGGTCTAAATGAAAGTGTGGAACTCATTCGGTTGAGTTTAGCAAATTCATACGGACTAAGTGAATCCGATAAAATAATGATGCGGAAGGATGGAACCGTGGGATCTTAACCGGTGTCGTTATAATCAACTTTAAGATTTGTTTTAATCAAAACACAAAAAACACTTGGAAATTAAGATCTTCTCTAAACCAAAACACTTTTCTCATCCCCTGATTTATAATTTCTAAAACTAAACCTCTGCAACAACAAGGAGCTCGGGGCATGGTGGGCAGCACGGCTATCGTTGTCAGCAAAACTTGAACCTACTTCAGCAAAACCTTCTTAGAATTAAACAACAAAGCCATAGGACTTCGAGGTAGTTTGCCTAGTGCAACATAAATCCTCAACTCTTCGTTAGGCATTTGCATTGCAAATTAAGCCCTAACCTAGGTTTTAGGATTCCGAGGTAATCGTCCGATACGACATAAAACCTCACATTTTCTGAAGTTTATTTGTTTGATTTTATCATACAAATATAAGCCCTAATTAATTAAAATTGGCAAGATTGAAATACTAAATAAACATTAGGACTTTCCTAAACTCGAGCCAAACAATAGGATAGTCGGGAAATTACCGAAGTTCACTTCGAATCTGTGATTTCTCCTACTTTTCTTCCTTTGAATTCCCAAAATAAAATGTTCCAAACTTGATCCATTCCCTATCGAAATTCCAAAATTCAATCTTTGAAAACCTTAAACTTTGAAATTCTTGAGAGCGGAATTATTGATTATTATCGAGAGTTTTCTTAGGTGATTCCCGTCACTTAAGATGTAATTAACTATAGGGGCTTGCCCTTATAGGGAATTTTAAAGAACCTGGGTAATATAAACCCTGTTTAATACTTTCATATTAAGCGAGGGAATTTGTCGGCTTATAAAATTGGTTCGCGGACCAAACGGATGTCACAAAACTTCTAGTTTATTTGATCGAGCCCCACCATCAAGTAGTGTGTCTATCCTTAGGGATAGATACACGGTTTGTGGTGCGGTGCTCGTTTATATAAACTATTTGGGATGTGAGATCGGTTTAATCTCATATTTAGAATTATTTTCAAAATCAAATACTACTTTTTCAAATTATTTATCTAGACTAAATTTAAAATTCGCCGACAATTTCTGTTAGGCGACCCCTTTTTAAAATTTCACACAACCTAAAAATAGTGCCGACAGGAGTACATGAAGGAACCCCAGAAAGGAGGTTCCGTCAATGTTATCTCAACTGATCCCGTCATTCCGATAGATCTCTATGCAACTGACGATGGATGGACTACCGCCTGGACGAGGTCTTCGAAGAAGATTTTAGACAGCATCCGAACCGCCTCGGTGCGAGCCTCGATTCGAGTTCGAGACTCGTTAAGCCGGTACTATCACTTGCGATAGAAGAACCACCTCAACAGGAGACGATTGAAGAAAAGAAGAAAATTGACGAAGAAGAGAGGACCGAGACTCCTAAGGCTAGACTAGGGGCTGCTTATCCTAGGATAGTTGTTTCCGATTCGGGGGAGAAATCCCTCGAACCTCTGATTTTGTATGATTATCTGCTCACTTCGGTGGGATCATATAATGATAAGGGTGATGGCGTTGGCTACGTTTTGACTGTTTCTAACAATTACGTAACTAGCGACAATCCAGACATCGACTTCGATACCAACAACAATTCTCAAATCATACACGATCTCGACGAGCAAGATAAAAAAGAAAGCAGCCATCAAGGAGGCTACGAGAGCTCAACAAGCAACGGATCTATCTGTGAGTTTCGAGGAGCTCCAGTCACGATAGAGTTAGAGCCTTCAGATTCTGAAGATAATCCGAAAGAACCTGTCATTCCGATTCAGGAAGAGACACCGGCGAATTCAACACTAGATTCGAAGAAATTACGAAGTCGACTTAAGAAGTGGAAGAGTTCTACCTCCGAGAATGGGTCCAAAGGACGAAGGAAAGCGGTGGTTGTTCGAGAAGAACCAACCCCGGCGAGAAGAAATACACGTTCGAGAAGAAGCCGAGACACATGGAAATAAAGTGGACTACAACGTGCTAGCCCATCTTAGGAAACTACCGACCGGACCGAGCATTTACGATGCTCTCATCTTATCAAAGGAGATGAGAGAAGCTCGATTAAGGCCTTACTTGATCCGAAATTTGCTTAGCTCAAATGGCCGGAGATTCCTTAGATGAGGTTTGCTCGTTAAAGGAACAGCGAGGTGTTACCTTCACGGACAATGACCTACTACTTGGGACAGCAGATCACAACCGACCATTTTACATCTCAGTTACAATTGGGAAGTTTACGCTCTCCAGAGTATTGGTGGATCTAGGAGCATCAATCAATATAATGAGTCTTCGAACACTAGCATATTTGGAAATTGATGCTCACGAGCTCGAAGCCGACAAAATGTTATTAAGAGGATTCAACCAGAAAGGAGAAAGAGTCATCGGATCAATAACGCTACTGATGAAGACCGGTGACTTAGCAAAGACAACCGCAAAATTTCACATAATTGATTCAGAAACGTCGTTCAACGCTCTCTTGGGCCGACCATGGATACATGAAAACGGGATGGTACCATCATCTCCGCATCGGTGCATCGAATACTACGATGGAGGGGAACGAGTGCATCAAAGGCGACTTACAACCATTCTCCGTACATGAGATTGGAATCCATGAAGATGCGGCTTATTATACACCGCCAAAGAAAACAATCTTCTCCGGAGATACCGTAACAAATGAAGCAAAGAAAGTCCGGGACAACGAAGAACTCCGAAGTTCTAGTCCAACGATCACTCACCACTCCCTTCGGCGAGATGGTGAAGGTTTCTCCACGACTCGCATCCGAGGTCGAGGCGGGGACGAGGTCGTGGTAGAGACGCTAGGACAATTGGACAGAGGAAACCAGCCATCAATGTTGATTGGGATGATAGTTCTGAAGAAGAAAAAGAAATCAAGCAAGAAGCAGCAACAATAAGTCGAAAGAAGCCGCAATTCGAGATCTCCCTCGAAGATGAAAAGAATGAAGAATATAAATCGATGTACGAGAAGATTAACCACTACGTACATACTATGACCCTAACCCCGATCCGCTCTAATAAGATCGAGGGTATGGTGGTCAAAGAGGTACGTAACGACGGTGCAAGGCCAATCAAATTCTACCGTGGTGCTTCTTCCTCCAAAGCGAAAATAATGTACAATTCGAAGATGTCACTTCATCGAAATTAATGGAATTACCTTTTGAGTGGTACTCTCCCTGTGTTCGAAATTTAATTCGGCGTGGTTTCTTACCTCGACAATGGACAAAAGGCCAATCACAACATTTTGAAAAATTATGGAATAACTTCGGTCGTCCTCCGATTCAAAGTATGGACTCGGATTCGGCACGGTAGGATCGGTTGACGATACCGAATTTTGCTTGGTTGTCACTTGCGAGCCCGATGAAAGCCGCATGGAAACTACGGACGAACTCGAAGATGTACAAATTGGAGACGCTCCACCGAATTCGAAGAAGAAATCGAATCTACAATAGATGAGTTGACGGAAGTTAACTTAGGAACTAGCGAAGAGCCTAGACCTACCTTTGTTAGCTCCTTACTCAATAAAGAAGACTCCGAAGAAATAATCAAATTATTAATGGAATTTAAAGACTGTTTTGCTTGGAACTATGACGAGATGCCAGGATTAGCTCCAGAGGTTGCAGTCCATAAGCTAGGAGTGGATCCTACTTCTGTCCCAGTCAGACAAGGTCCCAGAAGAATGCGTCTACCGTTTCGGAGTGCCGCGCAGAATTATCTCAGATAATGGGTCAGCATTCAGAAGCACGCAAATCAACAATTTTGTCAGGAGACACGGAATCGACTGGCGATACTCAACAATTTACTACCCAAGAGCAAACGGCCTCGGCGAGGCTTTTAATAAAACTCTCGTTCAAATCTTAAAGAAAACCTTGGACGATAATAAGAGAAATTAGCACGAGAAATTGTTAGAAGCCTTATGGGCCTACCGGACAACCTTCGAACTCCTACTCGAAGCTACACCTTAAGCTCCGGTGTATGGGTCCGAGGCGAGTGTTACCTTTAGAGGTTCGAGCTTCCTTCACTCGAATTGCGATTACGAAACAAGATCACGACGAAGAGAACGCCAAATTACGACTTGAAGAATTAGAAAGCTTGGAAGGGAAAAGACTTGCAACGTAACGGAATTTAGAACTATACCAAGCTAAGATGGTTCAAGCCCATGACAAATCGAGTCCACCCAAGAACCTTCAAAGTTGGTGACTTAGTTCTCGTTCTCAAGAGACCTATTCTTGCACACCGCAAGATAGGAGGAAAATTTGAACCCACTTGGGAAGGACCGTTTGTGGTTGAAGCGGTATACTCGGGAGGTTCTACCCGACTAGTGAATTGCTGGGGAGAACGACATATGCTTCCGATCAATGGATGATACTTGAAAAAGTATTACGCTACTTGATGTTTCGAAGGAATGAATTCTTCACCCCTAAGAAACACGGGCGAAGTAATTACTTATGATTGGGTCCGAACCCAAAAATAATAAAATGTGTTAAAATAAATAAGATCGTGATAATAAAGTTTTCCTTGTTTTCTTTTCCAAATCAAAATCTCTTCCCTGATCTTATTCTACTTCATTCCTGTTAAATTTGAAAATAAAAAATTTATATAAAAAAGAATGTCTTTAATAAACTTTTTCTTAATGTTCTTGTTCTTAGTACGGCCCACGATCCTTTTCCTTGTCTTTTCGCGAGGAAATGTCGAACGGGCGGTTGGTCCCGAACTTTAAGAATGGCGTAAGCCTTGCACTCGATGAAAAGAGGGTGAAAGATGGAGCGATAATCGAGATTGACTCGGATTTCGCACCGGCGAGCCTACGGTATGAGGAAAGTGGCCGGGTCCCGGTTAACCGAGAAGAACTACCCGGGCGAACGAGTGATGAAAGTGGGTGGCCCAAGCCACCAATCCAACAACAAGAAAAGAAAAGCAAACACCGAAGAAGATAAGAAAATGAAATGCGTAGTCGCTACGGCAGAGGGCAGGCTTGTCAGCGCCGCGTCCACGAGAGATTCATGAAGTTCGAAGGGCTACTCTCACGGCCACGCAACGAAGAAATAAGAATCGCCGTATCTCGTAAGATGTTAACAAAACTAGCCGCGGACCAGCGCGACGAGACGATTGCTAATGCCGGTACATACACTTCGAGGACACCGGTTCACCGGGAACTCCGAAGGAAGGAGGCCGGCTCCTAGGATAACGAGAAAGAACCGGGAAATCTTCGGAAGATCGGAAGAAAGAAGGCTACCACGCCACCGGATAGAACCACCGATAATGCATGACCTTGTTGCGGAAGCAACCCCGGGGATGTCCCGACGGGCATCATCCACGAGGAGCCGAGGTATGCGGGAGAACGTGAAGGGATTGAACCATACATCCCACAATATGTCACAAGGCCTCGCCATCTGCAGATCATTCCGGAATACGAGCTGGAGAGAATGCAAAATGTTGAAAAGAAAACCTTTGAATACTTCGAGAGAATTAAAGGAAGAAGAATCAACATACTAGAGGGCCTCGAGCTACATACCAACATATTCTCAGAATATGAACAACAGCAAATCGTGGATTGTATCCGGGATTTGAAAAGAATGGGCCCAGCAGGCCGCCTAAGGGAGAACACATACTCGGAACCCCGGAGATGGATGCCAGGGAAGGGAAGAATCACAATACAATGCGGATGCTTGCTTACAACTTTCTCTGAAGACGGGAAGGAAACCCACCGGGAATACTCCGTCATGGGCGAGTAGATCCGATGCCATTAGTCATCAAGAGAATGGTAAAAAGATTGATAACATGGAGGGTACGCCGGCAGATTGCATACCCAATAGCTGCATTATCAACATCTACAAACGGGGTGATCGCATACCCCCACATATAGATCACCACAACTTCGTCGGACCTTTCGCACGAGTCTCTTTCCCGAACGAGTGTGACATCATGTTCGGATCCGACCTCCGGATAGCGAGGCCTGGGTGAGTTCCGAGGGCCGGTAAAGATACCTTTA
Organism: Papilionanthe hookeriana x Papilionanthe teres; assembly: GCA_022702705.1. Taxonomy (NCBI): domain Eukaryota; kingdom Viridiplantae; phylum Streptophyta; class Magnoliopsida; order Asparagales; family Orchidaceae; genus Papilionanthe; species Papilionanthe hookeriana x Papilionanthe teres. Next base: position 60,140,334 of record CM040428.1, read on the forward strand.
CCGGTAGGTTCCGTCATGATGCCGAAGGGCAACGGAGCGAGATATCACTAAGCATTGCATACCGGGAGTGCCGGTGAAGCGGATCTCAGTTACTTTCAGGAGAATGGACGACAGCAAGACACCTTACCATTTCCAGCCAGACCCAGAGCTAGAGAACCTCCGGCCTTATGAGCTGTGATTTACATGGGAGATATCACACCTCCAACGTACATCTAGCCGGCATCCTTGCCAAGGATGGCTTGGAAGGTGATGTTATTAACCATGTACCCCACTATTCAGACATGGATTTTTGACAGATGTTTCTTTTGATGGATCAACAAAGATCTTACACAGTTCGTTTTGAGTTTACATGGATTGTATGAAATATATTCCAGATCAAAATGTATGATGTATCTTCTAAATGATTGGAATGAAAGTGACCATGTCACGTTTTTGGCCTTCACCTCTTTTGTGCAAATTGATTGGGAAACGCCATTAAAGTTAAATGAACTTCGAACAAAGAACAGAAAAGAAATAAAAAGAAGAATAAAAGAGAACTTTCTAAAAAAAAATCTAAAATGACGAACACCAAATTCACATGAATATTAAATAAACGATAAAATAAAATTTGAATCATTAAAAGATAAACGAAATCAACATAAATGTTAAATCAAATCACAAATCAAATTCTCAATCAAATTCCAAATCCACTCCCGATCAAGTTTCAAATTTGATCTTCCAAATTTCAAATTAAATCTTAAATCAAATTTCAATCGAGTTCAAACTCATCCTTCCAAATCTCAAATTCAATCTTTCCAGATTTCAAGTCTCAATCAAATTCAAATTCAATTTCTTCCAGATCTCGAATCAAATATCAATCAAATCAAATTCAAACTTTTGGGTCGAGGATTTTACATCCAAGATCGCATTCGCTTTAGGATTCTTCCCTATTGCCTCTGAAGTACATCAAAATCAAACTTTTGGGCCGAGGATTTTACATCCAAGATCGTATCGCTTTAGGATTCTTTTCCTATTGCATCGAAGTACATCAAAATCAAACTTTTGGGTCGAGGATTTTACATCCAAGATCGCACTTGCTTTAGGATTCTTCCCTATTGCACTCGAAGTACATCAAATTCAAACTTTTGGGTCGAGGATTTTACATCCAAGACTCGCATCGCTTTAGGATTCTTTTCCTATTGCATCGAAATACATCAAATTCAAACTTTTGGGTCGAGGATTTTACATCCAAGATCGCACCGCTTTAGGATTCTTTTCCTATTGCACTTGAAATACATCAAATTCAAACTTTTGGGTCGAGGATTTTACATCCAAGACTGCATTGCTTTAGGATTCTTTTCCTATTGCACTCGAAATACATCAAATTCAAACTTTTGGGTCGAGGATTTTACATCCAAGACCGCACTTGCTTTAGGATTCTTTCCTATTACATCGAAGTACATCAAATTCAAACTTTTGGGTCGAGGATTTTTACATCCAAGACTGCACTGCTTTAGGATTCTTTTCCGATTGCATCGAAATACATCAAATTCAAACTTTTGGGTCGAGGATTTTACATCCAAGACTCGCATTGCTTTAGGATTCTTTTCCTATTGCACTTGAAATACATCAAATTCAAACTTTTGGGTCGAGGATTTTACGTCCAAGATCGCACTGCTTTAGGATTCTTTTCCTATTGCATCTGAAATACATCAAATTCAACTTTTGGGTCGAGGATTTTACATCCAAGATCGCATCGCTTTTAGGATTCTTTCCTATTGACCTTGAAGTACATCAAATTCAAACTTTTGAGTCGAGGATTTTTACATCCAAGATCGTACCGTTCTAGGATTCTTTTCCTATTGCACTGAAATACATCAAATTCAAACTTTTGGGTCGAGGATTTTACGTCCAAGACCGCACTGCTTTAGGATTCTTCCCTATCGCACTCTGAAATACATCAAATTCAAACCTTTTGGGTCGAGGATTTTATATCCAAGATCGCATCGCTTAGGATTCTTTCCTACAGAGCAATGAAATACATCAAAATCAAACTCTTGAGGTTAAGGATTTTACATCCAATACCGCATTGCTCTGAGATCTCTTCTCATTGCAATGATTCAAACTAATCAATTCAATTTTCTTTCGAGGTTGAAGATGTTACATCTAAAACATCAGAATTCCAATTTGCATTTCAAATCAAATCCCTCAAAATTAATTTTGATAAAAACTTCAATCTAAATCGAAACTCCAAACTAAAATCTAAACTCACACATCAAAACTTAAATTGAAACAAAATGAAATCTAAATTGAATTCCCCCAGATCATGTGATTTGGGATTCACCTTTTTTTTCCTTTCCCCAGCGAGAGTTCAGGAATCTCCAGTTTCAGAGATATACTTGCTACTCCCTAGCGGAAACTCTTCTACTTCGTCCTAAGTTCGTCACTTGGACATCTGTGTTGGTTTTGTTGATCGCTTCGGTCAACACCAATACGCGCGGTGTGCTCCGTCAGCTCACCACACCTATTGGGGGTCCATTTGTTGACCTCATTTTTGATGAGGTCTTCTCTTCTTCTCTTTAGTACTTAGGATCTAGCCTTAGGCTTTTTCTTTGATCGTCTTAGAGGACTAGAATTGGGACCCACCTTCTAGAAATTCAAACCACTTCTTAACTCCCCGCAAACTCTACAAACTTGATTGTAGACCCCTAATCACCTAGAGGGTTGAAATCAAATGTGGAAGTTTAAAGGATGAGTTCCTATAGGACTCTTTGGCCTTAGGATCGCCCACAGGTGGCCCGGTCGCAGTGAAGGGGCTGACTTACACACACATTACACTACACCTACACACTACACTTTCACACACTTCCTAAAACTACACCCATACCTAACTTGACCTCCTGACTCATGTAGGTGATTCACATGGATGATCCTTAACCCCTAAGCCCTTGGCTAAGAGGGTTAGGAACGACATAGTGAATGCCTCAAATGAGTCCCTTCATGACTCATATGGGCTTGACATGGCTTCATGGCTTCATGGCTCAACCAAAATGAATTCTTTCCACTTACATCCACCCAATCTTCAATTTTCCAAATTTTCAATTTTTGACCCCCGGGACCCTACACCCGCTAACCTACCCAAAACCCTTGAAATTAGCCAAATTTCTCAAAAATTTCCAAATTACCCAAAATTCTCCAAAATCATTCCCAAACATTTCCACATCACTTAAATTGATCATCCATACCCAAAAATACCAAAAATTCCAAGAAAACCTCCCAATACCCTCCAAATACCCAAATACCCCTCTTGGCCAAAAAATCCAAAAATTCAGAAAATTCCCAGAAAATTCCAGAAAATCCCAAATATTCCCAATTTCATTTTGTCCAACTACACCATGGGCCAATTTTGTCAATTTACCCTACTTTTGTCAAAACCCCCAATTTGACCCATTTTAACCCAAAGTGAACCCAATGTCAAACCAAACCTACCCAATTGACCCCAATTTTAGTCCAATTCAATTCTAAACTTCAATTCAATATCCCCAATACCAATCTAGACCAAATCCAAGTCCAATTTGATTGACATTTGGATCCAATCTCACTTTTGGCCTTAAAGCCCGATTTGGACCCATGACCCAAACCTAACCCAAACTCACCCAATTCAATTCCAATTAACCCCAAATCTTTTCTAAATCTTCCTTAACATTCCCAAAAACAAAACACTAACATGATTTGCCCAAAATTTAGACCCAAACTCCACTCAAACTCAACCCAAAGCTAAAAGGCCCAATTTTGACCTAAACCCAAACCTAACCCAAATGAGCCCAAACCCCAAAATCAAAGCCCAACCAAAGTCAAAACCTCTTTGAAACACTCCCATAAACATTTCTCAACATTGATTTTACATCAATTTCAACTCTAGCCCAACATTAGCCCAACTTGGCCCATTTGGACCTACATAGGCCCACTTACCAAATAAACCCAAATTCAAACCAATTCAACTCCAAATCACACCAAATTGACTCCAAGCCCTTCATAAAACATCCCTAAACCAATTATGACATTTATTTGACAAAGTTCTTCACAAAATCTTTACCCAAATGCCCATCCTAAAATCAAAAAGCCCATTGCCCTTAAACTTTCCTAAAAGCCCACTTCACCACATTCAAAAGCCCAAATCCATCCAAAGCCCACATGGCACTTCCCCTCATCATCCATTTAATCAAAATCACCCCTAAGTTTCAAAATAATCAATTAAACCATTCCAAATCAAGCTTCATGCAAATTTTCACCAAAATATCCAAAATTCTTAAAACCCATTTCCATGAAATTGACTCAACTTTCCCCAAGCCAAAGACAAGCCATGCAAGCCATGGACAAGCCACATGAAGCTATGGAAGGCTTGACATGTGACCATGCCATTAATGGTAACATGGGGGGCCCCTTTCCTAATCTTTCATTAAGCATTTTTTACCTTAAGCATGTCACACACTAAACCATGTTTAGCCACCTCATCATGGATAGAGACCACACCACTCTCCTTGGGCGACCCAATCGATCCTCTCGGCCCAAAATCGAAGCCATGGGGAGGTGCACCCAACCCAAACCAATGGGTTGACCAAATTAAGGCCAAAATGACCCCCTCCCCATTCCATTTTAATTCAAAGCTTTCACACATGGCAATTGCCGATTGATTGCACAAACCTCCAGCCTCGACCCACCTGGACTCCGAGGGTGACCCATGCCTGCCGGCCGGCCGCTCGGATCGCCGGAAAACACCATGGCCGAGACCTTGGGATGAGCCAAAGTTTGGAATTCCCACTTTCCGAGCCGCCCCATGCCAAATGGTCACTATGGCTGTTCTTCTCCTCACTCGCAGCAGCTCGATCCCATGCCTCGACTCCCCCGGAAGGCTCTCCGACCTCTCCTATTTAAACCCCTCACCCTCGCGGCCATGGAAGAGAGTTGCACAAACCTTGCCGAAACTCGCCAAAATTGTTCCAAACCCTTCTCCACCCTTAGAGCGAGTTGATCCCAGAGTGTCAATTTGCCTTAATCCCCACTGATAAAATCCGATTTCCCAACTGAAATTCCACCAAAACCAGGACACTTCTCCACGATGAGCCAATTCCCAAATTGATTGGTTCTACACCTTCTCCGGACCAAGGGAAGGTGTCCACCAGCAAAAGCCCCATCTCCGAGGCCACCCGGTTGCTCCAGCCTCCAAGCTTTGTGATCGGGCTTGGTTGAAATCACATCTGAGACAATTCACTGCGACCATGAGACTTCATCCGGAGCTTCTTGGGATCCGATCGAAGGTGCAACAACTCTCGGATCGAAGCCACACTTCTCCGAGCAAAGGTATGAGCTGATTCTTCATCCCGAGCTTCACGGAGATTCTCCATTTCAAATGCCTTAATTTCGATGCATGATAACCGTATAGATGTGTTCGTCTCTTCGAGACGAATCCATAGAAGCATAAGAACATGAAAATCTATCGAGTATCGAGTGAGATCTTAGGGATTTAGTGTGGACGGCTCTCGGGTGAGGACGCTCGGGGACGATGAACGGATGCCGTGCATTCAATACACGCGCGGACGGACGGCTCAGATGGCGTCGGACCAGGAGACGGTACGAGAACCGCGGGGCCCGGGATGCTGACTCAGGTGGAGGCGTCGAATGGGAGCGCGACACGCGGCGTTTTGGAGATGCCGAGGATGAGTTGGCGCCGCGTGGATAAATAGAAAATTAGGGTATTTTCTTATTTATTTAATTCCCTAAACTTCAAAAATTCATAACTCTGTGTAGAAAAATCAGAAAAATAAAATAAAAATACCCTCTTGCTCGGTGAACGAGAGGAGAATAATGTGGAAAAGAAATAATTTAATTTCATCAAGTATTTTATTTTTTATAATTTATTTACTCTCCGCATACTTTTAATTCTCCATGCATGTATACAATTCACCATGGCATGAGACCATAGGGCTTTTGAAGCCTCTGAATTTGGGAACATTCCCTGAATTTTCCAAAGTCGAGGCCATCCCTATAAAAAGTTATTGATTTTTCAAATTCATGTTGCTGTTTTGAGTATTTTAATTCCAATAAATAGCATGTTGTGAAATAAATTCTAGGAAAATTTGGTGATGTTCCTTATGACCAGAGAACCCTAGAAAAAATAGGTTTTGAGTTAGTTCATTTAAAACAACCCTAATTAGCTTAAACACCCAAAGTAGGTCTCTAATTAATTAGAGTTAACCATGCATCAAATTGACTTGAAATCAATTCTCCACTGACCTTTATGATCAGAGGAATCCACCATAAAAGTTTGAGGTCAATTCGACTTGGTTAGCCCCACTAATTGGGTTGATTAAGCCACTTAGTCATTTTAAACTTTAAAAATTCATAACTTTTAAAATACCTTTCAAAAATTCACCAAATTGGTTTTGGAGCCTCTCTGATATCAGGGGAACCTAGGAAAATTAAAATTTCAATTTTCTAAAAAGTTGATTTTTAATAATATTTTAATATTTTTAATAATTAAAAAATAATAAAAATCACAAAAATAATAAAATTCACCAAAATGTCACATTTTGAATTTTAATCACTTAGGAACAAACCCCATATTTTTCTTAGGTCTATTTAGTGAGATATTAAATTTTAAAGCTCTAGGATAATTTTTAAATTAAAAAAATGTATTTTCTAGCTTTTCACTAAAATAATTATAATAAATCATAGAAAAATCAGAAAATTACAAAATTTGCTTCTCTGATTTCCTTGATATCAGAGAGATTTTTGAAAAATATAAAATTCATTTTTCAACATTTATTTTATTTTTAAATTAATTAACACTCCAAAACTTAAAATAATTATAATAAAAATTATATAATTCAAAAAATCACCAAAATTGGTCCAAGTAGTCCTCTGGTCATTAGGAATGTCCTCTAATTTTCTTAAGGACAGAAACTTTCCCTTGGTCATGTTATTAAATTTTCCTTGAAAATCTCTATTTTCTACCAAAAATAATTATATAAATAAATTAAATACAAAAAAATCACATTTTCTCCTCTCATGTCTTTATTGACATATGAGTGAAGTTACATAAAAATTTCAAGTTCATTTGAATTTAATTTAGTGAGTTATGAAATTATTAAGCTTAAAGGGTAAAATGATAATTAAAATCTTTAATCCTTAATTAAAAATTTTAGGTTTTATAAAAAAAATTAACAAGTAAAATATTTGATCCTCTTTTGATTTGGATGATTGAAATTTAAATAATTAAAGGGTAGAAACCCATTAAACAATTTAAAATGATTAAACCTTAATTAAATAATTAATTAAATTTGGAAGAATAATAAAATTGGAATTATTAAAATAGGGATATTATTAGGAAGAGATTTATTCTTTAATTTAAAAATCCCTAAATTAATTATCTCATTAATATTCAATTCTTAATTAAAATGATAACTCAAATTCAAAATATTAAAAGACTTAATCATTAAACTAAAATTAAATTATTAAACTCTTTTAAAAATTTCAATTAAAATTAAAAAATAAAATTAAATTAAAATTAAATTAAATTAAATAAATTAAATTAAATTAAATTAAATTAAATTAAGATTAAAAATTAAATTAAATTAAAGATTAAATAAATTAAATTAAACAAATTAAATTAAATTAAATTAAATTAAATCAAATTAAATTAAATTAAATAATTAAATTAAATTAAATCAAATTAAATTAAATTAAATCAAATTAAATTAAATTAAATCAAATTAAATTAAAACTAAATCAAGTCAAATTATTTAATGTAACATCAAATCAAATTAAATTGAATTAAATTAAATTAAAACTCAATTAAATTAAATTAAATTGAATTAAATATAACATCACCTAAAACAGAAAGAAATTAAATCTAAAATAACTTGAACACTATTCCAAATTTAAACTCATTAATTGAAATTAAACTAAATCACAAACCATCTGAACACCAATTTACCCTCAAATGCTTTGGTCATCATAACCCCTAAATAGAACATTAAATGAAATGTTACTTCACTCATAGGATATTCAAATGTCCTAGTTCACTGAGCAAGTTAACAAAACTTGAATTCCCGGATGATTAATTCATTTATATAATTAAATTCATTTATATAATTAAATTCTTTTGGACTTAAAACAATCCTAGAAATATTGAAAAGATGTTTAAGATTTGTCTTAAGCACTTCCTCGATATGATAGGATGTTCATAAGAACAATTGAACTTAATTATTCTTTGATGAAGAAAATCGTCCTCAAACCAAAACACAAAGACCTAGACGTCATAGGAAATGACTAGCTATAGGATTAGGAATTTGGTAGAAAACCATAACCCTTACCTTAGCTTTACTAGGAACTTGCTTAAATATTCTAATTGTGTTTTAAGTGCGGCTTGGGATGACGGGAAGACCCTCCAGTACGCTTTTATTTTATTGCAATCTACTTTCTTGCAATTTACCTTCTTGCAATTTATTTAACCGCATTGCACTTACTTTTCTTGCATGATAAACAAGCTGTTGCATGAAAACTCACACCTTTAGGATAGTCCCTAAAACCGAATCCAAAACTAAGTTAAAAGTCATTGCAAGATAAAATTCACCGCCACAACATTTCAAAATATAAAACAACTCAAAATTTAATCACAAACAGAACACAAAACTACAATTACAACTAAATTAAAACATCCTCGTTGGATGATCGGGAATACCTCGGATGATGTAACCTACGTGTTGCTAACGGGATTTCTCACGGTCTAAATAAAAGTGTGGAACTCATTCAGTTGAGTTTAGCAAATTCATCCGGACTAAGTGAATCCGATAAAAATAATGATGCGGAAGGATGGAACCGTGGGATCTTAACCGGTGTCGTTATAATCAACTTTAAGATTTGTTTTAATTAAAACATAAAAAACACTTGGAAACCAAGATTTTCTCTAAACCAAAACACTTTTCTCATCCCCTGATTTATGATTTCTAAAACTAAACCTCTGCAACAACAAGGAGCTCGGAGCATGGTGGGCAGCACGGCCATCGTCATCAGCAAAACCTGAATCTACATCAGCAAAACTTTCCTAGAACTAAACAACAAAGCCATAGGACTTCGAGGTAGTTTGCCTAGTGCAACATAAACCCTCAACCTTTGTTAGGCATTTGCATGATCGGGTCATGTAAATTAAGCCCTAACCTAGGTTTTAGGATTCCGAGGTAGTCGTTCGATACGACATAAACCCTCACATCTTTGAGGCTATTTGTGTGATTTTATCATACAAATATAAGCCCTAACTAATTAAAATTGGCAAGACCAAAATATTTAAATAAATATTAGGACTTCCCTAAATCCAAGCCAAACAATAGGATAGTCGGGAAATTACCGAAGTTCGCTTCGAATCTGTGATTTCTTCTACTTTTCTTCCTTTGGATTCCCAAAACAAAATGTTCCAAATTTGATTCATTCCCTATTGAAATTCCAAATTTCAATCCCTTAAAAAACTTAAACTTTGAAATCCTTGAGAGCAGAATTATTGATTATTATCGAGAGTTTTCTTAGGTGATTCCCATCACTTAAGATGTAATTAACTATAGGGGCTTGCCCTTATAGGGAATTTTAAAGAACCCGAGTAATATAAACCCTGTTTAATGTTTTCATATTAAGCATGGGAATTTTGTCGGCTTATAAAATTGGTTCGCGGACTAAACGGATGTCACTAAATCTTCTAGTTTATTTAATCGAGCCCCACGTCGTCAAGTGCGTTGTCTATCCTTAGGGATAGATACACGGTTTGTGGTGCGGTGCTCGTTTATATAAACTATTTGGGATGTGAGATCGGTTTAATCTCATATCTTAAAACCTTCAAATTTAAAATTATTTTCAAAATCAAATACTACTTTTCAAATTATTTATTTTAATTAAATTAAAATTCGCCGACAGCTTCTGTTAGGCGACCCCCTTTTTCAAAATAAAACACACAACCTAAAAATATGCCGACATGCATGCACACACAACTCTTCACATGCACTCACAACCTGAAAACCCTACACCAATCATGCTTAACCTTATTCTCCACTCTTTTGGAAACTCATGTGGGTGATCCCCCAAACCCGAGGGTTTGGTTAGGACCAACACATGGAGGATCCAAAATGGGATCTCCCTTAGTCTCATGGCTCAAAAGAGGTAATCTTATGATTAACATCCTCAATTGATCTTAATTTTGCAAATTTTCAATTTTAACTTTTTAGCCCCAAACTTTCTCAAAATTAACAAAATGCTCCTGAAACCTAATTTTTTCAAAATTGTCCAAATTCTCAAATTCTCTTCAAAAATCATTTCAAACATTTAAAACCAGTCAAATTGCCTAAAATACTCTAAAATACCCAAATTTTGCAAAATACGCCAAAATTTACGAAATTTACCAAAATGCCCCTCATACCTCAAATATTCCCAAACTCTCCAAATTCATTCCAAATGTTCCCCAAATCAATTTAAACCACCTTGTATCTTCAATTTCACCAAAATTCACAAAATTTAGCCAAAATTTGCAAAATTCCCAAATTGCCTCTAAGTGCCTTAATCCTCTAATTCACCCCCAATTTCCACCAAATTGATTTCAAACTCCCCAATTTTCAAATCCAAATCATAATTCATCATATGCAAACTCAATTTGACCTAATTATAAGCTGAATTGAACCCAATTCCAAACTCAAATTCCAAGCCCAATTTAAATCCCCAATTTAACCATATGCCCAAAATTCCATCAAATTCAACTCCATAATCAATTCAATTCCCCAAAATTTGAAACCTAAACTCTTCAATACATTCCCCTAGACCAATTTGAGTCTTTAATTGGACTAGAACCAAGCTCAAACCTAACCTAAATCCAACCCAAATCAAAACCCCCCAATTTTGCCTCAAAATTCAAAATCTCTAAAATTGAACTTCATGTCTCCCCAATTCCAACTCAATTGATACCCAAATTCCTCATGTCAATATTCTACACCATATTAAACTTCCAATTGACCTAAATCTAGACCATAGCCAAGTTAAAATCCAAATTCAAGACCAAACCATGTTTTTGAACCCAATCCCAAACTCATCTTAAACCATTTAGTTTAGCCCAACCATGACCGCCACAACCATCTATTAGACCCTGAGAAATAACCTAGATCCACCTAGGCCACCCTAGTTGAGTCATGGACCAAGGTCCCTCAAAATAGGGTATTGCCTCCTAAAAATGGCTAAACCAAATGGATCCTTACCACTAGCCTTCCCAAGCCCTCAAGCCATCACCATTAAGCTCCTCTGGCTCCCCTAACCCAGCTAGCCACTAGCCTTGCAATGGTCTGCCAGCCTAGTCTCCAGAAAATCCAAAACTGAGAGAGCCTTCCTAATGGTTTAAACCCGATTACACCCATCCAGTGTGGCTCACCCCCATTGGTCGCTTGCGTCGTTCAGCCCTCCACTTAAGCTTTAGTTTGCACCCACTGGCCAGCCCTATTGGCCACCCTTTCCCCTCTATTTAAGCACCACCACCTCACGACCAAGTAGAGAGATGATCCAGTTCCTTGTGGATACTTTGCCAAAATCCTTCCAGAGCTTCTCCAGACCCTCCTAAGTGCAATCCCATTGTTTTCCAGCCATCCCCCTCGCTGTCTGAGGCTAATTTCTCCACCCAAAAATCACCCAAAATAAGACACTTCTCGATCATACCATAAACCTCCACCAACCTCCAAATTGATTGACCTTTAACCTTTCCTAGACCAAACGAAGAAGATCTCCACTGAAATCCCTATCCATAGACCTCTCTGCACCTAAGTTTGATCAAGGTCGTGCCACCTGTAGGAGGAGTTATTACACAACCTTAACCCCAACTCGAAACAACACTTGAAAGAGGTATGCCAGCTTCCAAAGAAGCTTCAGAACCATCCCAATCGAGATCTCAACTCTTGGGCTCAGGTATACATCAAAATACCTAATTCCAAGCTCGATTTTGGCCTTTATGAAGAAGATCTTAATTTCATGCTTTATTAGCCTTATGGGTGTGTTCGTTTGGACTAGATGAAGGTGTAGGAGCAAACCCATCTTATTTAGTTGAGTATGAAGTGAAATATTAAGTTTAGAAGGTGGACAGTTTACGGGTTAGTTCAGTTGGGGAATAAGATTCAAAGCTGTTGGATCACGCATGTATTGGATGGATGGCTGGGATCGCGCAAGATGAAGGAATGATGCATAAAGTGCAGGATGAGTGACAACTGACTCAGATGGCGGCGTCCAGTAGTGCGACGATACAGAGTGTTTCAGAGCGTCGTAGGATGACTTGACAGCCACGTTGATAAGTAAAAAAATAGGGCATATTTATCTAAATACAGAAACATTGAAAATTTATAACTTAGTGTAAAGATTTTATAATAATAAAATAAAAATACCCTTGTGCTCAGTAAATAGAGCAGAAAATTATAGACTAAATCAAAATTTTCTTTTATGTATTTTATTTTTAATTAATTAAATACTACATAGAAAATTTTAATTATAAATAATTATTTAATAATAAAAAAATGTGAAATTTTGAGAATTCATTACTTCATGCTTACGGATGTTCTCTACTTTTTTCAGGGTCAGAGAGCATCTCTAACATAGAAAACCCTAATTTTCGGGGAAATTCACAAATTTCTACTTAAAATTGTTATAATAATTAAAATATAAATCAGAAAATTATAAAAATAGATTTGGTATGTTTACTGTGATCAGAAGAATTTAGGAAAAAAAATAAAATTTTTAAAATTTCAAATCTATTTTTACTATTTTAAAATGAAGAAAAAATACCAAAAAATAAAAAAATACAAAATAATTCAAATAATCACCAAATTGAGCCAAATTGAAGCTTACCATTTCATGTGATTTTTGTAAAAATCTCAAGGCTTTAAAATTATTTTTGAAATAAAAATAAATTTTCTAAGTAAATATTAATTTTTGTTTAAAATAATTACATAAATTAAGAGAAAAATCAGAAAAAAAATAAAAAGTGGTTTGTAGTGTTCCTTTTAACCAGGCGCACCTAGGAAAAATAAAATAAGAGTTAAAATAATTAATTTATTTTTGGCCTATTTTTATTTTTTTTTAAAATACTTAAAATAAAAATAAAAATGAGGAAAATATAATATAGTTTTCTCTGAATTCCCTGGGGTTAGATAGATTTATGAAAAAATATAAAATAAAATTTTAATAATAAAAATGCATTTTCCTATTTATTTGTTCATAAGATGACCATTTAGTAATTTTAAAAATGAAAATATAATTAAAAAATTCACAAATTTGTTCCTAGTGGTCCTCTACCTAATTGAATCCCCAATAATTTTCATAAGTGTAATAGGTTTACTTTACTTTGTTATTTTAATTATCTTAAAAAAAATATTTTCAAGTTAAAATAATTATCAAAATTAAATAAAAATAAGAAAATATATGATTTCTCATCTAATGTTCTAATTGACCCATGAGTAGGATAACTATGAAATTTCAAGTTCATTTGAGATAAATTTAAAAAGGATTATGAAGTAGAAAAACTAAGAGCAAAATGGTAATTATGAAAATTATGAACTTTAATTAAAATTTATGATTAATTAAAGGGTAAATGAGTAATATTGATCTCAACCAATTATCTTGGATGATTGAACATTAAGGGTTTAAGTGGTAGAAATCAATCAATCACTGTTTACAACAAGGGTAAAATTACAATTTCTTAAATTATTATGACTTGGAAGTTAATCTAATCAGATGATTATAAAGTAGTGTGCTTATGTTAAAAAGATAATAACTCACTAATTTAAAGCCCCTAATTGGAGATCTAATAATAAAATGCAAATCTTTTGATAAGAACCATTTAATTCAACACTTCTAATAATTATAAACTTACACATGAAATTTTAAGGGCTTAGTAGTGAACTAAAATCTAACTTGTTGAAAGAGGTCTAGAAAATAGAACATAATTAATCTTAAATACCCGTAGAACACTACAAGCCCAATATTAATTGAATGTGCAAGAGTTCTTAATAATTCAAGTTTCACTTAAGGGAAATCACCCACATAATTCTTAAATTAAACTTCAAGTGAATACCTAGTTACCTTGCTCATAGGATAATTAAAACATTGAGGTACATTGAGCACAGGTTAAAAATATCACCACCATTAAAACTTAACTGAATTGTGTGTGAATGATTTTTCAACATAATGAGTTTAGAAGAGCTCAATATGATTCAAAGGGTTTTAAAAGTTTTTTTAGAGTTATGTCCCGAGCACTTTTGTGATGATGTTTTGAAGGATAATTGAACTTGTTATGTTTTGATGAATAAAATCATGTTTAAAATATTTAGAGACTCACCAAGTTATGCCTCGAGACTCGTTAATTCACGCAAATCAATACAAATTCTCTAAACTACTTATCCTGCATTTGTAACCCAACACTCAAGAGCTTGAGTCTTCTATAAGCTATTTAGGCCCTTGTGAGAAACTGGGGATATTTGTTTTTGCCACTTATGAATCATCCGACTGGTACAAGTCTGACGTCTAAATGGCTAGGGCAATGATGATAATGCCAATGTTGGCTAAAAAGAGGGATACGATACGATGTGAAAATTTTACAATGATATCTCCTACCTCAAGGACCTTCAATAAGGAGAAGAAATTACTGATGATGGTATTCGACGAATCTTGGTGGCATTGTCCCTAATACTCTTAAGTTGTTAGTAGTCCTAGCTTGATTTGAGTGACTAGCCTGTGGAATGCACTATTTTACAAAAATAAAACAAATTTTCTTTTGCTCTTCAAAACAAACCTTTCATGAAAAATTTTAAATGAAAATTAAAGAATTCTGATGAAAATTTATAAATTTCCATGGTTTATCATTTAGATCGAGGATAGGACTGACCTCTATAGGTTATCTTGGAAGCACACAATCCAACTCTGAGCCCCCACATTTACTGATGTCTTATACTTAGCTCTGGACTTCCATATGTGACCACGATTTTTCTTTCATTTGCTTGTTTTTCTTGAGACTTAATTTTCTACATTTCTTGTTATGATTTTTCCTGCTACGTTGTCGGCCGTTAAAAAGTATTAGATTTGATATATATATATATATATATATATATATATATACTTTAGAAAATATCATTTTAATTTGAAAATATGAAATCAATCCGATCTCATATATGCAATAGTTTAAATAAATGAGCATTAAACTGCAAGCCATGCATCCACCATAAAGTATAGACACATCACTTACTGGCGAGGCTCAATTAAATAAACTAAAGAATTAATGACATTAGTTTAGTTTGCAAATCATTTATTTTGACCGATAAGTTCCCCTATCTAATATAAGATATTAGATATGGTTTATATTACCTGAGTTCCTAAAGTTTCCTATAAGGGGAAGCCCTTATAGTTAATTACATCTTAAATGACCGATGTTACCTAAAAAACTCTCGATATATATCAGAAAATAATGCCTTCATGAGTTCAAATTTTTAGGATTTTCAAGGTTGAACAGTAGGAAATTCAATTGGGAAAGGGAAAATTTGGAACAGTTATTTTTAGAATCCAAAGGAAGTAAGCTAGGAGATGCTACGGACCTTGAGGAGAACCTCGGTGGCTTCTCAGACAAACCCATGATTTGGATTTAATTTAGAAGAGATATTATTTAATGT
Organism: Papilionanthe hookeriana x Papilionanthe teres; assembly: GCA_022702705.1. Classification (NCBI taxonomy): domain Eukaryota; kingdom Viridiplantae; phylum Streptophyta; class Magnoliopsida; order Asparagales; family Orchidaceae; genus Papilionanthe; species Papilionanthe hookeriana x Papilionanthe teres. Next base: position 60,156,041 of record CM040428.1, read on the forward strand.
TTTATCCTACCAATTTTTATTTATGTCGTATTTGACGATGACCTCAAAGTCCTAAGACCAGTTAGGGCTTATATTGCACGGTGTGCAAAAGCCTAAGAGATGAGGTGAGATTTTATGTCATACTAGATGAACTGCCTCAAAATCCTATGACTTGTTATTTATTTCTAAGAAGGTTTGTTGTTGTAGACCTGCTTTGCTCTCTCAAAGATGTCCTTCTGCATGTCTCATAGTGCTTCCCATGGTGTTTGCTCTAAGTTTCTCGTTGCGGCATGTTTAAATTTAGAAGTGTCAAATTGATGAGGTTGAGAGAAGTATCAGGTTTAGAGTTCAAGTTTTAGTGTTGTTATCAAGTTTGATGTTGTAGCCATGATTATTTAAATGCTTTATTAAGGAGGAAATTTAAGTCGATTAGAGCGACACCGATTAGGATCCCACAGTTCCCTCATTCTGGCACCACTATTTTCTTTGGATTCACCTAGTTTGAATAAATTTACCAAACTCAAATAAATCAATTCAATAAGTTCATCCAGATCGAGGGAAATCATCCAAGTCCTGATCATCCAAAGAAGTGTATTGTTGTTGCTTTGTTTTGTTTTGTTTGTGATTAATTTTTAAAGTTGTTTTATTTTGTTGTTGTTGTGAATCTTGTTTTGATTTGATTTTGGTTTAACATGCAAGGTGATATAACTTACGAAAAAAGAAAATTACTGAAAAGTAAAGTGTAGTAAATAAAAGTGCTATAAATAAACTATAATGCGTACCAGTCCTTGTCACGCACTCCAGCTGAAATGTCAGTATGTGCAGTGTATGTGTATAATCTTGTAGAGAATTAAAATATGTTGCATGGAAGGAAAGCAGACAAGACTGTTTAAGTTGTGCTTACCAAACCCTAACTTGGCGGGTTCATATTCATTTGTGTAATGGATGATTTTCATGAGCAAAGCATACTAGGTTCAATTATCCTCCAAGATATCCAATAGACCATTAAAGTGTTTCGGGTATGACCCTAAATGACTTTTAATACCTTTTCCTGAGTTCCTCTGAACTTATTTGTTGCTAAATCATTCATCCACTACAAAGTAAGGTTTAGTGAGTGTGTTTTAACCCTATGCTCAGTAAACTTTAATATTTTAATCATTTCATGAGCGGGGTAACTATCACTTGAAATTTCATTTTATGAATTATGTGAGTGAAGACCTTTAAGGGTAAATTGATTTATTAAGGAGTTTAGCCAATCAATTTAAAGTTGGGCTAGTAGTGTTTTCAAAAAAACTCTTAATCAATTATTTTTTTCTTTTCTAAACCTCATTAATCAAAATTTTGGATTAAGTCGAGTTAACTACTAAGCCCTTAAGGATTATGGGTAAATTAGTAATTTTAGGAATTTTAAGTTAAATGTCATTTAATCTTTATCCATGATTGTATTATCATCAAACCATTAGCTAGGACTCTCAAATTAGTGAGTTATTATCTTCCAAATTTAAACCCCCTTACCTTAACATCATCTAGTTTACTTAACTTCCAATTTAAGATAATTAGGAGAAATTACAATTATGTCTTTGTCATGGAAAGAAGTGAGATTGGTTTCTACCTTTTAATCCCTCATGTTTCAATCATCTAAAAAAGTTGATTAAAACCATTTATTACCCATTTACCTCTTGATTAAGCCTATATATTATTTAATGCTTGAATTCCATAATTACAATTTTGCCCCTTTAAGCCCTATCACTTCATAATTCATTAAATTAAACTCAAATGACTTTGAAATTTTAAGTTACCCCACTCATGAGTAAATTAAAATATGAGAGGAGAAAATGTGATTTTTATAATTTATTTTATTTTTATAAATATTTTAATACACAAACAGGTATATTCAATGTTAATTCATTAACTTAGCCAAAACAAATCATTTGTCCTTAAGAAAATTATTGGAGGTTCACCAAGGTTAGAGGACCATTTAGGCCAATTTTCATGTTTTTTTGAGTTTTATATTATATATTATATTTATTTGTTTATTTTGAGTATTAATTAAATGTAAAATATTATTTAAGTGGAACATTAGCATTTATTTTTTTCATAAATCTCCCTAAATTCAAAGAACCCAAGGAAGCAAATTTTATAATTTTATAATTTTTATTTTATTTATTATAATTAATTTAGTGCAAAATTAAGGAAAATTTATTTTTTAGCCATTAAAAATTCATAACTTTACTTAGAAGATTAGGAATAATATTTGAATCATTTCCAAGTGGCCAAGGAACCAAATATGACATTTTGGGGCATTTTTATATTTTGTGATTTTTATGATTTTTTAATTATTTTTAAATAGTTAAAATTAAAATTATAGCTTAAGAAAGAAATATTTATTTTAACTCTAATATTTTTCTTAAGTCCTACTGGTCACTAGGAACTCCCAAAACTATTTTTATAATTTCCATAAAATGTTTTATTTATTATAATTATTTTAGTTCCAAAAATGCTATTTTAATTAGAAAATCCATTTTTGTGATTAAATCAATTTCAATTAACTTCAAATTTTTATAGGGAGTTAACATGATTATTATTTACAGTATGGAATAATTTTTGTGATTTTTATATTTACATTTTATTTATTTAATTTTTTAAGTGTTTAATGAGTTAATCACTTAAAATGCCATTTTAATTACTTAATTCCATTTGGAATTTTTCCTAGAGTCCTCTGACCATAGTGAACTTAGCAAACCATTTTTATACTTTTCTGATTTATATTTTAATTATTATAATTTTTAAAACAAAACAAAGAGGTTTAAGTTGAAAATTAGGTATCTCTGGCTAGAGATGTCCTTTATCCTTGGAAAAATCAGAGAAGATTCATAACCATAGAGGGAACAAACCTTCCAAATCTCATGTCATGGTAAAATGTATATAACAAATTATGATTTAATGAAGTTTTAGGGTATTTAATTAATTTAAAAATAAATATAATTCAAATATTTTTTATTTTATTTCCACATTGTTCTCCTCTGTTCACTAAGCAACATGGTATTTTTCTTTTATTTTTATGAATTTTCTACACCAAGTTATGCATTTTTAAAGTTTTTCTGATTTAAATAAATAAAAAAAATCCAGATTTTCCTACATATCCTATGCAACACCACCTCAACCTAGGAAGCTCTGAAGCTTTGTATAGTGCTCCTTTATTCATCGCCATAATCTGACCCAAAGGCCACGCTTCCCGCAGTTCACGTATCATCTGCTCATCCGACGTGATCTTGGCCCTCCATCTATTACACACTCGATTTGATGATCTTGGTTCATCGTCCCCAACTGACCTAACTCGTAAACCATTCATACTAAAACCTTAAGATCTTTGTTTAGACTTAACCAAATCACTTCAGGTTTGTTTCTACACATTCATCTAGTCCAGATGAACACATCCATATGATTTATCAACTATGAAATTAAACTTTTCTTCATAATATCTCAAACTAAAATGAGGGAAAATAGTGTTTAACTTTGCCTGAGAGGTGTGGCCTCAATCAGGTGCTTGCAGAAGCTTTGTTGGGAGTTAGTGAACCTCCTGGAAGTGTTTGTGAGCTATGGAGAATTGTCTATGCAAGAGTTCTTTTTACAAGTGGGAAGGCTGAGGAGAAAGTATGGTGTAGAGGTGTAGGGAGGTGGGGCTTTCAGTGGAAAACTTCCTTCTAGCTCTGGTGAAGCTCAGAGAATGGTCAGTTTAAGGTTTGATGGAGTGTGGTGAACTATCATATTTTTGTCCTAATTTTGAGCTTTGAAATTGAGCTCAGATAGTGTTGGAGGTAGCTGGAGCAATTTGACAAAGTTTCCCCTAGGTTCAGTGTCTTCTCTTTTTCTTGTCCGTGAAGAGGTGGTGTTTAAATAGAGGGGCTTAGGGTGGCCACCAGGGCTGGCTGGTGGGTGCAATCAACTGCTTAGGTGGAGGGCTGAAAGGTGCCAGTGACCAATCATGGTGAGACTCACTGGATGGGTACAATTAGGTTTGGCTTATGGAGAGGTGGGCTCTCGGTTTTGGGATTTTCGGCTGCTAGGCCGGCTGGCCAGGTCAGGGGAGGTGGCTAGTTAGGTTAGGGAGACCAGAGGAACTCTTAATGGTGATTAAATTGGAGGTATGATGGCTGGTGAAAAAGATCCTTTTAGTTTAGCCAATTCAGGAAGCGGATCCCCTAATTTATGGGACCCTTGGTCCTTGACTCATGTAGGTTGGGCTAGGTGGGTCTAGCTTGGTCCCAAGGGTTCAATTCTAGGCTGTGGTGGCAATGGCTTAGTCAATTTGAGTTGGATTGGTCAATTTTATGGCATGGATTCAAAATTGGGCTTTGAGTCAAACTTGGGTCTAGGTTGGGTTTAGTTTGGGGTTTAGGTTAGGATTTAGGTCAAGTGGTTGAGCAATTTGGTGTGGATTATTGTCATAAGAAGTTTTGGATTCCAATTAGGTTTTGAATTGATTTGGATTGTCAATTTGGTCATATGATCGATTTGGGGTAGTTGGGATAGACTTGGGTTTGGATTGGGTTGAGGTTTGGATATGGTTCAAATGATGGTTCAAATTGATGTGGGTAATTGTCATGAAGAGTTTTAGACATTATTTTTGTGGAGATTTTGGGGTTACGGATCTAATTTGGTGAGATTTATGCTTCTTGTCAAAATTGGGATTTTCTTAGGTTGGATTTGAGTGAGCTTTGAGTTTAAATTTGGGTCAATTGATTGTTCAAATTGATTGGGGAACTGTTATGAAGAATTCAGAATTCAAATTGAGGGAATTTGATTTGATTTAGAGTTCAATTTGGGGGAATTTTAAGGGTATGGCTAAATTTGGGATTTTTTTTATTGGGTTTGCGATTGGGCTTAAAATTAAGTTCAATTAGACTTAGATTTGGTTTCAATTGGGATTGAGGATGATGAATTTGAGTTTGAAATTGAGATTTAGGGAGATTGAAGTCTATTTGGTGGAAATTGGGGGTGATTTGAGGAATTTAGACCTTTAAGGGAAATTTGGAGATTTTGGTCAACACGGGTCTAATTGGTCAAATTGGGCTCAATGGAGTGGTTCAAATTAGTTTTGGGGACATTTGGAGTGATTTTGGATATTTTGGAAATTTTTTGAATTTTTGGGTCATGAAGGCATTTTGGTAGTTTTGGGGGTTTTAGGGGTATTTTGGAGATTTTGTGGATCATGGAGCTACAAGATTATGATTCTCACTCCGAGACTGATACTTAAATTCCAGTTATCATCCCTCAGGGTCAGTACTTTAATTATAATTCCCATCTTTCGAGATTGGTACCAAAATTTTGATTCTCTTTTCCGCACTCTCTTATATTTAAATCTTTCACAAAGTCAAAATTTCAAAACAAATCAAATTCAAAATCTAAAATTTCAAAAATTGAAGAGTTCAAACTTTCAAATTCAAAATTAAAATCAAAATCAAAATCCAAAATCAAACTCAAATCAAAATCAAATTGAACTTAAAGGTCAAAATTAAAATTGAAATTGAAATTGAAATCAAATCATATCAAGTCTCCTTCAAATTTGGAGGCTTGACATTCATAGTTGCATGATGAAGGTCTTCCATCTATTCATCCGCGGTTAGAGTTCTGGGATTTGAAGGTTTTCACTAGATAATCTCCAACGGATACTTTCTTGCTAAATTTTACGTTCTGTTCTGAGTTTGGTGACTCAGACATTTGTGTTGGTTTTGTTGATCTTGTTGCTCAATGCTAATACGTGTGGAATGCTCGTCTGGCACAACACACATATTAGGGGGTCCATTTGTTGACCTCACTTTTGACGAGGTCTAGTCTTTCTTTAGAAGCCTAGGATCTAGTCATAGGATTTCCTGGTGACTATCTTAGAGGAATAGTGATGGAACTCTCCACACTAAAAATTCAAAATTCTTCTTTGCTTCACTTGTAGTTTCACATGCTTGTTACCAACATCTAACACTTCGTAGGATAGAGCTAAACATAAGGAAACTCAAGAGGAGTCCCTTATAGGATGGTCAAGCCTTAGGACTAACCTTGAGTGGTCTGGTCTAGGTCAGGTTTGCACACACACACACACACACCTAAATACCTCAATTTCACTCTTAACCCAAAACCCTAAACTAAACATGCCCAACCTTGGTTCCCTATTATTTTGGAAACTCATGTGGGTGGTTCCCCAAGCTCTTAGCCCTACGCTAGGGTTTGGCTAAGACCAACACATGAAGGATCCAAAATGGGACATTTCTTTGGTCAATGACTCAAATAGGCTGACCTCATGATTGGTATCCTTAATTAATCCCAATTTCATCAAATTCCAAATTTTGACCCTTTTTGCCCAAACTTCACCAAAATTACCAAATTTCCCCAACAACCCTAATTTTTTTTCCAAAATTCCCAAAATTGCTCAAATTCTTAAATTACATTCAAAAATCATTTCAAAACATTTCAAACCACTTAAATTGTCCAAAATCTCCAAAATAGCCAAAATCCTCAAAATACCCCTAAAACCCCCAAAATTACCAAAACGCCCTGCATGTCTCAAAAATTCCAAAAATTCCAAAATTTTTAAAATCACTCCAAATTTCCCTAAAACTGATTTGAATCACTCCATTGAGCCCAATTTGACCAAATTGATTTGACCAAAATCCCTAAATTACCCTTAAAGGCCCAAAATGTCCAAATCACCTCCAATTTCCTCTGAATTGACTTCAATCTCCCCAATCTCAATTTCAAACTCAAATTAATCATCTCTGATCCTAATTGAAACCAAATATAAGTCTAATTGAAACCAAATATAAGTCTAATTGAACCCAATTTCAAGCCCAATTACAAGCCAAATTCAAAATACCCAATTTAGTCATACCCTTAAAATTCCCTAAATTGAACTCCAAAATCAAATCAGTTTCCCCAAATTTGAATTCTAAATTCTTCGTAACACTTGCCCAAGTCGATTTGAACAATCAATTGAGCCAAATTTGAACTCAAAGCTCACCCAAATCTAACCTAAGCCAAAACCCCCAATTTTGACCAAAAGCCAAAATCTCACCAATTTAAATCTCCTTACCCCAAAATCTCCATCAAATTAATGCATAAAAATCTTCATGATAATGACCCACAAAAAAATGAACCATATGCAAACCCTAGACCAATCCAAACCCAAGTCTATCCCAAATGCCACTAAATTGACCATATGACCAAATTCCATCAAATTGACCTTCCAAATCAATTCAAAATCATCCAATTGGTATCCAAAACTTCTCATGACAATCTTCCACACTAAATTACTCAACCACTTGACCCAAATCCTAACCAAAACCCAACCTAGACCCAAGTTTGACCCAAAGCCCCAAATTTGAACCCAAGCCGTAAAATTTACCAAACCAACTCAAATAGACCAAGCCATGACCTTTACAGCCATCTTGGACCTTAGGGACAGGCTAGACCCACCTAGCCTAGCCTACATGAGACATGGTCCAAGGGTCTCATGAATTAGGAGATATCATTCATAAATTGGCTAATCTAAAAGCATCTTTGTCACTAGACATCAAACCTCTAATTTAATCACCATTAAGAGTTCCTCTGGCCTCCCTAACTAGCTAGCCACCTCCCCTGACCTAGTAGGCCGGCCTAGTGGCTAGAAAACCCAAAACTGAGAGCCACCTCCCCATAGGCCAAATCCAATTGAACCCATCCGATGTGTCTCATCCTGATCGGTCACTGACACCTTTAGCCCTCCACTTAAGCAGTTGATTGCACCCACCAGCCAGCCCTGGTGGCCACCCTAATCCCCTTTATGTAAACACCACCTCTTCATGACCAAGAAAGGAGAAGAGATTGAACCTAAGGGAAACTCAGTCAAACTTCTCCCAGAGATTCTCCCAGCCTTCCTAAGCTCAACCAAATAATTTTTCTAGCCACCTTCACCACCGTCTGAGCTCAAATTCAAAGCTCAAAATCAGGTCAGAAACATGACACTTCACCACACTCCATCAAACCTCAAATTGACCATTCCCTGAGCTTCACCAGAGCTAGAGAGGAAGTTTTCCACTGAAAACCCCATCTCCTTGCACCTCTACACCAGACTTTCTCCTCACCCTTCCCACATGTAGGAAGAACTCCTCGACAGACAATTCACCAGGGCCCACCAACACTTCCAAGAGGTTCGACAGGTCCAACTAAGTTTCTGCAAGAACCTGATTGAGACCACACCTCTCAGACAAAGATATACACCATTTTCCCTCATCTTGAGCTCGGTTTGAGACATTATGAAGAAATGTTTAATTTCATAGTTGATAAATCGTATGGATGTGTTTGTCTGAACTAGATGAAGGTGTGGGAACAAAGCAAAAGCGATTTATTTGAGTCTAGGCAGAGATCTTAAGGTTTTAGAGTGAACGGTTTACTAGTTAAGTCATTTGGGGACGATGAGCCAGGATCGTCAAATCGCACGTGTAACGGATGGAGGGCCAGGATCGCGCCTGACGAGCAGATGATACGTGAACCGCGAGACGCTGATTTAAATGACAGTGGCTAATAGAGGAGCGCCACATGGAGCTTCAGAGCTGCCTAAGTTGAGGTGGCGCTGCAATGGATAAGTAGGAAATTTTGGTTTTTTTTAATTTATTTAAATCAAATAACCTTTAAAAATGCATAACTTGGTGTAGAAAATTCATAAAAATAAAAGAAAAATACCCTAATGCTTAGTGAACAGAGGGAAACAATGTGCATAAATAAAAAATATCTAACTTATATTTTTTTTTTAAAATTAATTGAATACCCTAAAACTTTATTAAATCTTAACTTGTTATACACAAATCACCACGTCATGATATTTGGAGAGTTTGTTCCCTCTATGGTTATAGATTTTATCTTATTTTTTCCAAGGTCAGAGGATATCTCTAGTCAGAGATCGCTAATTTTCAAGTTAAACTTCTCTGTTTTGTTTAAAAATTATAATAATTAAAATATAAATAAAAAAATATAAATTTTTTTTAGTAGGTTCAATGTGGTCAGAGGACCTTAGGAAAAATATAAAGTGGTTTTAACTAATTAATAATAACACTAATTGTAATTAACTGATTAAAACTCTTTAAAACATTAATTAATTAAAATATAAATAAAAAAATCACAAAAAACATTCCACACTATAAATAATAATCATGTTAACTCCCCATAAAAATTTGAAGTCAATTGGAATTGATTTAATCACCAAAATAAATTTTCTAAGTAAAATAACATTTTTGGCACTAAAATAGTTATAATAGTTAAAATATAATTAAGAAAATTATAAAAATGATTTTGGGAGTTCCTAGTGACCAGAGGGAATCAAGAAAAATAAAATTGGAGTTAGAATAAACTTTTTATTTTAAGCTATATTTTTTAATTTTAAATATTTAAAAATTATTAAAAAATCATACAAATTACAAAAATATTGAAATGCATCAAAATGTCACATTTGGTTCCCTGGTCACTTAGGAAAAATTAAAATATTTTTCCTAATCTTCTAAATAAAGTTATGAGTTTTTAAAAGCTAAAAATATAAATTTTCCTTAATTTTATACGAAGATAATTATAATAAATAAAATAAAAAGCATAAAAATATGAAATTTTCTTCTCTGGGTTCTCTAAACTCAAAGAGATTTAAAAAAAATATAAACCGTAATTTTCAACGTAAATAATATTTTATATTTAATTAATACTTAAAATTAAAAAAATAAATATAATAATTCAAATAAAACTCAAAAAATCATAAAAGTTAGCCTAATTGGTCCTCTACCCTAGATGAATCTCCACTAATTTTCTTTAGGATAAATGATTTGTTTTGACAAAGTTAATGAATTAACATTCAAAATACGTATTTGTGCATTAAAAGTTATTAAAATAAAATATAAATCTAAAAAAACAAAATTTATCCTTTGATATTTTGATTGACCTAATGGTAGGGTAACATAAAATTCTAAGTTCATTTGAGTTGAATTTAATGATTATGAAGTGATAGGCCTTAAAGGGGCAAAAATGATAATTAAGGAATTTAAGCTTTAAATTAATATTTAGGCTTAATTAATGGGTAAATGGGTAATAAATGATTTTAATCAACTTTTTCAGATGATTGACACATATAGGATTGAAAGGTAAAAACAATCTCACCACTTTCCACAACAAGGGCATAATTGTAATTGCCTCTAATTATCATAAATTTGAAGTTAATTAAACTAGACGATGCTAAGGTAAGGGGGTTTGATTTAGAAGATAATAACTCACTAATTTAGGACCCCCAACTAATGGTTTGATGATAATACATCATTGATAAAGATTAAATGACATTTAATTTAACATTCATAAAAATACAAATTTACCCATAATTCTGAAGGGCTCAGTAGTGAACTAGGCTTAAATCAAAATTCTGATTAATGAGGTTTCGAAAAAAAATATAATTGATTAAGAATCTTTTGAGAACACTAGTAGCCCAATTTTAAATTAATTGGCTAAATTCCTTAATAAATTAATTTACCCTTAATGATCTTCACTCATATAATTTATAAATGAAATATCAAGTGACAGTTATCCCGCTTAGAAGATAATTAAAATATTAAATTTTACTGAACATAGGGTTAAAACACACTCACTAAACCTTACTTTGTAATGGATGAATGATTTAGTAACATAATAAGTTCAGAGGAACTCGGGACCTTCCAAAGGATTTTAAAAGTTGTTTAGGGCGATACCCCAAACACTTTTATGGTCTTTTGCATATCTTGGAGAACAATCGAATCTATTATGTTTTGCTCAGGAAGATCATCCTATGAATAGGAACCCATCAAGTTATGTCCTAGGGTTCGGTAGGCACACCTTAAACCAGTATTGCTTGCTTTCCTTCCATGTAACATATTTTAATTCCTTGTAAGATTATATATACATTGCAAATACTGACATTTCAGCTGGAGTGCGAGAAGAGGATTGGTACGCTTTTATAGTTTATTTAACGTACTTTTCTTTACTACACTTTACATTTCAGTTTTTTCAATTTCTGTAAATTATGTCACCTTGCATGTTAAATCAAAATCAAATCAAATCAAGATTAACAACAAGGATAAAATAAGATAACTCTAAAAATTAATCACAAACAAAACAAAACAAAGACAATTGCAACTAAATTAATATGTCTCTTTGGATAATCGGGAATCCCTCGGATGAGACAACCTACGACTGCTAACGAGATTTCTCTCGGTTTGGATGAACTTATTGAATTCATTTATTTGAGTTTGGTAAATTCATCTAGACTAAGTGAATCTGAAGATATAGTGGTGCCGGAATGAAGGAACTGTGAGATCCTAACCGATGTCACTCTAATCAACTTAAATTCTCCCCTTAATAAGACACTTAAATAATTATGGCTACAACATTAAACTTGATAACTACACCAATATTTGAACTCTAAACTCGATACTTCTCTCAGTCTCCTCAATTTGACACTTCAAAACTTAAACCTCCCGCAACGAAGAACTTGGAGCAAACACCATGGGAAGCATGATGAGGCATGCAGAAGAACATCTTTGAGAGCGCAAAACAGGTCTACAACCTTCTTAGAAATAAACAACAAGCCATAGAACTTCGAGGTAGTTCGTTTAGTATGACATAAACTCTTACCTTATCTTTTAGGCTTTTGCACACCGTGCAATATAAGCCCCAACTCCTCTTAGGATTTCGAGGTCGTCGTCTGAAATGACATAAATCCTCTTACTTTCAAGGATATGTAAGCCCAAATAATAAAAATGGTAGATGAAATATCAAAATAATGTCTCTTCTAAATTAAAGCCAAACCATATGGTAGTCTGAGAAGTCACCGAGGTTCTCGTCAGGGTCCGTGGCATCTCCTAGCTTTCTGCCTTTGGATTCCTAAAATAACTGTTCCAAATTAAACCTTTCCCATTTGAATTTCCTATTGTCCGACCTTGAAAATCATAAATATTTAAATTCATGAAGGCATTATTTCCTAATATATATCAAGAGTTTTTTTATGTGACTTCGGTCATTTAAGATGTAATTAACTATAGGGGTTTACCCTTATAAAAAATTTTAGGAACCTAAGTATTATAAACCTTATCTAATCTCTTATATTAGATAGAAGAACTTGTCGGTCAACATAAAAAGTTTGCAAACTAAACAGATGTCATTGATTCTTTAGTTTATTTAATTGAGCCTCACCAGTAAGTGATGTGTTTATTCTTCATGGTAGATGCATAGCTTGCAGTGTAGTGCTCGTTTATTCAAATTATTGCATATATGAGATCGGTTTGATTTCATATTTTCAAATTAAAATGATATTTTCTAAACCATCGGCATGTCGGTATGTGCTCATTGGAAAGTTTCTTTATGGTCACCCTAAGCTTGATTTCATCCGAAAATATTTTGATTTACTGAAACTTACTGGGACTTGGAAAATCGGCTCTTTAGATGGAAGGCATATTCTCATCGAACTGTCTAATGATGTAGATTGCACAAATGTTTTCGCAAGAAAGATAATGAAGATTGAAAATCGGCTCATGAAAATTCTTAAATGGAGTGTAGACTTTGATCCACGCTCTGAATCACCTATCATACTGTTGACCTCATTTTTGATGAGGTCTTCTCTTCTTCTCTTTAGTACTTAGGATCTAGCCTTAGGCTTTTCCTTTGACTGTCTTAGAGGACTAGAATTGGTACCCACCTTCTAGAAATTCAAACCACTTCTTAACTCCCTGCAAACTCTACAAACTTGATTGTAGACCCCTAATCACCTAGAGGGTTGAAATCAAATGTGGAAGTTTAAAGGATGAGTTCCTATAGGACTCTTTGGCCTTAGGATCGCCCCAGGTGGCACAGTGCGGTGAGGGGCCGACTTACACACACACTACACTTATACACTAGACTTTCACACACTTCCTAAAACTACACCCATACCTAACTCGACCTCCCGACTCATGTAGGTGATTCACATGGATGGTCCTTAACCCCTAAGCCCTTGGCTAAGAGGGTTAGGAACAACATAGTGAATGCCTCAAATGAGTCCCTTCATGGCTCATATGGGCTTGATATGGCTTCATGGCTCAACCAAAATGACTTCTTTCCACTTACATCCACCCAATCTTCAATTTCCCAAATTTTCAATTTTTGACCCTGTCGGTATATTTTTAGGTTGTGTTTTATTTAAAAAAAAAGAGGGGGTCGCCTAACAGAAGCTGTCGGCGAATTTTTAATTTAATTAAAATAAATAATTTGAAAAGTAGTATTTGATTTTGAAAATAATTTTAAATTTGAAGGTTTTAAGATATGAGATTAAACCGATCTCACATCCCAAATAGTTTATATAAACGAGCACCGCACCACAAGCCGTGTATCTATCCCTAAGGATAGACACATTGCTTGACGGTGGGGCTCGATTAAATAAACTAGAAGATTTGTGACATCCGTTTGGTCTGCGAACCAATTTTATAAGCTGACAAAATTCCCCTGCTTAATATGAAAACATTAAACAGGGTTTATATTACCAGGTTCTTTAAAATTCCCTATAAGGGCAAGCCCCTATAGTTAATTACATCTTAAGTGATGGGAATCACCTAAGAAAACTCTCGATAATAATCAATAATTACGCTTTCAAGAATTTCAAAGTTTAGGATTTTCGAGGGATTGAAATTTGGAATTTCAATAGGGAATGGATCAAATTTGGAACATTTTGTTTTGGGAATCCAAAGGAAGAAAGGTAGGAGAAATCACAGACTCGAAGAGAACTTCGGTAATTTCCCGACTATCCTATTGTTTGGCTTGGATTTAGGGAAGTCCTAATATTTATTTAAATGTTTTGATTTTGCCAATTTTAGTTAATTAGGACTTATATTTATATGATAGAATCATACAAATAGCCTCGAAGATGTGAGGGTTTATGTCGTATCGGACGACTACCTCGGAATCCTAAAAGCTGGTTAGGGCTTAATTTGCAGTGCAAATGCCTAACAAAAGGTTGAGGATTTATGTTGCACAAGGCAAACTACCTCGAAGTCCTATGGTTTTGTTATTTAATTCTAGGAAAGTTTTGCTGATGTAGATTCAGGTTTTGCTGATGTAGATTCAGGTTTTGCTGATGACGATGGCCGTGCTGCCCACCATGCTCCGAGCTCCTTGTTGTTGCAGAGGTTTAGTTTTAGAAATCATAAATCAGGGGATGGGAAAAGTGTTTTGGTTTAGAGCAGATCTTAATTTCTAAGTATTTTTTTATGTTTTAATTAAAACAAATCTTAAAGTTGATTATAACGACACCGGTTAAGATCCCACGGTTCCATCCTTCCGGCATCATTATTTTTATCGGATTCACTTAGTCCAGATGAATTTGCTAAACTCAACTGAATGAGTTCCACACTTTCATTTAGACCGTGGGAAATCCCGTTAGCAACACGTAGGTTACATCATCCGAGGTATTCCCGATCATCCAACGGGACGTTTTAATTTAGTTGTAATTGTAGTTTTGTGTTACGTTTGTGATTAAATTTTGAGTTGTTTTATATTTTGAAATGTTGTGGCGGTGAATTTTATCTTGCAATGACTTTTAACTTAGTTTTGGTTTCAGTTTTAGGGTCTATCCTAAAGGTGTGAGTTTTCATGCAACATTTGTTTATCATGCAAGAAAAGTAAGTGCGATGCGATTAACGAAATTGCAAGAAAGTAAATTGCAATAAAGTAGATTGCAATAAAATAAAAGCGTACCTGGAGGGTCTTCCCGTCATCCCAAGCTGCACTTAAAATACAATTAGAATATTTAAGCATGTTCCTAGGTAAAACTAAGGTAAGGGTTATGGTTTTCTACCAAATTCCTAATCCTATAGCTAGTCATCTCCTATGACGTCTAGGTTCTTTGTGTTTTGGTTTAAGGACGATTTTCTTCATCAAAGAACAATTAAGTCCAATTGTTCTTATAAATGTCCTATCATATTGAGGAAGTGCTTAAGAATAATCTTAAACATCTTTTCAATATTTCTAGGATTGTTTTAAGTCCAAATGAGTTTAATTATACAAATGAATTAATCGTCCGAGAATTCAAGTTTCGTTGTTATCTTACTCAGTGAACTAGGACATTTGAATATCCTATAAGTGCAATAACATTTCATTTAATGTTACGTTTAGGAGTTATAATAACGAAAGCTTTTGAGGGTAAGTTGGTATTGAAATGATTTGATTTAAGTTAAAGGGTTTAAATTTGGAATAATGTTCAAGTTGCTTTAGATTTATTTCTTTTTGTTTTAAGTGTTGTTATTTAATTCAATTCAATTTAATTTAATTTAATTTAATTGAGTTTTAATTTTAATTTAATTTAATTCAATTTAGTTTGATTTGATGTTAAATTAATTTAATTTGATTTAATTTTAATTTAATTTGATTTAATTTAATTTAATTTAAATTTAATTTAATTTAATTTAATTTTTAATTTGGTTTAACTTAATTTAATTTGGTTTTATTTATTTAATTTAATTTAATTTAATTGATTTAATTTTAATTTAATTTGTTTATTTAATTTAATTTAATTTAATTTAATTTAATTCAACTTTTAATTTTAATTTAATTTAATTTAATTTAATCCAATTTAATTTACTTAATTTAATTTAATTTTTAATTTAATTTAATTTTTAATTTAATTTTATTTTTTAATTTTAATTGAAATTTTTAAAAGAGTTTAATAATTTAATTTTAGTTTAATGAATAAGTCTTTTAATGTTTTGAATTTGAGTTATCATTTTAATTAAGAATTGAATATTAATGAGATCATTAATTTAGGGATTTTTAAATTAAAGAATAAATCTCTTCCTAATAATATCCCTATTTTAATAATTCCAATTTTATTATTCTTCCAAATTTAATCAATTATTTAATTAAGGTTTAATCATTTTAAATTGCTTAATAGGTTTCTACCCTTTAATTATTTAAATTTCAATCATCCAAATCAGATTAGGATCAAATATTTTACTTGTTAATTTTTTATTAAACCTAAAGTTTTAATTAAGGATTAAAAATTTTAGTTACCACTTTACCCTTTAAGCTTAATAATTTCATAACTCACTAAATTGAACTCAAATGAACTTAAATTTTTTATGTGAATTCACTCATATGTCAATAAAGACATGAGAGGAGAAAATGTGATTTTTCTGTATTTAATTTATTTATATAATTATTTTTGGTAGAAAATAGAGATTTTCAAGGAAAATTTAATAACATGACCAAGGGAAAGTTTCTGTCCTTAAGAAAATTAGGGGACATTCCTAATGACCAGAGGACCACTTGGACCAAATTTGGTGATTTTTAGAATTATATTATTTTTATTATAATTATTTTAAGTTTTGGAGTGTTAATTAATTTAAAAATAAAATAAATGTTGAAAAATGAATTTTATATTTTTCAAAAATCTCTCTGATATCAAGGAAATCAAAGAATCAAATTTTATAATTTTCTGATTTTTCTATGATTTATTATAATT
Source organism: Papilionanthe hookeriana x Papilionanthe teres (assembly GCA_022702705.1). Classification (NCBI taxonomy): domain Eukaryota; kingdom Viridiplantae; phylum Streptophyta; class Magnoliopsida; order Asparagales; family Orchidaceae; genus Papilionanthe; species Papilionanthe hookeriana x Papilionanthe teres. The sequence continues at coordinate 60,172,539 of CM040428.1, forward strand.
ATTTTAGTGAAAATGCTGGAAAATACATTTTTTTAATTTTAAAATTACCCTAGAGCTTTAAAATTTAATATCTCACTAAATAGACCTAAGAAAAATATGGGGTTTGTTCCTAAGTGATTAAAATTCAAAATGTGACATTTTGGTGAATTTTATTATTTTTGTGATTTTTATTATTTTTTAATTATTAAAATATTAAAATAATATTAAAAAATCAACTTTTTTTAGAAAATTGAAATTTTAATTTTCTTAGGTTCCCCTGATATCAGGGAGGCTCCAAAACCAATTTGGTGAATTTTTGAAAGGTATTTTAAAAGTTATGAATTTTTAAAGTTTAAAATGACTAAGTGGCTTAATCAACCCAATTAGTGGGGCTAACCAAGTCCAATTGACCTCAAACTTTTATGGTGGATTCCTCTAATCCTAAAGGTTAGTGGAGAGTTGATTTCAAGTCAATTTGATGCATGGTTAACTCTAATTAATTAGAGGCCTATTTTAGGTGTTTAAGCCAATTAGGGTTGTTTTAAATGAACTAACTCAAAACCTATTTTTCCTAGGGTTCTCTGGTCATAAGGAACATCACCAAATTTTCCTAGAATTTATTTCACAACATGCTATTTATTGGAATTAAAATACTCAAAACAGTAACATGAACTTGAAAAATCAATAACTCTTCATAGGGATGGCCTCTGACTTTGGAAAATTCAGGGAATGTTCCCAAATTCAGAGGCTTCAAAAGCCCTATGGTCTCATGCCATGGTGAATTGTATACATGCATGGAGAATTAAAAGTATGCATAGAGTAAATAAATTATAAAAAATAAAATACTTGATGAAATTAAATGATTTCTTTTCCACATTATTCTCCTCTGTTCACTGAGCAAGAGGGTATTTTTATTTTATTTTTTTGATTTTTCTACACAGAGTTATGAATTTTTGAAGTTTAGGGAATTAAATAAATAAGAAAATACCCTAATTTTCTATTTATCCACGCGACGCCAACTCATCCTCCGCATCTCCGAAACGCCGCGTGTCGCACTCCCATTCGACGCCGCCATCTGAGTCAGCAGCCCGGGCCCCGCGGTTCTTGTACCATCACCCGATCGACGCGCATCCGGCCGTCCGTCCGCGCGTGTATTGAATGGACGGCATCCGTTCATCGTCCCCGAGCGTCCTCACCGAGAGCCGTCCTCGCCCGAGAGCCGTCCACACTAAATCCCTAAGATCTCACTCGATACTCGATGGATTTTCATATTCTTATGCTCTATGGATTCGTCTTGAAGAGACGAACACATCTATACGGTTATCATGCATTGAAATTAAGGCATTTGAAATGGAGAATCTCCGAAGCTCGGGATGAAGAATCGGCTCATACCTTTGCTCGGAGAAGTGTGGCTTCGATCGAGAGTTGTTGCACCTTCGATTGGATCCTAGCAAGCTCCGGATGAAGTCTCACGGTGCAGTGAATTGTGCTAGATGTGATTTCAACCAAGCCCGATCACAAAGCTTGGAGGCTGGAGCAAGCCGGGTGGCTCCGGAGATGGGGCTTTTGCTTGGTGGACACCTTCCCTCGGTGCGGTGAAGGTGTAGAACCAATCAATTTGGGGATTGGCTCACTGTGGAGAAGTGTCCTGGTTTTGGGTGGAATTTCAACTCTGAAATTGAGCTCACAGAGAAGAAATGGCAGGGGGATCTCACTGGGGATCAAGTGCTCTGTGTATGGGGAGGAGTCTGGAACAATTTTGGCAGAGTTTCCTTAAGGTTTGTTTTCGGCACCTCTCATGGCCGAGAGCGGTGGAGTTTAAATAGGAGAGGGTGGAGGGCCTCCGGGGAGAGTTAGGGCTTGGGATCAGCTTGCTCTTGGCGAGAAGAACAGCTCCAATGGCCACTGGGGATGGGGCGGCTCGGCGGGTGAGAATTCCAAGTTGGGCTCACATGTGAGCTCTCGGCCATGGTGTTTTCCGGCGGCCTGGTGGCCGGCCGGCCGAGCATGGGTCACCCTCGAGGTCGGGTGGGTCGGGGCGGGACTTGGTGCAAGCAATTGGCAATTGCCATGTGTAAAGAGCTTGGATTGAAATGGAATGGGGGAAGACCATTTTGGGTTCAAATGAGTCAACCCATGGTTTTGGGCTAGGTTCACCACCCAAGGCCTGGTCTTGGGCTGAAAAAGATCACTTGGGTCAGCCAAGAGAGAATGGTGTGGTCTCCATCCATGATGAGGTGGCTAAGCATGGTTTAGTGTGTGACATGCTCAAGGTAAAAAAGGGGATAAGGAGGATTAGGAAAGGGGCCCCTCATTTTGCCATTAATGGCTTGATCACATGTCAAGCCTTCCATGGCTTCATGTGGCTTGTCCATGGCTTGCATGGCTCACCTTTGGCTTGGGAAAAGGTTTGGTCAATTTCATGAAAATGGGTTTTAAGAATTTTTGGTAATTTGATGGAAATTTGTATGAAACTTGATTTGGAATAATTTGATGGTGAACTTAGGACTTAGGTAATGGATTTAATTAAGTGGATGACAAAATGGAGATGTCATGTGGGCTTTAGGGTAGATTTTGGGCCTTTAGATGTGGTGAAGTGGGCTTTTAGGAAAGTTTAAGGGGAATGGGCTTTTTGATTTTAGGATGGGCATTTGGGTGAAGATTTTGTGAAGGAATTTGTCAAATAAATGTCATAATTGGTTTAGGGATGTTCTATGAAGGGCTTGGAGTCAACTTATTGTGATTTGGGGTGGAATTGGTTTGAATTTGGATTTATTTGGTAAGTGGGCCTATGTAGGTCCAAGTGGGCCAAGTTGGGCCAATGTTGGGCTAGGGTTGAAATTGATGTAAAATCAATGTTGAGAAATGTTTATGGGAGTGTTTCAAAGAGGTTTTGACTTTGGTTGGGCTTTGATTTTGGGATTTGGGCTCATTTGGGTTAGGTTTAGGTTTAGGTCAAAAATGGGCCTTTCAGCTTTGGGTTGAATTTGAGTGGGATTTGGGTCCAAATTTTGGGCAAATCATGTTAGTGTTTTGTTTGTGGGAATTCTAAGGAAGATTTAGAAAAGATTTGGGGTTAATTGGAGTTGAATTGGGTGAGTTTGGGTTAGGTTTGGGTCATGGGTCCAAATTGGGCTTTAAGGCCAAAAGTGAGATTGGATCCAAATGTCAATCAAATTGGACTTGGATTTGGTCTAGATTGGTATTGGGGATGTTTAATTGAAGTTTAGAATTGAATTGGACCAAAATTGGGGTCAATTGGGTAGGTTTGGTTTGACATTGGGTTCACTTTGGGTTAAAATGGGTCAAATTGGGGGTTTTGACAAAAGTAGGGTAAATTGACAAAATTGGCCCATGGTGTAGTTGGACAAAATGAAATTGGGAATATTTGAGATTTTCTGGAATTTTCTTTGAATTTTTGGAATTTTTAGATTTTTGGGTTAAAAAGGGGTATTTTGGGTATTTGGAGGGTATTGGGAGGTATTTTTGGAATTTTTGATATTTTTGGGTATGGATGATCAGTTTAAGTGATGTGGAAATGTTTGGGAATGATTTTGGAGAATTTTGGGTAATTTGGAAATTTTTGAGAAATTTGGGTAATTTCAAGGGTTTTGGGTAGGCTAAGCGGGTGTAGGGTCCCGGGGGTCGAAAATTGAAAATTTAGGAAATTGAAGATTGGGTGGATGTAAGTGGAATGAAATCATTTTGGTTGAGCCATAAAGCCATATCAAGCCCATATGAGCCATGAAGGGACCCATTTGAGGCATTCATCTATGTTGTTCCTAACCCTCTTAGCCAAGGGCTTAGGGGTTAAGGACCATCCATGTGAATCACCTACATGAGTCAGGAGGTCAAGTTAGGTATGGGTGTGGTTTTAGGAGGTATGTGGAAGTGTAGTGTATAGGTGTAGTGTATGTGTAAGTCGGCCACTTCACCGGACCGGGCCACCCGGGGCGATCCTAAGGCCAAAGAGTCCTATAGGAACTCATCCTTAAACTTCCACATTTGATTTCAACCCTCTAGGTGATTAGGGGTCTATAGTCGAGTTTGTGGAGTTTGCGGGGAGTTAAGAAGTGGTTTGAATTTCTAAAAGGTGGGTCCCAATTCTAGTCCTCTAAGATAGTCAAAGGAAAAGCCTTAGGCTAGATCCTAAGTACTAAAGAGAAGAAGAGAAGACTTCATCAAAAATTAGGTCAACAGACCCCTGGGACCCTACACCCGCTTAGCCTACCCAAAACCCTTGAAATTACCCAAATTTCTCAAAAATTTCCAAATTATCCAAAATTCTCTAAAATCAATCCCAAACATTTCCACATCACTTAAATTGATCATCCATACCCAAAAATACCAAAAATTCCAAGAAAACCTCCCAATACCCTCCAAATACCCAAAATACCCTTCTTGACCCAAAAATCCAAAAATTCAAAAAATTTCTAGAAAATTCCAGAAAATCCCAAATATTCCCAATTTTATTTTGTCCAACTACACCATGGGCCAATTTTGTCAATTTACCCTACTTTTGTCAAAACCCCCAATTTGACCCATTTTAACCCAAAGTGAACCTAATGTCAAACCAAACCCACCCAATTGACCCAAATTCTGGTCCAATTCAATTCTAAACTTCAATTCAACATTCCCAACACCAATCTAGGCCAAATCCAAGTTCAATTTGATTGACATTTGGATCAATTTCACTTTTGGCCTTAAAGCCCAATTTGGACCCATGACCCAAACCTAACCCAAACTCACCCAATTCAACTCCAATTAACCCCAAACCTTTTCTAAATCTTCCTTAACATTCCCACAAACAAAACACTAACATGATTTGCCCAAAATTTAGACCCAAATCCCACTCAAATTCAACCCAAAGCTAAAAGGCTCATTTTTGACCTAAACCCAAACCTAACCCAAATGAGCCCAAACCCCAAAATCAAAGCCCAACCAAAGTCAAAACCTCTTTTAAACACTCCCATAAACATTTCTCAACATTGATTTTACATCAATTTCAACCCTAGCCCAACATTGGCCCAACTTGGCCCACTTTGACCCATATAGGCCCACTTACCAAATAAACCCAAATTCAAACCAATTCAACTCCAAATCACACCAAATTGACTCCAAGCCCTTCATAGAACATCCCTAAACCAATTATGACATTTATTTGACAAAGTCCTTCATAAAATCTTCACCCAAATGCCCATCCTAAAATCAAAAAGCCCATTCCCCTTAAACTTTCCTAAAAGCCCACTTCACCGCATTCAAAAGCCCAAATCCATCCAAAGCCCACATGGCACTTTCCCTCATCATCCATTTAATCAAAATCACCCCTAAGTTTCAAAATCATCTATTAAACCATTCCAAATCAAGCTTCATGCAAATTTTCACCAAAATATCCAAAATTCTTAAAACCCATTTTTATGAAATTGACCCAACCTTTTCCCAAGCCAAATGGAGCCATGAAGCCAAGCACAAGCCATATGCAAGCCATGGCAGCCACTTTACACATCACCATGTGATTTTTGGCAAAAGGAGGGAGTCCTTTAATGATTCCCTTAAGGGTGATTTAGCCACTTCCATGACTCCACTAAACCATGCTTAAGCTTAATTGTACTTGGATGGTGACCCTTCCCCACTAATTAAGCCGACCTAAACCACTTTATCTTCAGCCCAAGCTAGCCATGGGAAGGTGCACCCAACCCATTTGCATGGGTTGACCAAAATGAGCCAAAATGACCCCTTCCCCTTTCTACTTTGATTCAACCACTTTACACATGTCAAACCTCGATTGAATGCACCAAACCCCAGCCACGACCCACCGAACGGGATGGTGACCAATGCCCGGCCGGCCAGCCACCGAGCCGCCGAGAACACCATGGCCGAAAGCTCACATGTGAGCCCAACTTGAAATTCTCACCTGCCGAGCCGCCCCATCCCCAGTGGCCATTGGAGGCGTTCTTCTCTTGCCAAGAGCAGTGATCCCAAGCCCTAACTCTCCACGGGAGGCCCTCCACCCTCTCCTATTTAAACACCACCCCTCTCGGCCATGAGAGGTGCTGAAAACAAACCTTAAGGAAACTACGCCAAAATTGTTCCGGACTCCTCCCCATACACGAGCACTTGATCCCAGGTGAGATCCCCCGCCATTTCTTCTCCGCGAGCTCGATTTCGGAGTTGAAATTCCACCCAAAACCGGGACACTTCTCCACGGTGAGCCAATCCCCAAATTGATTGGTTCTACACCTTCACCGGACCAAGGGAAGGTGTCCACCGAGCAAAAGCCCCATCTCCAGGGCCACCCGGTTGCTCCGGCCTCCAAGCTTTGTGATCGGGCTTGGTCGAAATCACATCTAGACGATTCACTGAGACCGGGAGACTTCATCCGGAGCTTCGTCGGGATCCGATCGAAGGTGCAACAACTCTCGGATTGAAGCCACACTTCTCGAGCAAAGGTATGAACTAATTCTTCATCCCGAGCTTCGGAGATTCTCCATTTCGAATGCTTTAATTTCGATGCATGATAACTCGTATAGATGTGTTCGTCTCTTGAAGACGAATCCATAGAAAGCATAAGAACATGAAAATCCATTGAGTATCGAGTGAGATCTTAGGGATTTAGTGTGGACGGCTCTCGGGTGAGGACGCTCGGGGACGATGAACGGATGCGCGTCCATTCAATACACGCGCGGGCGGACGGCTCGGATGGCGTCGGACCGGCGGACGGAGCGATACGGTGGGCCCGGAAGCGGCGGCTCGGATGGCAACGTCGAATAGGAGCGCGCCACGCGGCGTTTCGGAGCTGCCGAGGTTGACGCGGCGCCGCGTGGATAAATAGAAAATTAGGGTATTTTTTGATTTATTTAATTCCCTAAACTTCAAAAATTCATATCTTTGTGTAGAAAAATCGAGAAAAATAAAATAAAAATACCCTCTTGCTCGAGTGAACGAGAGGAGAATAATGTGGAAAAGAAATCATTTGATTTCATCGAGTATTTTATTTTTTATAATTTATTTACTCTCTGCATACTTTGAATTTTCCATGCATGTATACAATTCACCATGGCATGAGACCATAGGGCTTTTGAAGCCTCTGAATTTGAGAACATTCCCTGAATTTTCCAAAGTCAGAGGCCATCCCTATAAAAAGTTATTGATTTTTCAAGTTCATGTTACTTGTTTTGAGTATTTTAATTCCAATAAATAGCATGTTGTGAAATAAATTCTAGGAAAATTTGGTGATATTCCTTATGACCAGAGAACCCTAGGAAAAATAGGTTTTGAGTTAGTTCATTTAAAACAACCCTAATTGGCTTAAACACCCAAAATAGGTCTCTAATTAATTAGAGTTAACCATGCATCAAATTGACTTAAAATCAACTCTCCACTGACCTTTAGGATTAGAGGAACCCACCATAAAAATTTAAGGTCAATTGGACTTGGCTAGCCCCACTAATTGGGTTGATTAAGCCACTTAGTCATTTTAAACTTTAAAAATTCATAACTTTCAAAATACTTTTCAAAAATTCACCAAATTGGTTTTGGAGCCTCTCTGATATCAGGGGAATTTAAGAAAATTAAAATTTTAATTTTCTAAAAAAGTTGATTTTTAATAATATTTTAATATTTTTAATAATTAAAAAATAATAAAAATCACAAAAATAATAAAATTCACCAAAATGTCACATTTTGAATTTTAATCACTTAGGAATAAACCCCACATTTTTCTTCGGTCTATTTAGTGAAATATTAAATTTTAAAGCCCTGGGGTAATTTTAAAATTAAAAAAAATGTATTTTCTAGCATTTTCACTAAAATAATTATAATAAATCATAAAAAAATCAGAAAATTACAAAATTTGATTCTCTGATTTCCTTGATATCAGAGAGATTTTTGAAAAATATAAAATTCATTTTTCAACATTTATTTTATTTTTAAATTAATTAACACTCCAAAATTTAAAATAATTATAATTAAAATAATATAATTCAAAAAATCACCAAAATTGGTCCAAGTGGTCCTCTGGTCGTTAGGAATGTCCCCTAATTTTCTTAAGGACAGAAACTTTCCCTTGGTCATGTTATTAAATTTTCCTTGGAAATCACTATTTTCCACCAAAAATAATTATAGAAATAAATTAAATGCATAAAAATCACATTTTCTCCTCTCATGTCTTTATTGACATATGAGTGAAGTCACATAAAAATTTCAAGTTCATTTGAGTTCAATTTAGTGAGTTATGAAATTATTAAGCTTAAAGGGTAAAATGGTAATTAAAATCTTTAATCCTTAATTAAAACTTTTAGGTTTAATAAAAAATTAACAAGTTAAATATTTGATCCTCTTTTGATTTGGATGATTGAAATTTAAATAATTGAAGGGTAGAAACCCATTAAACAATTTTAAAATGATTAAACTTTAATTAAATAATTGATTAAATTTGGAAGAATAATAAAATTGGAATTATTAAAATAGGGATATTATTAGGAAGAGATTTATTCTTTAATTTAAAAAAATCCCTAAATTAATCTTCTCATTAATATTCAATTCTTAATTAAAATGATAACTCAAATTCAAAACATTAAAAGACTTAATCATTAAACTAAAATTAAATTATTAAACTTTTTTAAAAATTTCAATTAAAATTAAAAAATAAAATTAAATTAAAAATTAAATTAAATTAAGTAAATTAAATTAAATTAAATTAAATTAAATTAAATTAAATTAAATTAAATCAAATTAAATTAAATTAAATTAAATAAATTAAATCAAATTAAATTAAACTAAATTAAATCAAATCAAATGAATTAAAATTAAATTAAATTAAAATTAAAACTCAATTAAATTAAATTAAATTAAATTAAATTAAATCAAATTAAATTAAAATTAAATCAAATCAAATTAAATTAAAACTAGATTAAGTTATATTAATTTAATGTAAGATCAAATCAAACTAAATCTGAATTAAATTAAATTAAAGCTCAATTAAATTAAATTAAATTAAATTAAATTAAATTAAATATAACATCACTAAAGACATAAAGAATCCAAAATAAATCTAAAATAACTTGAACACTATTCCAAATTTAAACCCATTAACTTAAATTAAATCATTTGAACACCAATTTGCCCTCGAAACCTTTATTATCATAACTCCTAAATAGAACATTAAATGAAATGTTACTTCACTTATAGGATATTCAAATGTCCTAGTTCAACTGAGCAAGATAACAACAAAACTTGAATTCTCGGACGATTAATTCATTTGTATAATTAAACCCATTTGGACTTAAAACAATCCTAGAAATATTGAAAAGATGTTTAAGATTCTTCTTAAGCACTTCCTCAATATGATAGGACATTTATAAGAACAATTGAATTTAATTATTCTTTGATGAAGAAAATTGTCCTTAAACCAAAACACAAGGAATCTAAACGTCATAGGAAATGACTAGCTATAGGATTAGGAATTTGGTAGAAAACCATAACCCTTCCCTTAGCTTTACCTAGGAACTTGCTTAAATATTCTAATTGTATTTTAAGTGCAACTTGGGATGACGGGAAGACCCTCCAGGTACTCTTTTATTTTATTGCGATTTACTTTCTTGCAATTTACATTATTGCAATTTATTTAAGCTGCATTGCACTTACTTTTCTTGCATGATAAACAATCGTTGCATGAAAACTCACACCTTTAGGATAGCCCCTAAAGCTGAAACCAAAACTAAGTTAAAAGTCATTGCAAGTTAAAATTCACCGCCACAACATTTCAAAATATAAAACAACTCAAAATTTAATCACAAACAGAACACAAAACTACAATTACAATTAAATTAAAACGTCATGTTTGATGATCGGGAATACCTCGAATGATGTAACATACGTGTTGCTAACGGGATTTCCCACGGTCTAAATGAAAGTGTGGAACTCATTCGGTTGAGTTTAGCAAATTCATACGGACTAAGTGAATCCGATAAAAATAATGATGCCGGAAGGATGGAACCGTGGGATCTTAACCGGTGTCGTTATAATCAACTTTAAGATTTGTTTTAATTAAAACGTAAAAAACACTTGGAAATTAAGATCTTCTCTAAACCAAAACACTTTTCTCATCTCTCGATTTATGACTTCTAAAACTAAACCTCTGCAACAACAAGGAGCTCGGAGCATGGTGGGCGAGCACGGCCATCGTCATCAAGAAAACTCGAGTCTACTTCAAAGAAACTTTCTCGAATTAAATAACCAAGCCATAGGATTTCGAGGTAGTTTGCACAGTGCAACATAAATCCTCAACCTCTTCGTTAGGCACTTGCATTGCAAATTAAGCCCTAACCGGTCTTAGGATTCCAAGGTAGTCGTTTGGGTACGACATAAACCCTCACATCTTCAAGGCTATTTGTATGATTCTATCATATAAATATAAGTCCTAATTAACTAAAATTGGCAAAATCAAAACATTTAAATAAATATTAGGACTTTCCTAAATCCAAGCCAAACAATAGGATAGTCGGGAAATTACCGAAGTTCGCTTCGAATGCGTGATTTCTCCTACTTTTCTTCCTTTGGATTCCCAAAACAAAATGTTCCAAACTTGATCCATTCCCTATTGAAATTCCAAAATTCAATACCTTGAAAACTTAAACTTTGAAATCCTTGAGAGCGGAATTATTGATTATTATCGAGAGTTTTCTTAGGTGATTCCCGTCACTTAAGATGTAATTAACTATAAGGGCTTGCCCTTATAGGGAATTTTAAAGAACCTGAGTAATATAAACTCGTTTAATGTTTTCATATTAAGCGAGGGAATTTTGTCGGCTTATAAAATTGGTTCGCGGACCAAATGGATGTCACAAATCTTTTAAGTTTATTTAATCGAGCCCCACCATCGGCGTTGTGTCCATCCTTAGGGATAGATACACGGTTTGTGGTGCGGTGCTCGTTTATATAAACTATTTGGGATGTGAGATCGGTTTGATTTCATATCTTAAAATTTTCAAATTTAAAATTATTTTCAAAATCAAATACTACTTTCCAAAATTATTTATTTAAACTAAATTAAGAATTCGCCGACAATTTACGTAGGCGACCCCTCTTCAAAACACAACACACCGACCTAAAAAATATGCCGACGGATTTCGGCGACTCCGCTGAGGAAAATTCCTCTCTCCATTTTAATCGGATAATTTCGCTTTCAAAAATCGAAAGTGTATCCATGTCCTTGTGGATCAAACTACCCTTCTTTCCATTGGAATACTATGTTCATTTCTACCTTGGACAAGTATAGCCAACATTCTCTCGGATTTAGGAGCCACTCGTTTAGACACCCCTAAACAGAGAGGTTCCGAGATCCTTTACCTCATTTTCGAGGTGGGGTGGACCCCCGATAGGTGTTAGTTTAGGAATGATCCTTCGAGTCGAGAAGTCTTGCTTAAGACTTTCTTTTCCTTTCCAACTCTGAATCGGATTCCTTACCTTCTTTACACCTTTGAACATTCCGTTCTAAATAAACAAACCCTCTAATAAGTGACTCTTTTAACAAATGATTCCCTCTTATAAATACATGAACAAGAATGAGTTCGGACTCTTTTCAATTCCTTTCTTTTCGTCCTAAAGAAAAGAAGCATAGCTTGGGACTGACAACCAGAATCTACCCTGCAGAAATGGAAGCCCCGAAGCTGATTTTCTCCTTCACCAATGGATTGGACTTCGCTGTCTATAAGGATGAGCTGCCCGACAATGGGATCATCCGATTCGGACAAGGATTCGAAAACACGAATGTCAAAGTCACCGACGTCTCCCTCTTTGCACCGACGAACAAGATATCCGAAGCCGAGGAGCCACCGCTCGAGTTCAACCTTAGGTCGACCCAAGAGTTTCCTCCCCGCAAAGGATCCCGATTGGAGGAGCATCGCCGTCCGCAGGAGGATTGTTCTTACTACCCCCACTCTGGTCTAGTTGTTTCGCACCTACCCCGACTTCGCCAAATCAAAGGGAAAGAAATCCGAACTATGGTAAACTCGTTACCGTGGAGGGTACGGATCTTCTCGTAAGACCTTCGTTTTGGAAATCGGGTCCAGCTTCAAAGATTCCGTCACCGACAAGGACCCAAAGAAGAAACGAAGTAGAAGGATCGCCGGAGAAGCCGGAGCCGCCGAAATTGCCTTCCTAGAGGAAATTCCGAGCCGCTCGAATATACACCGTCTGCCGAATATACACCGCTACCGAATATACACCGCTGTCGACTACATACCACTCTTGGGAGGAAGCAGGTTCCATCCCCTCTCGCCGCGAGAGGATGAGGAGAATGTTCGCAAGATTGTCGCCACATTACCTCGGCCCGCATATTACAACGATAGCCGCAGGAAAAGAACTAGAACTACGCTCGTTTGCTCGACTGCAAACTTTGGTAGAAAAGTTAGCAAAGAAGGAAAAGCCCCCGTATCGGAGATTCTACGAAGGATAGGGCGGGTGCCAGTCAAATCCCGTCTTGGGCCCCGAGTAGAGCCCGCCGTCATGACAGAAAAGCCAAGTAAAAGAATGAAGGCTAGCCCGCCTGTCGTAGTCTCAGGATTACAGATTAGGGAGGATACCACCTTCCAGCATTTGGCCGACAGACCATCTGGTCCTAGACCTTCCGTCGCCAGAAGGATGGTATGGCGTCCCACTACTGGGCGATTAAGATTGAAATAGCAGCCCGAGAAAGAAAGTCTCGCCAGGAGGCTGGAGTCTGAAGAAAGTGTTACTGCGATAAAGGGGACTCGTGAAAAAGGGACCCAGCAGCTATCGCATGACAACCGCAAAGACACACAGAAAGCCCCGCTGGAAGATGCCATGGAAAAGTTGAGAACCGATATCCGACGGTTGGCAAAAGAAAGAGAAGAAAAGTTCGGAGATGAGATCGATTCATCGGAATTCATGGACGACGAATATGCAGAAATCAATATGGTTGAGACACGAGCTTCATCAGCTTCGCAAGGTGCTCCTGCAGCCGCAGAAAGAGAGGAGCCAGAACTGATGAGAAGGCAGCTTCGGAGAAAAGACGACACGATCGCTCAAATGGCGAAAAGGATGGAAGAGATGGTCGTAGCTCCGGCCACTTTCCGCAGTCAAGTACAACCACATAGAGAGACACCCCCGGAGGTCATTCACATTGTAGACGGAGGAAAGGAGATTGCATCCGTCAACTGGGGATGACCACGCGAAAAGGATACAACACAAAGTATGATCCCCGAAAAGGATATCAAGAACTTGGTGGAACAACGAAGTGCGAGAAGCCTTAGCACAATCGAAGAGCGGGACATCCATTCGGACGGGTAGACCTTACCCGGAGAATTCGACGCCGTCCAATACCCGAAAGGCTTCGTACCACCTCTCGTTCAAGACCTTCGACGGAACCGGGAACCCCCGACAAGCATGTTGCACACTTTCGTGCCGCTTGTTGTAATGCCGGCGGGAGCGATGCATTACTCTTCCGACAGTTCGTCGCCAGTCCGTCGAGAATCGCCTTCGAGTGGTATGCGGAATTACCAAATGGTTCGGTGAAGACGTTCTCGAGCTAGAGAACCTCTTCATCAAGCGATTCGCCGGAGCTCGGCACCACATCACTATGGTGATTTAGTGGTAGAGAAACAAAGGCCGAATAAAACTTTGGTGGATTACATACTTCGATGGAGGAACTTAAGCATGAAGTGTGAACCACAACCGCAAGAACAACATGCGCCGGCATCTTGCTTAAAAGCATTCACGGCCCGATAAGCACTTCTCCTCAAAGGATTCACTATTAAGACTTTCGAGAAGTTGTTAAGTAAGGCCGGAAGCTTGCAAGAAGAGGCGAAGCAATTAAGTTTCGCCGACAAGACGGACAAGCGAAGCCGGTGAAGACCTTCGAAAAGAAATCCGGGATCGTTGCAGCTAGCCGACAAAGGCAAGCAACCGATACAAATACCACCGAACGGCCGCAACGAACCACAACAGACTACCAACAACCCCGGTCCAGCTGATCAGTCGTCTCCGCAAGTATGAACAACCGTCTCGTCCACAACGTACATTAAGGGAACTTCGAGCGAGAGAATATCCGTTCAAGAATGAAGCAATGACCGAAAATGTTCCGTAGTCCGATGAAGACTCCAGATTTCCACCGCTGAGCCTAAAAGACCGAGAGGATGTCAACAAGAACGGTGATCCCAACTTTTGCCCCTACCACCGGATGCTCGGGCACAAGATGAAGATTGCATTACCTTTAAAAGTTGGCTCAACGACAACCTTCGGAAAGGAAATATAACAATCCCGAATGAGTACATGAAGGAACCCCAGAAAGGAGGTTCCGTCAATGTTATCTCAACCGATCCCGTCATTCCGATAGATCCCTATGCAACTGACGATGGATGTACTACCGCCTGGACGAGGTCTTCGAAGAAGATTTTAGACAACATCCGAACCTCCTCGGTGCGAGCTTCAATTCGTAGTTCGAGACCCGTTAAGCTCGGTACTATCACTTGCGATGGAAGAACCACCTCAACAGAGATGATCGAAGAAAAGAAGAAAATCGACGAAGAAGAGAGGACCGAGACTCCTAAGGCTGTACTAGGGGCGCTTATCCTAGGATAGTTGTTTCGATTCGGGGAGAAATCCCTCGAACCTCTCGATTTTGTATGATTATCCGCTCACTTCGGTGGGATCATATAATGATAAGGGTGATGGCGTTGGCTACGTTTTGACTGTTTCTAACGATTACGTAACTAGCGACAACCCGGACATCGATTTCGATACCAACGACAATTCTCAAATCATACACGATCTTGACAATCAAAATAACGAAGAAGATATCCATTAAGGAGGCTACGAGAGCTCAACAAGTAACATATCTATCTGTGAGTTTCGAGGAGCTCCAATCACGATAGAGTTAGAGCCTTCGGATTCGAAGATAATCCGAAGAGCCTGTCATTCCGATTCAGGAGGAGACACCGACAAACTCAACACTAAATTCAGAAGAAATTACAGAAGTCAACTTAAGAAGTGGAAAAGTCCTACCTCCAAGAATGGGTCCAAAAGACAAAGGAAAGCAGGTGGTTGTTCAAGAAGAACCAACCCCAACAGAAGAAATACCCATTCGAGAAGAAGTCGAGACATATGGAAATAAAGTGGACTACAACGTGCTAGCCCATCTTAGGAAACTACCGGCCAAACTGAGCATCTACGACGCTCTCATCTTATCAAAGGAGATGAGAGAAGCTCTGATCAAGGCCTTACTTGATCCGGAAATTTGCTTAGCTCAAATGGCCTGAGATTCCTTAGATGAGGTTTGTTCGTTAAAGGAACAAGCGAGGTGTTACCTTCACAGACAATGACCTACTACTTAGGACGACAGATCACAACCGACCATTGTACATTTCAGTTACAATTGGGAAGTTTACACTCTCCAGAGTATTGGTGGATCCAGGAGCGTCAATCAATATAATGAGTCTTCGAACACTAGCAGACATGGAAATTGATGCTCGCGAGCTCGAAGCCGACAAAATGTTATTAAGAGGATTCAACCGTAAAGGAGAAAGAGCCCTCGGGTCAATAACGCTACCGATGAAGACCGGTGACTTAGCAAAGACAACCGCAAAATTTCACATAATCGATTCGAAACGTCGTTCAACGCTCTACTCGGGCCGACCATGGATACATGAAAACAGGATGGTACCATCATCTCTACACCAGTTGCATCAAATACTACGATGGAGGGGAACAGTGCATCAAAGGTGACTTGCAACCATTCTCCGTACATGAGATTGGAATCCATGAAGACGCAGCTTATTATGCACCGCCAAAGAAAACAATCTTCTCCAGAGATACCGTAACAAATGAAGCAAAGAAAGTTCGGGACGACGAAGAACCTGAAGTTCTAGTCCAACAGTCACTCACCACTCCCTTCCGGCGAGATGGTGAAGGTTTCTCCACAACTCGCATCCGAGGTCGAGGCCGGGGACGAGGTCGTGGTAGAGACGTTAGGACAGTTGGACAGAGGAAACCAACCATCAATGTTGATTGGGAAGATAGTTCTGAAGAAGAAAAAGAAATCAAACAAGAAGCGGCGACAATAAGTCGAAGAAGCCGCAATTCAAGATCTCTCTCGAAGATGAGAAGAACGAAGAATACAAATCAATGTACGAGAAGATTAACCACTACGTACATACTATGACCCTAACCCCGATCCATTCTAACAAGATCGAGGGTATGGTGGTCAAAGAGGTATGTAACGACAGTGCAAGGCCAATCAAATTCTACCGTGGTGCTTTTTCCTCCAAAACTGAAAATAATGTACAATTCGAAGATGTCACTTCATCAGAACTAATGGAATTACCTTTTGAGTGGTACTCTCCCTGTGTTCAAAATTTAATTCAACGTGGTTTCTTACCTCGACAATGGACAAAAGGCCAATCACAACATTTTGAAAAGTTATGGAATAACTCCGGTCGTCCACCCAATTCAAAGTATGGACTCGGATTCGGCACGTAGGATCGGCTGACGATACCGAATTTTGCTTGGTTGTCACTTGCGAATCTAATGAAAACTGCATGGAAACTACAGACGAACTCGAAGATGTACAAATTGGAGACGCTCTACCAGAATTCGAAGAAGAAATTAAATCTACAATAGATGAGTTGATGGAAGTTAACTTAGGTACTAGCGAAGAACCTAGACCTACCTTTGTTAGCTCCTTACTCAATAAAGAAGACTCCGAAGAAATAATCAAGTTATTAATGGAATTTAAAGACTGTTTTGCTTGGAACTACGATGAAATGCCGGGATTAGCTCCAGCAGGTCGCAGTTCATAAGCTAGGAGTGGATCCTACTTCGTCCCGATCGACAAGGTCCCGAAGAATGCGTCTAGAAATCGAACAACAAGTCATACCGAAGTTAAAAAGCTAATAGACGCTAAATTTGTCCGCGAAGAACAATACCCGACTTGGTTAGCCAATGTGGTGCCGACGTAAAGAAGAATGGTCGGATCGGAACTCGTGTGGACTTCGGAGATTTAAACAAGGCATGTCCAAAGGATGAATTCCCTCTACCGATCCCGCAATTAATGATCGACATTGCTTCAACACATGAAATATTCTCGTTCATGGATGGATCTTCGAGATACAACCAGATAAAAATGGCTTCGTAAGATGAAAAGCTTACGAGCATTCGTGACGCCGATCGGAGTATTTTGCTACACGATGATGTCATTCGGATCGAAGAACGCAGGAGCAACCTACCAGAGAGCAATGACAAGAATTTTTGATGATCTCATCCACAATCAAGTCGAATGCTACGTGGACGATGTGGTCATCAAAAGCAAAGTAAAGGAAAACCACCTTCTATGATTTGAGAATTGTTTTCGAACGATTAAGACAATTTAACCTTAAGATGAATCCCTTAAAATGCGCCTTCGGCGTCACCTCCGGGAAATTCTTAGGATTCGTTGTCCGACATCGTGGAATTGAAATCGACCTGGAAAAGATTAAAGCTATCTTAGAAATGCCGCCTCCCAAAACCTTAAAACAACTACGATCTTTTCAAGGGAAGCTAGCATATCTTCGACGCTTTATCTCAAACTTGTCGGTAGGTGTCGACCTTTCTCGGCACTAGTTAAAAAGGACGCCAAATTTATTTAGGAAGAAAAATGCCGGAAGGCCTTCGAGGACATTAAACAATATTTAATGACACCTCCCGTCTTAGCGGCCCCGATCTCGAGTAGACCGTCGATACTTTACACCGCGGCTCTAGACGACTCTCTCGGAGCCCTGTTAGCCCAGTTCAATGATGAGGGTAAAGAAAATGCTCTTTACTACTTAAGCCGTCGTTTACTTCCGACGGAGGTAAGGTATCCCACAATTGAAAAGCTTTGTTTGGCCCTGATCTTCGCCGCCCAAAAGCTCAGGCACTACATGCTTTCTCATAAGGTCAACCTGATCTCGAAGTTTAATCCATTGCAATACTTGATGACTCGTCCAACACTTTCCGGCAGACTTGTCAGATGGTCAATGATATTATTGCAATTCGATATAACTTTCGTGCCTCTGCGTTGTTGACCTCATTTTTGATGAGGTCTTCCTTTCTTCTTTTTAGTGCTTAGGATCTAGCCTTAGGCTTTTCCTTTGACTATCTTAGAGGACTAGAATTGGGACCCGCCTTTTAGAAATTTAAACCACTTCTAAACTCCCCGCAAACTCCACAAACTCGACTATAGACCCCTAATCACCTAGAGGGTTGAAATCAAATATGGAAGTTTAAAGGATGAGTTCCTATAGACTCTTCGGCCTTAGGATCGCCCCGGGTGGCCCGGTCCAGTGAAGGGGCCGACATACACTACACTTACACACTACATTTCCACACACTTCCTAAAACCACACCCATACCCAACTTGACCTCCTGACTCATGTAGGTGATTCACATGGATGGTCCTTAACCCCTAAGCCCTCGGCTAGAGGGTTAGGAACAACATAGATGAATGCCTCAAATGAGTCCTTTCATGGCTCATATGGGCTTGAAATGGCTTCATGGCTCAACCAAAATGATTTCACCCCACTCAAATTCACCCCACTCAAATTCACCCAATCTTAAATTTCCCAAATTTTTAATTTTTAACCCCCGGGACCCTACACCTACTAAACCTACCCAAAACCCTTGAAATTACCCAAATTTTTGCAAAATTTCCAAATTACCTAAAATTTTCCAAAATCAATCCCAAACACCTCCACATCACTCAAATTGACTATCCATACCCAAAAATACCAAAAATTCCAAGAAAACCTCCCAATACCCTCCAAATAACCCAAAATACCCTTCTTGCCTAAAAATCCAAAAATTCAAAAAATTCCCAGAAAATTCCAGAAAATCCCAAATATTCCCAATTTCATTTTGTCCAACTACACCATGGGCCAATTTTGTCAATTTACCCTACTTTTGTCAAAACCCCCAATTTGACCCATTTTAATCCAAAGTGAACCCAATGTCAAACCAAACCTATCCAATTGACCCCAATTTTGGTCCAATTCAATTCTAAACTTCAATTCAACATTCCTAATACTAATTTAGACCAAATCCAAGTCCAATTTGATTGACATTTGGATCCAATTCCACTTTTGACCTTAAGGCCCATTTTTCGACCTAAGCCCAAACCTAACCCAAATGAACCCAAACCCCAAAAATCAAAGCCCAACCAAAGTCAAAACCTCTTTGAAACACTCCCATAAACACTTCTCAACAATAATTCTACATAAATTTCAACCCTAGCCCAACATTGGCCTAACTCTGGCCCATTTGGACCTATATTGGCCCATTCACCAAAAGAATCCAAATCCAACCCAATTCAAGCCCAAACTACCCCAAATTTGCTTCAAGTTACTCATGACACATCCATGAGCTAAACCAACAATTATTTGGCCCAACCTTTTACAAAAATTTTCATCCATGAACACATTCATAAACTTAAAAGCCCACTTCCCTTAAACCTTTCTAAAAGCCCATTTCCTTCAAAATTCAAAAGCCCAAATCTACCCTAAAGCCCACATGACATCTCCATTTGTCATCCATTTAATTAAATCCATTACCTAAGTCCTAAAATCACCATCAAATTATTCCAAATCAAGTTTCATACAAATTTCCATCAAAACATCCAAAATTCTTAAAACCCATTTTCATGAAATTGACCCAAGCTTTTCCCAAGCCAAATGGAGCCAAGGATGAGCCATTCACAAGCCATATGAAGCCATGAAAGTTTGGCATGTGACCATGCCATTAATGGCAAAAGGAGGAGGTCCTTTAACCATCTCCTAAAAGTCATTAACCTTAAGCATGTCTCCCTTAACCAAGATTTAATCCAAATATTCTTGGATAAGGACATCACCACCTCTTGACCAGCTAGCCTAGCCGATCTTCTCAGCCCAAGACCAGCCATGGGGAGGTGAACCCAACCCAAACCAATGGGTTGACCAATTTCAAGCCAAAATGACCCCCTCCCCATTCCATTTTAATTCAAACACTTTACACATGTCCAAACCCATCGACTTCACCATTGCCAAGCCCCGACCTCCCCGGTCAAGATGGTGACCCATGCTCGCCGGCCAGCCGCCCGGATCGCCGGAAAACACCACACCCGAGAGCTCACATGTGAGCCAACTTTGGAATTCCACCTCGCCGAGCCGCCCCATGCCCAATGGCCACCATGGCCGTTCTTCTCCTCACCGGAGCAGCTCGATCCCAAGCCCTAACTCCCCCGGGAGGCCTCACGCCCACTCTATTTAAACTCCACCCCTCTCGACCATGAGAGGAGCGAAGCACAAACCTTGCCAAAACTCGCCAAAATTGTTCCGGACCCTTCTCCACTCTTAGAGCACTTGATCCCCAAGTGAGATCCCCCGCCATTTCTCCTCCGTAAGCTCAATTTCGTAGTCGAAATTCCACCCAAAACCAGGACACTTCTCCACAGTGAGCCAATTCCCAAATTGATTGGCTCTACACCTTCACCGCACCAAGGGAAGGTGTCCACCATCAAAAGCCCCATCTCCGAGCCACCCGGCTTGCTCCAGCCCTCCAAGCTTTGTGATCGGGCTCGGTCGAAATCATATCCGGACAATTCACTGCACCGAGAGACTTCATCCGGAGCTTCGCTAGGACCCAATCGAAGGTGCAACAACTCTCGGATTGAAGCCACACTTCTCCGAGCCAAGGTACGAGCTAACTCTTCATCCCGAGCTTCGAAGATTCTCTATTTCAAATGCCTTAGTTCCAATGCATGTTAACCGTATAGATGTGTTCGTCTCTTCGAGACGAATCCATAGTAGTATAAGAACGTAAAAATCCATCGAGAATCGAGTGAGATCTTAGGGATTTAGTGTGGACGGCTCTCGGGCGAGAACACTTGGGGACGATGAACGGATGCCGTCCATTCGATACACGCGCGCACGGACGGCCGGGATTGCGTCGGACCGAGAGACGGTACGAGAACCGCGGGGCCCGGCCTGCCGACTCGGGTGGCGGCGTCGAATGGGAGCGCGCCGCGTGGCCTTCGGAGTCGCCGAGGATGCGCCGGCGCCGCGTGGATAAATAGAAAATTAGGGTATTTTTTTATTTATTTAATTCCCTAAACTTCAAAAATCCATATCTTTGTGTAGAAAAATCACAAAAATAAAATAAAAATACCCTCTTGCTCGAGTGAACGAGAGGAGAATAATGTGAAAAAGAAATCACTTAATTTCATCAAATATTTTATTTTTTATGATTTATTTACTCTCTCGCATTGTTTTAATTCTCCATGCATGCATACAATTCACCATGGAATGAGACCATAGGGCTTTGAAGCCTCCGAATTTGGGAACATTCCCTGAATTTTCCAAAGTCGAGGCCATCCCTATGAGGAGTTCTTGATTTTTCAAGTTCGAGTCACTCGTTTTGAGTATTTTAATTCCAGAAAATAGCATGTTGTGAAATAAATTCTAGGAAAATTTGGTGATGTTCCTTATGACCAGAGAACCCTAGGAAAAATAGGTTTTGACTTAGTTCATTTAAAACAACCCTAATTGGCTTAAACACCCAAAATAGGTCTTTAATTAATTAGAGTTAACCAGGTATCAAATTGACTTGAAATCAATTCTCCACTGACCTTTAGGATCAGAGGAACCCACCATAAAAATTTGAAATCAATTGGACTTGGTTAGCCCTACTAATTGGGTTGATTAAGTCGCTTAGCCATTTTAAACTTTAAAAATTCATAACTTTTAAAATACTTTTCAAAAATTCACCAAATTGGTTTTGGAGCCTCTCTGATATCAGGGGAACCTAAGAAAATTAAAATTTCAATTTTCTAAAAAAGTTAATTTTTAATAATATTTTAATATTTTTAATAATTAAAAAATAATAAAAATCACAAAAATAATAAAATTCACCAAAATGTCACATTTTGAATTTTAATCACTTAGGAACAAATCCCACATTTTTCCTAGGTCTATTTAGTGAGATATTGAATTTTAAAGCCCTAGGGTAATTTTAAAATTAAAAAAAAATGTATTTTCTAGCATTTTCACTAAAATAATTATTATAAATCATAGAAAAATCAGAAAATTGCAAAATTTGATTCTCTGGTTTCCTTGATATCAGAGAGATTTTTGAAAAATATAAAATTCATTTTTCAACATTTATTTTATTTTTAAATTAATTAACACTCCAAAAATCAAAATAATTATAATAAAAATAATATAATTCAAAAAATCATCAAAATTGGTCCAAGTGCTTCTCTGGTCATTAGGAATGTCCCCTAATTTTCTTAAGGACAGAAACTTTCTTTTGGTCATGTTATCAAATTTTCCTTGAAAATCTCTATTTTCCACCAAAAATAATTATATAAATAAATTAAATACAAAAAAAATCACATTTTCTCCTCTCATGTCTTTATTGACATATGAGTGAAGTTACATAAAAATTTCAAATTCATTTAAGTTTAATTTAGTGAGTTATGAAATTATTAAGCTTAAAGGGTAAAATAGTAATTAAAATCTTTAATCCTTAATTAAAACTTTAGGTTTAATAAAAATTAACAAGTAAAATATTTGATCCTAATCTGATTTGGATGATTGAAATTTAAATAATTAAAGGGTAGAAACCCATTAAACAATTTCAAAATGATTAAACTTTAATTAAATAATGGATTAAATTTGGAAGAATAATAAAATCGGAATCATTAAAATAAGGGATATTTATTAGGAAGAGATTTATTCTTTAATTTAAAAATCCCTAAATTAATCATCTCATTAATATTCAACTCTTAATTAAAATGATAATTCAAATTCAAAATATTAAAAGACTTAATCATTAAACTAAAGTCAAATTATTAAACTCTTTCAAAAATTTCAATTAAAATTAAAAATAAAGTAAATTAAAGATAAATTAAATTAAAATTAAATTAAATTTAATAATTAAATTAAATTAAGACAAATTAAATTAAATTAAATTAAATTAAAATTAACTTAAATTAAATTAAACAATTAAATTAAATTAAATTAAATTAAATTAAAATTAACTTAAATTAAATTAAACAATTAAATTAAATTAAATTAAATTAAATTAAAATTAAATTAAATTAAATTAAACAATTAAATTAAATTAAATTAAATAATTAAAATTAAATTAAATTAAATTAAACAATTAAATTAAATTAAATTAAATTAAATAATTAAATTAAATTAAATCAAATCAAATTAATTAAACACCAAATCAAATTAAATTGAACTATGTTAAACTAAATTAAAACTCAATTAAATTAAATTGAATTAAATATAACATCACCTAAAACAGAAAGAAAATAAATTTAAAAAAAAAACAACTTGAACACTATTCCAAATTTAAACTCTTTAACTTAAACCAAATCATTTGAATACTAACTTACCCTCGAAAGCTTTAGTTATTATAGCTCCTAAATAAAACATTAAATGAAGTGTCACTTCACTCATAGGATATTCAAATGTCCTAGTTCATCGAGCAAGTTAACAAAACTTGAAATTCTTGGACGATTAATTCATTTGTATAATTAAATTCATTTGAACTTAAAACAATCCCGAAATATTGAAAAGATGTTTAAGATCCTTCTTAAGCACTTTCTCAATATGATAGGACATTTATAAAAACAATCGAATTTGATTATTCTTTGATGAAGAAAATCGTCCTTAAACCAAAACACAAAGAACCTAGACGTCATAGGAAATGACTAGCTATAGGATTAGGAATTTGGTAGAAAACCATAACCTTTCCCTTAGCTTTACCTAGGAACTTGCTTAAATATGCTAATTGTGTTTTAAGTGCAGTTGGGATGACGGGAAGACCCTCCAGGTACGCATTTGTATTATTGCAATTTACTTTCCCGCAATTTATTTTCCAAAGAATTTACATTATTGCAATTTACTTTATTCAGAATCGCGTTTATTTTTCTTGCATGATAAAACAATCGTTGCATGAAAACCCACACCTTTAGGATAGCCCCTAAAACCGAAACCAAAATTAAGTTAAAAGTCATTGCAAGATAAAATTCACCGCCACAACATTTCAAAATATAAAACAACTCAAAATTTAATCACAAAACGGAACACAAAACTACAATTACAACTAAATTAAAACGTCCCGTTGGATGATCGGGAATACCTCGGATGATGTAACCTACGTGTTGCTAACGGGATTTCCCACGCGTCTAAATGAAAGTGTGGAACTCATTCGATTGAGTTTAGCAAATTCATCCGGACTAAGTGAATCCGATAAAAATAATGATGCCGGAAGGATGGAACCGTGGGATCTTAACCGGTGTCGTTATAATCAACTTTAAGATTTGTTTTAAATAAAACATAAAAAACACCCGGAAATTAAGATTTTCTCTAAACCAAAACACTTTTCTCAACTCCCGATTTATGATTTCTAAAACTAAACCTCCGCAACAACAAGGAGCTCGGAGCATGGTGGGCAAGCACGACCATCGTCATCAAGCAAAACCCGAGTCTACTTCGACAGAAACTTTCCTAGAATTAAAACAACCAAGCCATAGGACTTCGAGGTAGCTTGCCTAGTGCAACATAAATCCTCAACTCCTCGTTAGGCATTTGCATTGCAAATTAAGCCCTAACCGGTCTTAGGATTCCGAGGTAGTCGTCCGATACGACAATAAACCCTCACATCTTCTAGGCTATTTGTTTGATTTTATCATACAAATATAAGCCCTAATTAATTGAAATTGGCAAGATTGAAATATCAAATAAACATTAGGACTTTCCTAAATTCAAGACAAACAATAGGACAATCGGAAATTATCGAAGTTCACTTCGAATCGGTGATTTCTCCTACCTCTCTTCCTTTGGATTCACAAAACAAAATGTTCCAAAATTTGATCCATTCCCTATTGAAATTCCAAAATTCAATCTTTGAAAACCTTAAACTTTGAAATTCTCGAGAGCGGAATTATTGATTATTATCGAGAGTTTTCTTAGGTGATTCCCGTCACTTAAGATGTAATTAACTATAGGGGCTTGCCCTTATAGGGAATTTTAAAGAACCTGAGTAATATAAACCCTGTTTGATACTTTCATATTAAGCAGGGGAATTTGTCGGCTTATAAAATTGGTTCGCAAACCAAACGGATGTCACAAAACTTTTAGTTTATTTGATCGAGCCCCACCATCAAGCAGTATGTCTATCCTTAGGGATAGATATACGGTTTGTGGTGCGGTGCTCGTTTATATAAACTATTTGGGGATGTGAGATCGGTTTAATCTCATATCTTAAAACTTTCAAATTTAAAAATTATTTTCAAAATCAAATACTACTTTCTAAATTATATATATTTAAATTAAATTTAAAATAAAAATTCGCCGCACAACTTCTGTTAGGCGACCACTTTTCAAAATAAAACACACAACCCTAAAAAAAATAATGCCGACATGCGTGCCGTGAAGGGACAAGTCTTAGCAGACTTTCTCGCAGCACACCCTTTGCTGGCAGAATCTCCTCTCAATGACGATTTGCCAGATGAACAAATAATGAACCTAGAAGACCTTGATGATCGACGTTGGGAATTGTATTTCGACGGAGCATCTTCAGCACACAAAGACGAAGAATCGCAAGTGATAGTGCCCGTGAAGGCGAGAATCGGGCTAATCTTTATAACACCGGAGCGGGGATGTTAAGATACTCCTACCACTTGACGGAACCGTGTACAAACAATGAAGCGTAATACGAAGCCCTCATAACGGATCGGAATTAGCTATTCAAATGGGGATAACGTACATCAACATCTACGGGGATTCGCAGTTAATCATTCAACGGATCGCCGGACAATACGGAATTTTAAAGCCAAGACTCGAACAATACTTCCAAGATGCCATACACATTGTTGAACGGATTCCAAATGTGACAATCTACAAAATTCCCGTAAAAGAAAATGCTTTAGACAGATGCGTTAGCTCGCCTCGCAAAAGAATTTGCATGTTTGCAAGATGAATCGATGGAAGTGTCGGTTCACGGACGTCGAGTCCTATCACGACTTGACATGGACACAATACACAAATCGAAAAAGAAGAAGAATCGACTAGCAACAGATGACATAAAACACAGAAGATCGGCGACGACCATTAATGACTACCCGCAAACAGGAAAGCTACCGGACGATAGGTCGCTAGCCCATCGGATCAAGAAAAGAACTCGTCCTACGCATTAATAAACAACACATTGTACGGAAGGTCTTTTGATCAAATGTGGCTAAGATGCCTAAGCGGGTCCGAGGCCCGTGAAATTGTTAAGGAGGTGCATTCGAGATTCCGTGGCGCTCACCGGCCGGGTCCGAAGATGAAAATGAATATTAAAAGACTAGGGTACTACCGGCCCTCGATGATGACCGATCGCATGAAAATCGCCAAGAGCCGTCACCAATGCCAAGTGCACGGAGTGGTTCTACACCAACCTCCAAATGTGCTACATCCGACAATTGCGTCGTGGCCATTCGAATGTTGGGGCACGGATATAGTGGGTCCGATAGAACCACCATCTTCAAAAGGACATCACTTCATTCTTGCGGCTACGGATTACTTTTCCAAGTGGGCGAGGCGGCTCCACTTAGAGAAGTGAAAGCACACCACGTGCTACGCTTTTCAAGAACCAAGTTGTCTACCGTTTCGGGTGCCGCGCGAGATCATCTCGGATAATGGGTCCGCATTCGAAGCACGCAAATCAACAACTTTGTCGGGAGACACGGAATCGACCGGCGATACTCGACAATTTACTACCCAAGAGCAAACGGCCTCGCCGAGGCTTTTAATAAAACTCTCGTTCAAATCTTAAAGAAAACCTTGGACGATAATAAGAGAAATTGGCACGAGAAGTTGTTAGAAGCCTTATGGACCTACCGGACAACCTTCGTAACTCCTACTCAAGCTACACCTTACGCTCCGGTGTATGGGTCCGAGGCGAGTGTTACCTTTAGAGGTTCGGCCTTCCTTCGCTCGTAATTGTAGTTGCAAACAAGATCACGACGAAGAAAACGCCAAATTACGACTCGAAGAATTAGAAAGCTTGGAAGGGAAAAGACTTGCAGCCGCAACGTAATTTAGAACTATACCAAGCTAAGATGGTTCAAGCCCATGACAAACCGGTCCGCCCAAGAACCTTCAAAGTTGGTGACTTAGTTCTTGTTCTCAAGAGACCTATCCTCGCACATCGCAAGATAGGAGGAAAATTTGAGCCCACTTGGGAAGGACCGTTTGTGGTCGAAGCGAGATACTCGGGAGGTTCCTACCGGCTAGTGAATTGCCGGGGAGAACGACATATGCTTCCGATCAACGGACGATACTTGAAAAAGTATTACGCTACCTGATGTTTCGAAGGAATGAATTCTTCATCCCTAAGAAACACGGGCAAAGTAATTACTTATGATTGGGTCCGAACCCAAAAATAATAAAATGTGCTAAAATAAATAAAATCATGATAATAAAGTTTTCCTTGTTTTCTTTTCCAAATCAAAATCTCTTCCATGATCTTATCCTACTTCATTCCTGTTAAATTCGAAAATAAAAAAAAATATAAAAAAGAAAAAAAAATGTGTCTTTAATAAACATTTTCTTAATGTTCTTGTTCTTAGTACGACCTCTCGATCCTTTTCCTTGTCTTTTCGCAGGAAATGTCGAACGGGCGGTTGGTCCCGAACTTTAAGAATGGCGTAAGCCTTGCACTCGATGAAAAGAGGGTGAAAAATGGAGCGATAATCGAGATTGACTCGGATTTCGCACCGGCGAGCCTACAAGTACGAGGAAAGTGACCGGGTCCCGCTAACCGAGAAGAACTACCCGGCGGACAAGTGATGAAAGTGGGTGGCCCAAGCCACCAATCCAACAAGAAGAAAAGAAAAGCAAACACCGAAGAAGATAAGAAAATGAAGTCCGTAGTCGCTACGGCGGAGGGCGAGCTTGTCGGCGCCGCGCCCACGGAGATTCAAGAAGTTCGAAGAGCTACTCTCACGACAACGCAACGAAGAAATAAGAATCACCGTATCCGTAAGATGTTAACAAAACTAGCCGCGGACCGGCGCGACGAGACAAGTTGCTAATGCCGCACGTACACTTCGAGGACACCGGTTCACCAGAACCTAAAGAAAGGAGGCCAGCTCCTAGGATAACAGAAAGGACCAGGGAAATCCCCAGAAGATCAGAAGAAAGAAGGCTACCACGCCACCGGATAGAACCACAAGTGATGCATGACCTTGTTGCAGAAGCAACCCCGGGGATGTCCCGACAAGCATCATCCCTGAGGAGCCGAGGTATGCAGGGGAACGTGAAGGGATTGAACCGTATATCCCACAATATGTCACAAGGCCTCGCCATCTGCAGATCATTCCGGAATACGAGCCGGAGAGAATGCAGAATGTTGAAAAGAAAACCTTTGAATACTTCGAGAGAATTAAAGGTAGAAGAATCAATATACTAGAGGGCCTCGAGCTACATACCGACGTATTCTCAGAGTATGAACAACAACAAATCGTGGATTGTATCCGGGATTTGAAAAGAATGGGCCGAGCAGGCCGCCTAAGGGAAAATACCTACTCAGAACCCCGGAGATGGATGCCAGGGAAGGGAAGAATCACAATACAATGCGGATGCTGCTACAACTTCTGTCGAAGACAGGAAGGGAAACCCACCGGAATACTCCGTCATGGGCAAGTAGATCCGATGCCATTAGTCATCAAGAGAATGGTAAAGAGATTGATAACATGGAGGGTACGCGGCCAGATTGCATACCCAATAGCTCGCATTATCAACATCTACAAACAAGGTGACTCGCATACCCCCACATATAGATCACCACGACTTCGTCGGACCTTTCTACACGGTCTCTTTCCCGAACGAGTGTGACATCATGTTCGGATCCGACCTCCGGATAGCGAGCCCGGGTGAGTTCCGAGGGCCGGTGAAGATACCTTTACCGGTAGGTTCCGTCATGATACCGAAGGGCAACGGAGCGGATATCGCTAAGCATTGCATACCAGGAGTACCGAGTGAAGCGGATCTCGGTTACTTTCGGGAGAATGGATGACGAGAAGACACCTTACCATTTCCAACCGGACCCGTAGCTAGAGAACCTCCGGCCTTACGAGCCGTGAGTTACATGGGAGATATCACACCTCCAACGTACATCCAGCCGGCATCCTTGCCAAGGATGGCTTGGAAGGTGATGTTATTAACCATGTACCCCACTATTCAGACATGGATTTTTTGACAGATGCTTCTTTTGATGGATCGACAAAGACCATACACAGTCCGTTTTGAGTCTACATGGATTGTATGAGATGTATTCCAGATCGAGTTGTATGATGTATTTTCAACATGATTGGAATGAAAGTGACCATGTCACATTTTTGGCCTTCACCTCTTTTGTGCAAATTGATTGGGAAACGCCATTAAAGTTAAATGAACTTCGAACAAAGAACAGAAAAGAAATAAAAAAAGGGATAAAAGAAAACTTTCTAAAAAAAAATCTAAAAAATGACGAACACCAAATTCACATGAACATTAAATAAACGATAAAATAAAATTTGAATCATTAAAAGATAAACGAAATCAACATAAATGTTAAATCAAATCACAAATCAAATTCTCAATCAAATTCCAAATCCACTCTCGATCAAATTTCAAATTTGATCTTTCCAAATTTCAAATCAAATTCTCAACCGAATTCCAAATCCAATCTCGATCAAATTTCAAATTTGATCTTCCAAATTTCAAATCAAATCTTAAATCAAATTTCAATCGAGTTCAAACTCATCCTTCCAAATTTTGAATTCGATCTTCCAGATCTCAATTCATATCTCAATCAAATTCAAACTTTTGGGTCGAGGATTTTACATCCAAGATCGCATCGCTTTAGGATTCTTCCCTATTGCACTTCGAAATACATCAAATTCAAACTTTTGGGTCGAGGATTTTACATCCAAGACCGCACTCGCTTAGGATTCTTCCCTATTGCACTGAAATACATCAAATTCAAACTTTTGGGTCGAGGATTTTACATCCAAGATCGCATCGCTTTAGGATTCTTCCTATTGCACTCGAAATACATCAAATTCAAACTTTTTGGTCGAGGATTTTACATCCAAGACCGCACCGCTTTAGGATTCTTCCCTATCGCACCGAAATACATCAAATTCAAACTTTTGGGTCGAGGATTTTACATCCAAGATCGCACTCGCTTTAGGATTCTTTCCTATTGCACTGAAATACATCAAATTCAAACTTTTGGGTCGAGGATTTTACATCCAAGACCGCATCGCTTTAGGATTCTTTCCCTATCGCACTCGAAATACATCAAATTCAAACTTTTGGGTCGAGGATTTTACATCCAAGACCGCATCGCTTTAGGATTCTTCCCTATCGCACTGAAATACATCAAATTCAAACTTTTGGGTCGAGGATTTTACATCCAAGACCGCATCGCTTTAGGATTCTTTCCCTATCGCACCGAAATACATCAAAATTCAAACTTTTGGGTCGAGGATTTTACATCCAAGACTGCATCGCTTTAGGATTCTTTCCCTATTGCACCGAAATACATCAAATTCAAACTTTTGGGTCGAGGATTTTACATCCAAGACCGCACCGCTTTAGGATTCTTCCCTATTGTACCGAAATACATCAAATTCAAATTTTGGGTCGAGGATTTTACGTCCAAGACCGCATCGCTTTAGGATTCTTCCCTATTGCACTCGAAATACATCAAATTCAAACTTTTGGGTCGAGGATTTTACATCCAAGATCTGCACTGCTTTAGGATTCTTTCCTAAGCGCACCGAAATACATCAAATTCAAACTTTTGGGTCGAGGATTTTATATCCAAGATCGCATTGCTTTAGGATTCTTTCCTACGAGCAATGAAATACATCAAAATCAAACTCTTGAGGTTAAGGATTTTACATCCAATACCGCATTGCTCCGAGATCCCTCCTCATTGCAATGATTCAATCCGATCAATTCAATTTTCTTTTGAGGTTGAAGATGTTACATCTAAAACCTCATAATTCCATTTTTTATTTCAAAACAAATCCCTCAAATTAATTTTGACAAAACTTCAATCTAAATTGAAACTCCAAACTAAAATCTAAGTTCACACGTCAAACTTAAACTAAAACAAAATGAAATCTAAATTGAATTCCCCGCATCATGTGATTTGGGATTCACCTCTTTTTTCCTTTCCCCGCCGAGAGTTCGAGAATCTTCGTTTCGTAGATATACTTGCTACTCCCCAGCGGAAACTCTTCTACTTCGTCCTAAGTTCGTCACTGGACATCTATGTTGGTTTTGTTGATCGCTTCGGCCAACACCAATACGCGCGGTGTGCTCCGTCACTCACCACACCTATCGGGGGTCCATTTGTTGACCTCATTTTTGATGAGGTCTTCTCTTCTTCTCTTTAGTACTTAGGATCTAGCTTTCAGGCTTTTCCTTTGACTGTCTTAGAGGACTAGAATTGGGACCCACCTTCTAGAAATTCAAACCACTTCTTAACTCCCCGCAAACTCTACAAACTTGATTGTAGACCCCTAATCACCTAGAGGGTTGAAATCAAATGTGGAAGTTTAAAGGATGAGTTCCTATAGGACTCTTTGGCCATCAGGATCGCCTCAGGTGGCTCGGTCCAGTGAGGGGCTGACTTACACACACACTACACTTATACACTACACTTATACACTACCCTTTCACACACTTCCTAAAACTACACCCATACCTAACTTGACCTCCTGACTCATGTAGGTGATTCACATGGATGGTCCTTAACCCCTGAGCCCTTGCGCAAGAGGGTTAGGAACAACATAGTGAATGCCTCAAATGAGTCCCTTCATGGCTCATATGGGCTTGATATGGCTTCATGGATCAACCAAAATGACTTCTTTCCACTTACATCCACCCAATCTTCAATTTCCCAAATTTTCAATTTTTGACCCCCGGACCCTACACCCGCTTAACCTACCCAAAACCCTTGAAATTACCCAAATTTCTCAAAATTTCCAAATTATCCAAAATTCTCTAAAATCAATCCCAAACATTTCCACATCACTTAAATTGATCATCCATACCCAAAAATACCAAAAATTCCAAGAAAACCTCCCAATACCCTCCAAATACCCAAAATACCCTTCTTGACCCAAAAATCCAAAAATTCAGAAAATTCCCAGAAAATTCCAGAAAATCCCAAATATTCCCAATTTCATTTTGTCTAACTACACCATGGGCGAATTTTGTCAATTTATCCTACTTTTGTCAAAACCCCCAATTCGACCCATTTTAACCCATAAGTGAACCCAATGTCAAACCAAACCCACCCAATTGACCCAAATTCTGGTCCAATTCAATTCTAAACTTCAATTCAACATTCCCAACACCAATCTAGGCCAAATCCAAGTTCAATTTGATTGATATTTGGATCCAATTTCACTTTTGGCCTTAAAGCCCAATTTGGACCCATGACCCAAACCTAACCCAAACTCACCCAATTCAACTCCAATTAACCCCAAACCTTTTCTAAATCTTCCTTAACATTCCCACAAACAAAACACTAACATGATTTGCCCAAAATTTATACCCAAACCCCACTCAAATTCAACCCAAAGCTAAAAGGCCCATTTTCGACCTAAACCCAAACCTAACCCAAATGAGCCCAAACCCCAAAATCAAAGCCCAACCAAAGCCAAAACCTCTTTGAAACACTCCCATAAACATTTCTCAACATTGATTTTACATCAATTTCAACCCTAGCCCAACATTGGCCCAACTTGGCCCACTTTGACCCATATAGGCCCACTTACCAAATAAACCCAAATTCAAACCAATTCAACTCCAAATCACACCAAATTGACTCCAAGCCCTTCATAGAACATCCCTAAACCAATTATGACATTTATTTGACAAAGTCCTTCATAAAATCTTCACCCAAATGCCCATCCTAAAATCAAAAAGCCCATTCCCCTTAAACTTTCCTAAAAGCCCACTTCACCACATTCAAAAGCCCAAATCCATCCAAAGCCCACATGGCACTTTCCCTCATCATCCATTTAATCAAAATCACCCCTAAGTTTCAAAATCATCAATTAAACCATTCCAAATCAAGCTTCATGCAAATTTTCACCAAAATATCCAAAATTCTTAAAACCCATTTTTATGAAATCGACCCAACCTTTTCCCAAGCCAAATGGAGCCATGAAGCCATGCACAAGCCATATGCAAGCCATGGCAGCCACTTTACACATCACCATGTCATTTTTGGCAAAAGGAGGGAGTCCTTTAATGATTCCCTTAAGGGTGATTTAGCCACTTCCATGACTCCACTAAACCATGCTTAAGCTTAATCGTACTTGGATGGTGACCCTTCCCCACTAATTAAGCCGACCTAAACCACTTTATCTTCAGCCCAAGCTAGCCATGGGAAGGTGCACCCAACCCATTTGCATGGGTTGACCAAAATGAGCCAAAATGACCCCTTCCCCTTTCTACTTTGATTCAACCACTTTACACATGTCAAACCTCAATCGAATGCACCAAACCCCAGCCCCGACCCACCCGAACGAGATGGTGACTAATGCCCGGCCGGCCAGCCACCGAGCCGCCGGAAAACACCATGGCCGAAAGCTCACATGTGAGCCCAACTTGAAATTCTCACTCGCCGAGCCGCCCCATCCCCAGCGGCCATCGGAGTCGTTCTTCTCTTGCCAAGAGCACCGATCCCAAGCCCTAACTCTCCCCGGGAGGCCCTCCACCCTCTCCTATTTAAACACCACCCCTCTCGGCCATGAGAGGTGCCGAAAACAAACCTTAAGGAAACTCGCCAAAATTGTTCCGGACTCCTCCCCATACACGAGCACTTGATCCCCGAGTGAGATCCCCCGCCATTTCTTCTCTCGCGAGCTCAATTTCGTAGTCGAAATTCCACCCAAAACCAGGACACTTCTCCACAAGTGAGCCAATCCCCAAATTGATTGGTTCTACACCTTCACTGCACCAAGGGAAGGTGTCCACCAGCAAAAGCCCCATCTCCGAGCCACCCAGTTGCTCCAGCCTCCAAGCTTTGTGATCGGGCTTGGTCGAAATCACATCTAGACAATTCACCAGACCAGGAGACTTCATCTGGAGCTTGCTCTCAGATTGAAGCCACACTTCTATGAGTAAAGGTATGAACTAATTCAATTCAAAGTGAGCTTCAATCAGAGCTTCTTGAAGAGACGAACACATCTATACGGTTATCATACATTGAAATTAAAGCATTCGAAATGGAGAATCTCCAGAAGCTCGGGATGAAGAATTAGTTCATACCTTTGCTCATAGAAGTGTGGCTTCAATCTGAGAGCAAGCTCCAGATGAAGTCTCCTGGTCTGGTGAATTGTCTAGATGTGATTTCCATCAAGCCCGATCACAAAGCTTGGAGGCTGGAGCAACTGGGTGGCCTGGAGATGGGGCTTTTGCTGGTGGACACCTTCCCTCGGTCCGAGTGAAGGTGTAGAACCAATCAATTTGGGGATTGGCTCACCGTGGAGAAGTGTCCTGGTTTTGGGTGGAATTTCAACTCGAAATCGAGCTCGCGAGAGAAGAAATGGCAGGGGATCTCACCTGAGGATCAAGTGCTCGTGTATGGGAGGAGTCCGGAACAATTTTGGCAGAGTTTCCTTAAGGTTTGTTTTCAGCACCTCTCATGGCCGAGAGGGGTGGTGTTTAAATAGGAGAGGGTGGAGGACCTCCCGAGGAGAGTTGGGGCTTGGGATCGGCCGCTCTCGGCAAGAGAAGAACAGCTCCAATGGCCACTGGGATGGGGCAGCTCAGCAGTGAGAATTTCAAGTTGGGCTCACATGCGAGCTTTCGGCCATGGTGTTTTCCAACGGCTCTGGTGGTCGGCCGGCTAGTGCATTGGTCACCATCCTGTTCAGTGGGTCGTGGCTGGGGTTTGGTGCATTCAATCGAGGTTTGACATGTGTAAAGTGGTTGAATCAAAGTAGAAAGGGGAAGGGGTCATTTTGGCTCATTTTGGTCAACCCATGCAAATGGGTTGGGTGCACCTTCCCATGGCTAGCTTGGGCTGAAGATAAAGTGGTTTAGGTCAGCTTAATTAGTGGGGAAGGGTCACCATCCAAGTACCATTAAGCTTAAGCATGGTTTAGTGGAGTCATGGAAGTGGCTAAATCACCCTTAAGGGAATCATTAAAGGACTCCCTCCTTTTGCCAAAAATGACATGGTGATGTGTAAAGTGGTCGCCATGGCTTGCATATGGCTTGTGCATGGCTTCATGGCTCCATTTGGCTTGGGAAAAGGTTCGATCAATTTCATAAAATGGGTTTTAAGAATTTTGGATATTTTGGTGAAAATTTGCATGAAGCTTGATTTGGAATGGTTTAATTGATGATTTTGAAACTTAGGGGTGATTTTGATTAAATGGATGATGAGGGGAAGTGCCATGTGGGCTTTGGATGGATTTGGGCTTTTGAATGTGGTGAAGTGGGCTTTTAGGAAATTTAAGGGGAATGAGCTTTTTGATTTTAGGATGGGCATTTGGGTGAAGATTTTATGAAGGAATTTGTCAAATAAATGTCATAATTGGTTTAGGGATGTTCTATGAAGGGCTTGGAGTCAATTTGGTGTGATTTGGAGTTGAATTGGTTTGAATTTGGGTTTATTTGGTAAGTGGGCCTATATGGGTCAAAGTGGGCCAAGTTGAGCCAATGTTGGGCTAGGGTTGAAATTGATGTAAAATCAATGTTGAGAAATGTTTATGGGAGTGTTTCAAAGAGGTTTTGATTTTGGTTGGGCTTTGATTTTGGGGTTTGGGCTCATTTGGGTTAGGTTTGGGTTTAGGTCAAAAATGAGCCTTTTAGCTTTGGGTTGAATTTGAGTGGGATTTGGGTCTAAATTTTGGGAAAATAATGTTAATTTTTTGTTTGTGGGAATGTTAAGGAAGATTTAGAAAAGGTTTGGGGTTAATTGGAGTTGAATTGGGTGAGTTTGGGTTAGGTTTGGGTCATGGGTCCAAATTGGGCTTTAAGGCCAAAAGTGAAATTGGATCCAAATGTCAATCAAATTGGACTTGGATTTGGCCTAGATTGGTGTTGTGAATGTTGAATTGAAGTTTAGAATTGAATTGGACCAAAATTGGGGTCAATTGGGTAGGTTTGGTTTAACATTGGGTTCACTTTGGGTTAAAATGGGTCAAATTGGGGGTTTTGACAAAAGTAGGGTAAATTGACAAAATTGACCCATGGTGTAGTTGGAAAAAATGAAATTGAGAATATTTGGGATTTTCTGGAATTTTCTGGGAATTTTCTGAATTTTTGGATTTTTTTTCCAAGAGGGGTATTTTGGGTATTTGGAGGGTATTGGGAGGTATTTTTGGAATTTTTGGTATTTTTGGGTATGTATGATCAATTTGGGTGATGTGGAAATGTTTGGGATTGATTTTAGAGAATTTTGGATCATTTGGAAATTTTTGAGAAATTTGGGTAATTTCAAGGGTTTTGGGTAGAGCTGAGCAAGTGTAGAGGTCTCGGGGTCAAAAATTGAAAATTTGGGAAATTGAAGATTGGGTGGATGTAAGTGGAAATAAGTCATTTTGGTTGAGCCATGAAGCCATGAAGCCATGAAGCCATATCAAGCCCATATGAGCCATGAAGGGACTCATTTGAGGCATTCACTATGTTGTTCCTAACCCTCTTAGCCAAGGGCTCGGGGATTAAGGACCATCCATGTGAATCACCTACATGAGTCGAGGAGGTCAAGTTGGGTATGGGTGTGTTTTAGGAGGTGTGTGGAAGTGTAGTGTGTAGGTGTACTCGTATAAGTGTAGTGTGTGTGAAGTCGGCTCTTCACTGCGACTCGAGCCACCTGCGGGCGGTCCTAAGGCCAAAGAGTCCTATAGAACTCATCCTTTAAACTTCCACATTTGATTTCAACCCTCTAGGTGATTAGGGGTCTATAGTCAAGTTTGTGGAGTTTGCGGGGAGTTAAGAAGTGGTTTGAATTTCTAAAAGGTGGGTCCCAATTCTAGTCTTCTAAGACAGTCAAAGGAAAAGCCTAAGGCTAGATCCTAAGTACTAAAGAGAAGAAGAGAAGACCTCATCAAAAATGAGGTCAACAGGATGATATTTTAAAATTAAAAGGTTTAAGATTGGCCTCCATGTGTGTATTATGTAAGAATGCTGAGGAGTCCTCCTCCCACCTATTTTTTAATTGTATTTACACTAAGCATATTTGGAATAGGTCGGCTAATGCTTTTGGTATGGTTTCGATTAACTCGTTGTTCCATTTATGATCTGTATGAAAGTTTGGAGCGTTTCTAACCAAGCTGGGAAAAGTCTAAAGTATTTACCCTATGTTGTTTTGTGGTTCATTTGGTGTCTTAGAAACTCTTTTAAGCACACTTTTTGTTTTCCCTCACTCGATGTTTCTTTCTCTAAAATATTGGCCTATCATAGGTCTCTCGAGCTATTAAAAGGGTTACGAGCACACTAATGGACTCTATCGTAGTTCGATGGGTGCCGCTCTAGCCTGGGACAATTAAGGCTAACATTGATGGCAGCTGGTCTAGCTCCCACTTGTCTGCTGGGGGTCTATTTAGGGACCACCTAGGGAACTTGTTAGCATTTTTTGGTTCTCCTGTGGTGGCTGATTGTCCATTAATGGCTGAGGCTTGGGCACTGTTACTATCTATTAAATCTGTCATTAATCTAAATTTTCTCTCTTTACAGGTTGAAACTGATTCCAAGCAACTTATTGACATATTTTTTAAACGTATAGATACTCCTTGGAATTTGATTATTCTCTTTAAAAGAATTTGGAATCTCATTGACACATCTATGGTGCATTTCTCTATCACTTTTATCCATAGAGAGGGTAATCGTCCTGCGGATTGGCTTGCAAAAAATACGAGTCACTCTCCATTGGTTGGCAACATTCCATCTCGACGGCTTGCTCTCCTGGTTCACTGGGACAAGCTCAATTTGCCTTATATCGGGTTTACTTAGCCTATTTTTAGTTTCATTTCTTCATTATTTGATCTTGGATGTCTGCTCTGTTCTAATGTCTATTGCCTGCTAATTATATATGAGTTATGGTTTTTATTTTAAGCTTTCTTAGGATTCTATATATTCTGTTTGGAATATAGTTTACTGTCTGTAGTTTGTTCCTGTATGTGGCTTCCGTTTTCCATGTTTCTGCAGATGTAACTCAATTTCAACTCTCTATTGCTATACGCATTCTCAAACCTGGGAAAGTTTTGATAAGGGATGGCTTTAACTGGAACCTGCTGTTTATTCAAGTCTGTGGAGCTCAACCTTTCTTTTGTGATGTCTCAACCTTGACAGGGGCCGCTATACGGGGACTAGACTATTTTCTCCTTGTTGTCTTTCATGCTCAATGTTGCAGGATCTTCTATTTTTTCTGCTCAATGGTCACGCTCTTTGCTGCACTTTGTTTTTCTACTGCATTTTGTTCAACTACAACTTTTTTGGGATCTGCTGTAGGGCTTTATTTTTCACATAACACGCTTTTGGTAGTTATTATGCTTTGTTGTTTCATTGTTTTGGAGTTTTTATTTTGCGTGAGTTGTATGGTGGGAGGGGGTTGAGGGGAATGGGACCTCTACGAGTGAGTTTTGTATATTTTTTTGGGTTTTGTAGTGAGGTCCCGGCACCCTTGCCTCCTCCATTTTGTAACTCTTTTTTGGATTTTTAACACGTAAGGAGCCTACTGTGCTCTTTCCCAAAAAAAAAAATATTAAATTCATTAAATTCGATACTTTTTAATGGCTGACATTCACTCATTATCTTGCGAGCTAGCTCGGTCAAATCAATATTATATATTCTCATCATTTGTTTAATGGCTTGCACATATATTTATGCACTTATTTTCTTCTTCAAATTTTGTTATTTCCATTTCTGCTTTGTTCTACTTGCTCCCATCGCAAGAATTACGACCTCCTCTGATATTGTTGGACTCATTGTTGCCTTTTCCAATAGGCTCCCATCATGTCTTTCCCCAATGAGTCGCTACCCTCTCCAGCGAGCTCCCATTGTATCTTCCCCTAATAATGATATTAGTCGTCTCCTTTTCTTCTATGTTAAAATTTTTTGGAATGAAACATGAATCCAAAACATTTTAGTTAAAGTTTTCTAGTCTAGATTTAACTTGCATTTATTTTAATGGGCTAAGTTTGAGTACAAGCTCTACTTTGATTCTGCCATTGGGTAGGCGACGATCTTGAACTAACCGACTAACTTAAGTGAGTCGAGCTGGCTCAAACTCAACTCATTAATGCGATCATGAGTTGAACTTGATGCTCGAGCTCTAAATAGATCTTTTATAATACATGTGCTAGAGTTCGAACTTGTTCCCACTTAGCTCATTAGCTCACAAGCTAGCACGATAATTTCAATAATATTGATTCTCTTCATTTTTTTATGGATTACCCATTGACTCATGTACTTATTATCTTCTTCAAATGTTCTGATTTCATTGCTGCATTTTTTGTAGGCTACCTTCACAAGA
The DNA here is from genome assembly GCA_022702705.1 of Papilionanthe hookeriana x Papilionanthe teres. Lineage (NCBI taxonomy): Eukaryota > Viridiplantae > Streptophyta > Magnoliopsida > Asparagales > Orchidaceae > Papilionanthe > Papilionanthe hookeriana x Papilionanthe teres. Next base: position 60,212,079 of record CM040428.1, read on the forward strand.
ATTGTCATCTCCCTTTATAGACTTCTGGAATTGAGCATGATAATTTTATTGATAAGGAGAGAGGTATAAATACATATTACAAGACCCAAGTAAAAGGAAATGAATAAATTCAGAAATAGACCAACTAGGAAATACATAAATATGAAAATGGAAAATAAAGGAAGCAAATAAAAGCTAATAATAACTGTATAAGTAATTAGCCTAATAATGATGCTAATATTCCTAATACTCCCCCTCAAGTTGAAGCATAGATATCCATCATGTTCAATTTGAATTTGAAGCCGCTAAACAATACCGAGGATGATTCTTGGTAAGGATATTTGCTAATTAAGCCTTGGATGAGACAAATGAAATACAAATCTCCCTTGAATCGAGCTTCATCTTAATAAAGTGTCTGTCAATCTCCACATGCTTGGTCCGATCATGCTATACCAAATTATGAGAAATACTACTTGCCTTTATTATCACAAAACAACCGGAGAAGAGTAGAGACTGACATACACAATTCACAAAGCATGATGCGTAACCAGAGCTTCACAAATACCCAAAGACATGAAGCAAGACTCGACTTCAACACTGCATTGGGCCAAAATTGAATGTTTTTGTTTTTCCACATGAGAAGATTTTCCCACACAAACTACCAAGATCCTGAGGTGGTTCATCGATCATGGGCAGACCTGGCTCAATCTGCATCTATATAAACAATAATAGAACGAGAGGTGCAGCTCAAGAAAAACAAACCTGAGCCTGTTATGCCTTTTAAATAGTGAAGGATCTTGTGGATTGCTTGGAGACGATGCTAATAAGGATAATGCATGAATTTACTTTTTAAGCCATGCATACAACTAATTTGTGTAATTATTAATTATTTTAATTTTCTTTTTTCTATAATGTACTATTCTAAAGACTAGTTCACATTTTTTATGATGAGAGAGTGATAGTGCACATGTCCATGGTTTATAACACTTATGAGAGAGGTAGTTCTTGAATGTATCACATACTTATAATATATTTTATTAGATCACTGTCTTCTTATAGAACTTAGGGTGTATTGGTCACCAGAGACCAACATGTTTCATTTTACTGGTAGGCGAGATGATCATGATACTATAGGTTGTTGCAATATTCTTAGGCTCCGAGTTGCTATCATTAGTTAAATCAATACCTATTTGTGCGGATAGGAGGTGGGCTTCATGACCTAACTGTTATAATGATTTATATGTTATCATCCTATCCTATGCATGGTGTACCATTACCCATAGGACCCTTATTATAACCACATTTTACATTGGATAGAGTAGAGCACAAACTTGTATACCTTTTAGGTGGTTTAGATGGACATTTAGGGCCTATTTGTTTTGCTAAAAATGAAATGTAATGTAAAATATTTACAGAGTACTATAATTATAATGTATTTGAAATTTTTCTAGTTGTTGGGTTTACTTTAAAATAAACTAAGGATTTTATATATTTTTTATTTGGTTTGAAGTATATTGAAAATAATGTATTTAGATGGCCAAAGGTTAGCGGGCGGCCGGCGACGGGCAACAACCCACGGCCGGGGGCAGCGGGCATCAGACGACTTGTGGCGGCGGCGACTTGCCTATAACATTTTACATAAATAATGTAACTCAAATTCGACCAAATCGGTCATATTCTAAGATCAACCAAAATGAACTACAATGTAAACTTTAAATTCATTAAAACTTTATATTGTCTTTGCAAATTTTCATACCAAACACAGAATTTTCTGAAATCCCTGCAAAAGATTTACATTACGCCACTAATTCATAACCAAACGAACCCTTAAAAGAGATTCATATAAGGATTTACCAAAGATAACATTTTAGAGACATGTGCGGCTTAAACACTATTCATTCTTGGCTCCTTCCTTATTCAAGACATGTCTTAAGTTAAATATTCACATACAATACTTAACATTGATGAAGAGTTTGTCCATGTTTTTCCAATGCTTTTTTATAACAGTAGTTTTGGGAAATTGTGTGAGAGAATGAGAGAGAGAGCTAAGGAGGCTACAAAGCATCTTTAGATCAATATGGCAACATGTATAAACTACTAAAGGTATGGTGTTTGGGAGAGGTTTTATGTTGGAAGACCCATACTTCGTCTGTCCTACCTCACAAACATTGATGGGTTAAGTATTGGATTCAAATATTTGACACACCTGTTTAAAAATTATTTTGCTATTTTTATGTATGCAAAAATAACTTATTTTGCTACTACCAAGGGGAATGTATGTAATGATCATAGGCAGTAGACCAACCTTATTTGAGTATACAGGGACGATTTTGATTTCCTAGTATACTGTTAGGTGAATTTTTTTGGCTTTAATTGTGTCACATATTATTCTATCTGTTTCTTTTCTTGAATTTGAACTCATTTAATTTTTATAGGTTATTTGTAATCATAAAGCCACCAAATACAGATATGTATTGCGAACTTGTGCATCACAGAAATAATTATCTAAGAGGCTAGAGTTCCACTCAGATGTTGACACTGCATGAAGTGGCAGATATCTGAGTGAGTAGCTCTGTAGTTGAGAAGATTATAGAAGATTGATATGGAGCCCATGAAAAGATGTTTCCAATGAGTTGCTGGCAGAGGGAAGGGCAGTGTTGACTTGGAAGACTACCACTAATGTGTGTGTGTGTGTGTGTGTGTGTGAGAGAGAGAGAGAGAGAGAGAGAGAGAGAGAGAGAGAGAGAGAGAGAGAGAGAGGGAGAGAGAGAGAGTTGTGGAATACGTATGATAGTATATATCATAGGTCACATTACACTTACTTAGAGCTCTAGTGAATCCTCCAAACACAAATAATCCAAGGTCTCTTGTTGAATGAGCCATGGCATGTCATAAATTTTACAGACCTAGCACTTGGAAGATTGTCTTAATAAATTTATAGTTCGAATCAATTCTAATTATGAAGTATGCGTTCATTTACGGTGGTAAAGGGTTTCTTCTACCTATTTGTTGGTGGTCATGGTGGCACTACAATGTAAGTAATGGTTAATAAGCTCAAGGATTTATGCAACAGAATGAAACAATTGGCATGCTTTCCAATATATCATACAGCGGGGACACTACAAGTAAGGATGTAGAAGTTGCAATGCTGATTCACGTGGATCCAAGGCCATCCACCTATGTTTCCCAATCTTTTGTATTCACAGCGAGAAAAAAAAAACTTACCAAACTTCACAATCGCACAACATGTCATGGGGAAGGCCACAACGAGGTTGATGGGTAGTCACCATTCAAGTGTTCTACATTCTTTGATCCAACTTCTCCTTGGGTGTACCGAATAGTAAGCCAGATAGTTCTGTCTGCTTATTGTAACATCACCTTCTCAGAAGCAACATTTTTCTTTTACTCTTCATGTAATATACTGTCCATTAGTCAACACCAATAGAAAGGAGGTTATGCAAGAGCATTTTGATGAGCAATAGCTCTACTTATCTTTTAAAGTGTAACATGCTCCAGATTAATATAGTACGAGTAATAAAGACATACAGTCTAAATAGTGCCGCAAATTGTGGTATAACATACACCCTTACATTTGAGAGTAGTTTCTTAGTTTTTTTTTCTTACATTCACTTCGTGGTTTGGTTGGTTTTATTTTTGTATATATAAATTTTATATCTTAGCATTTATATTATTTATTGTGATTTCTCTCTGTAAAAAATTTGGCAAAATTAAAATTCAAATTAAGAAGATTAAAATACATATTAAAAAATAAAAATTAAATTCTTTTTTTTTAATTCTTAAAAACAAAATTAATAAAATTGCGCTCTCCCTTTTTAGAAAAAAATGAACTAAAAAAGTTTTTTTCTCAACATAAAGAGCATTTTTTTTATCAAAACTGCTTTAAAAAGTAAAATTTAAAATTCCTAAATGAAATAAATTTAAAGATAATTATAATTTCAGTTTTCCATGGCTATAAAAAATTAAATTGTTTTTAAAAGTTTTACTATATATATAATCTTTAAATAACAATAAAATCATATATATATATTTTTTAAATTATCCGGAGGTTATCATTTTCTTAAATGATAATTAATTTTATATCAGATACACATCCGCACAAATCTTGAGGACATCAAACGAACAAAGGTACAAATGAGTCTAAGGACCAACGAAATATCAAGAGCTCACTGATTGGAAATTAACGTTCACCAATAGACTACTAAAGGATCTACTCAAACAAGTGCAACACCCTATCCACCACTCCCAACATCATCACCGGGGAAAAGCGACCGATAATTTTACTTTATTTCATGCTTTTGCAAAGAATTTCCTACACATCTCTATACAAATGTTTAAAAAAAAATCTAAGTTAAAGATAAAATCAAAGCCAATTAAGCTCAGTCAATTGACAATGCCGACCAAACTGGTCTTACCATCCTGATGGCCTTGAGAGAGTAATTCATAGCCATTAAAATAAAGTACAAAGGGCACAAAAGTCGAGAGAGTTCGGTTATTGAGCTGTTTTATATGATCAATTTTTTTGAATTAATTTTTTTTATTCTTTTTTCAATTATCGCTTTCAATAAGAGAATGTGAGAAATAATTATGTAAAGTAGAAGCGCATCCGCACAAATCTCGAGGAGATCCAATAGACAAATATAAAAGAAATTAGGCTAAGGCCCACATGCGGAAGACCAAGGCCCACTAACGGAAGACCAAGGGCCCACCAGCGAGAAACTAAGGGTTTACCAAACGAATATCAAAGGATTTGCCTGACTAAGTGTAACTCCTCTTAACCAAGGCAAGAGGTCGATTGAAAGTTGGCCATTCAAACCGAAGACAGAGACCAACTGAGACGAGCAGAGGCATCAACTTATCTTTCACCATAAATTGACTCGAGGGAAGAATTCAGTATCACCATCTATCTCATGGGCACCCTTGAGATTCCTTATCCGAGGCCGAGAACTGACCATAACATAATGACAATAAAGCATGGTGAGGAACATTTCATCAATAAATGACCTATAGGATTACGATGATTTCCTTTTGTCCGATAGCCAAGCCTTACCATGCATACAAGATTTCCTTGCCTATGGATCCGAAGTCGGCATCTGGACTAGTAATAACAGGTTGCCAAATCCAACTTGATCGGGTCAAGTTTGTCAACCTAAGAACCATCAAAAGCCGACTTGCAACCTCGATACAGCATATTCGGTTGAAAATGTGTTGTCAAACTAGAGCTGACCGATTTCAACTGAACAAGTCATAGTGCAGCCAAACCGAAAGCCTATACAAGTGAAATATCTAAAATATCATGTACCCACTTTAAAGTTGGGGTAAACATATAATCTCATATATTGTATCATCATTTTTAAATAAGAGGGATATTTCATGTGAACGGGCTAATTAACAATCAACATTTCTGTTCATAACGATGCATTTCTCTCTGTCATATCTTACACTATTCCTTCACGAATAGAACAAGATTCAGCATTAATTCATATCAATTAACAAGCGGCCAGTTTTAAAAAGTTCAAACTTTGTTTAAACTAAACACATGCAAAACAGTTCCACCACTTCTCTCCCTCCATAAAATAGTTCAAATAAAGAAAAAAAAAATTATTATTTAAAAAATGAGATGAGAATTGCACAGAAAGTGAGAAACCCATCTTATTCTGAAGCAGTTCAAGCGTCGAAAAAATATTAATAACTGTATCTTAATCAGCCTTTCTCCATGTGTCTACGTGGTCCATGGAAAACTGACTCGATGTTCTTTTGTTCCCAGATGCTCTGCAATCATACCAGGCAAACCAATAGACATGACTGCTAAGAACATCTGCAGCGAGCTGCAGTTTGTTGTTTAATTATTATGTGATATTTATATTCTGATTTTTGTTCTTTTTTCTTATGTCAATGTGTTATAGAAATTCGTTTAATTTCCTTGATAGTATATATTCCACTGGATGATATGCTGTATTTGACTTTTCCTAAAGAGCTCATTTTTTTCATTGTTTAGATATGAATTTGAATGTTTTGCTAAATCACATTTGACTTAGCGTCTGTTTGAAGCAGCTGCAGTAGAAATTATTATTCAAAAAGTTACTGTAGCTATTACTAATTTATTTTATTTTAAAAAATTCAGATCGTAACTTTTTGATAGTCACCACATTTTAACGGTTCGAGTTTGAAAAGATTAACTTGCATCCACGTAAAGTTTTAGAAAGCAACAAGAAAACAGTTCAACAGATAGAACTATAGTGGTGATCTAAAACGAAAAACAAATAGAAAATTGTCCTATAGTTTTATCCTAAGCTGACTCTTGACTTTTACCCATATTAGAAGGTACCCCCATGCATGAAAGCGCTTCGTGTACTTCTTAAAGCACAGCAAATGAGTAATGGGCATGGGTTGTATCGTTAGCTTTCATATTAAATTAGATAACATATTCTATGGGACAAAGGTTTTCAATGATGTTTTCAATATTTTAATGGCCAATATAGTGGAGTGTAGTTAAGTTTCCAAGATCATAATGGGCATAATATTGGGCATAAAGATATTATATAGCATCATCAAAATAATTTTGTTAAACAATTGCACTTAATTCGAATGATAGCTATAGAATATATAAAGTCGAAAGAAAACATATTGGATATGTTATCCTCAAGGTTTAATGGATATGTAATAACAAATTATAAAGAGGAATGAGAATGGAGCCAATAAACGCATGAATTCAATAAGGAATCCCCACCTAATTAACTGGAGATCCTAAGCTCTTATGGTTAAATTATTATTGATTAAAATAACATGTAAAAGAGAAGAGGGCAGCTTCAAAGAAAAATTATAAACATTTCACTTCTTCAAAAATAAGGCACAATCAAGCAAATTTTAAAGATAAAAAAGAACATAATAATGAGCAATTAATTTGTGATAGGAATTTATTCGTTTGAGGCATGTCAATGTTTGCAATAAAGATTAAAATACTTGTCAATTGGTAAAGTATATCCAATAGTTAATGCCCTATACTATGTCCAAAAAACATAACATATTGTCTTTATTGTTTCCTTCTGTGGATTAGATTGATTCATGAAAGAGATTATTAGAGATTTAATTCGCTATTTATCGGTGAATGAAAAATTAAATTTCAAATTTAGAGCCCATTGATTAATTTGTTTATTAAATAGAAGTATATAACCTAAAAGTTTAGTTCATATGAAATCTAGAAGTTTTCAACCTATGAAATAATAAAAAAGATATAACCCATATGATTAAATTATCTATTATTCTAAACATTACAACACTTGCAAAATCTTTATAAGAGGGCTCTGCTGCAAAGAACACAACATTAGAAGTTCAATTCCTTATTTTGTTCATCTTTTGAAACAAATTCTTTGTAGAGTTTAGTTGTTTGATTGATAGAGAGAACGCAAATTTCATTTGTCAAAGTAATCATTATGAAGAGCAAGTCTACATTGACTGTCAGTGTAGCATGGAGGACATATGCTGATAATCTTTACAAGACCGAAAATGAGAGAAAGCTTGTCAAACTTATACATATATGAACTTTTCTGTTAGCTCTCATTTTTATGTTTCAACAATTTATTAAATTATCAATTCTAATATTCTATACTTTCATAAAAATTCGAGTCGTCTTAGATGGTTTGGTCACATCAAATGTCGACCATTTGATGATCTGATTAGGAGAGTAGATGTCTTAGATCCGAATTATGTTAAGAAAGGCAGAGGTGGGCTTATTGTATAAAAAATGATCTTAATATAATACAATTAAATGAAAATATGACACTAAATAGGACGCAATGGAGAAAAATAATTCATGCAGCCGACCCCACTTAATGGGATTAAGGCTTTGTTGTTGTTGTTATTATTTCTATGCAATGCTTCTAACATCAAGTTCCCCAATGAACTATTCATCATCAAATATTTTTGGGATGTCGTCGAAGTACTAAAATGAAATGGTGCAAGGTGATTGATTACCCATCTCTATACATAGTTCTGATTGACTTTTGCTGTTAATAATATATATATATTTCTTTCAAGCGAACCAATTTTAAGCATTCCTTGCCTTTTTTTTTATTTTTCTTTGTTTCTCTCGATTAAGAAAATTTGATTTTTTTTGTGGCCTAATTTGACAAAATCCTTCTTTTCAAAACAATTTCATGCAACGAAGAAATAGTGCACCATTTTTTTTTTCTTTTTCGTTTCTTCATATGTAAAGATTATGAATGTAGTTGTAGTTATGATTATTGGCTACCAGGAAACTTTGCTTATTGTTAAATTATTCTAATTAACTAAACTATTTTAGCCTCTTGTGGGATAGAGGAGTGATATAAGGACATTGGTTTATACCTCAAATTTCAATTTTGAAGTTATCATTTTTTTAATTTTTTTTTAAACACATTAGCTCCAAAATAAATAAATAAATAAATAAAGCATGCTTCAAGGGTTTAATTTATAATGAGTAACAAAATATTTCCATTATAAGTTAAAAATGTGTGCCAAAGCTCTCTAAGTTGAATGAATTGTGAAGGATTGAGGATAGAATGATGCTTCATGAGCTTTAAATGTACTTAAAGCAAATGTATATATATAACACGATGATGAATCAATTGTCACAATAGTACACCTACTAATGAATCTTTGTACTGTTTACATGATTTTCATCTCTAAGACTTATTTGTCATGACCTAGTACGAATATAAATTTAACATTTGAGATTGATATATTTGATCATATTGATATATAGACTCTATGCTAATGTATTCACTGATTAAAAAAAAGTATACTAATTTTTTTTCCCTCTACCAACCTCGCTCATTACTATGAAATCCCTACTTGCATTTCCATATGGTATCAGACAATGGGACAACCTAATCCGCTTCTTTCTCTTACTCTATCGTCTTTTTTCTTTCTTCTCAAAATGGACTTTGTAACTCCACAAATAAGAACTTATCTTTCCAAACCAAATCTTTGAAAACTCTCTTCACTCAAATTTCTTATGGCCAACTTCAAAAATATGGTCACCATTCAACACACTGTTGACAACTATTCAATGTGGACCTCTTAAATTTACAAAATATTCAAGACTAATGTCCTTGAAAGCTTCCTTGATTCTTTGTTCTCCACCTTTTCTCTATAGACCACGAAAGAATCATCTCAAAATAATGCTTACTCCAACTAAAAATTAGTGGATCAAAATCTTACTAAAACACTGTTCCAATCAAGTGCTAAATGTGAACTCCACCGCATTGTTTAGTCCACTCTCACCAAATGGATGCAATCCTCTTAACCAATCTAATGTAAATCTCAAAAGTGAAGTACATAACCTTAATACGAAGCCAACTTAATGACTCGATACTTTAGTGAAGTCAACACCAAGATTTCAAGTAGATCATGAAGATAGTTCTCTGTACTCTAGATGGCTCGTAACCTCATACAGTTCATTCAAGATAGCCATATGAACCAAAATTTAAACCATCAGACGTAAAGACATTTAACCCCATCTTAGTATTGAATAAATACATCTTTAAGCCATAACATCCAACGAACATACTACATCTCAATTTGTTCTTCTCTCCTCACGAGGTAGAGGCAATAGATCTTCATCCAGAGGCTGAGGGAACTTCTCATCATATACTCAATGAAAACACCCTAATAAGTTCAACCATTTGTCAATTTATTTGGCGAATAACGCCACACTATCTTTATCTGCTAGCACAGGTTAAACTTGTCTTATCAAACTCCATAAACCATGCATCTTCAGCACACATAATAACTCTATCATCACCCTCTGAATGGATTCTAGACATTAGAGCTTCATCACACATAGCACCTACCTACACAAATCTATAACAACCCAATTTATACACTTGGTGAAGTTACGGTTGTTGATGTCACTTACATATTGGACAAGGCATTATATCTAATCCATTATGTATGTTTTTTTCTCAATTTCCTATTACACATTTCCACTATCTCCAACAATTTACTATCTGTACATAATCTTTTACTAATAACAACTATTTAATACAATTTTACTACATATCAAATCAAATACCTAACAATGATCAAAGTATTACTTAAGGCTGCTCCACTCCATACTCCTCCAGCTCTCCATGCTAGTCTTCAATCTCCCACTTGTTGGCCTCAATGTTTGGGCTGCTCTCAACCACAAAGGATCAATATTATCTCGAAACTATATAGCTCTCTCGACATACAAACTTTAGTTGCTACATGTACTACTTATTTATGCGTTAAGAGTCATAATTTGTCTCTACGTAATTTATTTTTCAAAGAGCAAAAACTCTCATTTTCGGTCATCAATTTGTAATTTTAATTGCTACTCAATCATTATAGTTCTCATCAGGTTCAAATTCTATTCCTGAAAGGGAAAATAACATCTGATATTCTACGTAAGCATCTGCCAGGAGGGATTATCATGAAGACAACATATGTAATAATAAAGAGATAAACACCATAAAGTAAATATAACAATAGAAAAGATAATAAATTTTTTGAAGATTTACTTGCATACCACTCAATTCCTATTTATTTACATATCTAACATCTAAATTTACCATGAACTGATTTCCTCCTCATAATTTTACAACCAACTTTACAAGAAAAATTGTTTTTGTCTGAAACAAAACTTATGTCTTGTGATATTCAGCTTTCAGTCAAAGCAGCAAAGGGGTACATGAACATGGAGACACGTCCATTGCTCATTTTCATGTTCACAAAAAGAACATACATCATGCACGAGTTGGCTACTTTTGCAATATGTATTTATACTTAGGAATAAAAATTGGAATTAAAATGTGAATTCGATTTAAAGTTTATTTTAAAGCTATCAAAGTTAGTAAAAAAATTAAATTTAATATTATCCCCCAAAATAATTGTTGCAATGATTGAATATTAATGATGGTAGAGTGAAGATTAATACTCCAACTTTTTCAAGAATGCAACACATTCAAATAATTACAGTCTGATTTAATTGAAATGATTCTACTAACATGATTTATATATTACAAATGATGTATTTTCTGATACAAGACATGAATTGTAGAAAAAGAATTATATGATGGAAGTTGGAGGAGTCTTAATATATCAGAGTTAACTTTAAAAGATCCTGCTATAGTCTATTCGTTTGTTCCCCTTAAAGAAGAGACAAGAGACTAAATAGTCCATTATAATTATGTTGTTGATGCTAGAAGTAAGTGTTGATGTTAAAAGCATGCTTCGATCTGATGCACCGTGACATACATTGGGTATGAGAATGAAGTTGGTGAACATCAAAGTTGATGTCAAATATGCATCAGCCATTTAGATGATGACATCCACAACGTTATTAACGATCACAGACAATGAGATTAATATGCATTTGTGTTGGTGTTGATAATGTACATCAACCTTTTAGATGGAAGTTGTTGTCCTTAATTTTGGGAAGAAAAACCTAAATCAAATATATTGACTTTACCTATAGACCTAGGATTTCATTCTAGTGACTCCTAGAAAGCTTCCTATTGCCTTCACGAATGGCTGTCGAAATATTTTTTTTTAATTTAATTTAAGTATATATAATTTTAAATAATTTGGAAAATAGTGTTTGATTTTGAAAATACGAGACCAAGTCGATCTCATATCCTTAATAGTTTAAATAAACAAATCATACACGCAAGCCATGCACCTATCCCGAGGGATAGACACATTACCTGATAGTGAGTCTCAATTAAATAAACTAATAGATTTATGACATCCGTTTGGTCTACTAACCAATTTTATGTTGACCGACAAGTTCCTCTACCTAATACAATATAATTAGACAGTGTTTATATTACATGGATTCTAAAGTTCCCTTTAAAGCAAACCTTTTTAGTTAATTACATCATAAATGACCGAAGTCACTCAAGAAAACGCTTGGTAAATATCAGTGAGTTTGCTCTCAAGAATTTCAAAGTACAAATTCAAGGTTGGACTTAGAGAATATCAAATGGGAATGGATCATATAGGAACAATTATTTTCTTAAGAATCCAAAGGAATGAGAGGTAGGGGACGTCACGGATCCAGAGAAAAACTCTGGTAACTTTCCAAACTATCCTATTGTGCAACTTTAATTTTGGAAGAAATATTAGATGTTTCATCCTGCCAATATTATTAAGTAGGGCTTACATTTGCATAATATTGATTATGCAAATAGCCTGGAAGATAGGAGGATTTATGACATACCGAACGAAAACCTCGGAAACCTAAGATGAGTTAGGGCTTATATTGCACGAGGTACAAAGACCTAAAGAGATAAAGTGAGGGTTTATGTCGTACTAGACGAACAACCTCAAAGTCCTATGACTTTGTTATTTTAATTCTAAGGAATGGTTTAGTTGACATAGATTTGTTTTGCTGTTGAAGATGGTCATGATGCCCACTGTATATGCTCCAAGCTCCTTGTTGCAGTAGGTTAATTTAGAAGTGTTAAATTGAAGGGATGAGAAAAGTTTGATATTCTAGAGTTCAAGTTCTGGTGTGACTGTCAAGTTTTCATTATTATTTAATTGTCTTATTCAAGGTAAAATATTTAAGTTGATTAAGCGATACTGGTTAAGATCCCATGATTCCCTCGTTCCGACACCACTATTTTCTTCAAATTCACATAGATTAGATGAATTTACTAAACACAAATGAATGAGTTCTATAATTTCATCCGAACTGTGGGAAATCTCATTAGAAACAGTAGGTTGCCTCCTCCAAGGGATTCCCGATCATTCGATAGAGACATATTAATTTAATTGCAATTATTGTTTGGTTGTTTTGTTTGTGATTAAATTTTGAGTTATCTTATATTTTGATTGTTGTGAGTTGATTTTTTTGTTTCATTTTGCTTTTATGGCTATTCTAGGAGTTGAGGTTTTGACATGCAGGAAGAAGTAATGCTTTTAATAAATAAAGCAATGTATATTACAATAAATAAACATAAATGCGTACCTGACAGTCTTCTAGTACATCAGCTGAAATGTTTAGCATTTAAAGCAAGTATAGAAGTGGTGATTAAAGTTCAGAGGTTTAAGTTCAACAAGGGATTATATCTCATAACTTGGTAGGTCCTTAAAGAATGTTAAGGATGACCTTCTTGGGACAATGAAATCTAATTGTTCTTCTAAGATAACTCGTTAAATTAAGGAAGTGCTCGAGGCATAACATTGAACATCTTCCTCAAAGCTTTGGGTCCACTTAGAGTTCATTTGGTTTCATTATGTAGTCCAATTAATCATCCATATTCAACTAGGGTTTGTTAATGATGTTTTAATCTTTGCTCAATGAATTTAGATGTTTTGATTATCCCTTGAGTGGGGTAACATTCATTCGATGTTTCATTTATGAGTTATGTGAGTGAAAGCCTCTAGGGGCAAGTTGAATTATTAGGGGACTTAGCCAATTTAATTAAGGTTGGGCTAGTAGTGTTCTCAAAATGTTTATAAATGATTGTGTTTTCCTTTCTATTCCTCATTAATTGAAGTTGAGATGAAACCTGGTACACTACCTAGCCCTTAAGCTTTTATGGGGTAGATTTGTAATTTATGGTATTATTAAGTTAAGTGATATTTGATCTTTATTAAAGATGTCATTACTATGAAACCATTGATTAAGGCCTTTAAACTACTGAATTAAAATCTTCCTAGATCAAAACCCCTTACTTTAGGAACATCAAATTTGATTAACTTCCAAATTTTAAAAATTTAAGAAATTACAACTTTACTCTTAATATTGAAGAGTGGTGACTTGGTTTCTACCTCTTTTCCCCTTTGTTTCAATTATCTAAGAATGTGAATTAAGATTGTTCATTGCTCATTTACCCCTTTGGTTGGGCCTAAACACTAAATAAGGCTTAAATCTCATATTACCATTTTGCCTTTAAAGCTTATCACCTCATAATTCTTTAAATTTAACCCAAATGACTTTGAAATTTTATGTTACCCCACTTATGGGTTAATTAAAATATAAGAGGAGAAAATGTAATTTTTTTATTTTTATTTAATTTTTTATATTTTTTTAAACTAAAAAAAAGGGTATTTTCCATGTTAATTCATTTAATCATCTAAGACTAATCATCTGTACTTAAAAAAATCACTAGAGGTTCACATAGGTCACAGGACCATCTAAACCAATTTTCATAATTTTTTGAGTTATTTTAATTATTAAAATTAATTTTTAATTTTGAGTATTAATTAAATAAAAAATATTATTTAAGTTGAAAATTAAGTTTTATATTTTTTTTAAATCCCTCTGAGCAGAGGGAACTCAGAGAAATAAATTTTTTATTTTTATAATTTTTCTTTTATTTATTGTAATTATTTTAATACAAAATTAGGGAAAATTCATTTTAGCCTTTTAAAATTCATTTTTAAGCTTTTAAAATTTATAACTTTATTTTTAAATTTTAGAAAAATATTCTAATTGTTCCTAAGTGATCAAAAATCAATTTAGAGCATTTTTGTGCATTTTAATATTTTAGTGATTTTTATGATTTTTTAAATATTTTTAATTATTTTAAAATAAAAAAAAGCTTAAAAAGAAATATTTATTTTAATTTCAATTTTATTTTTCATAAATTCCTCTGGTCATAAGGAACTCCCAAAAAAAATTTTATGATTTTTTATATAGATTATAATTATTATAATTATTTTAAAGCAAAAATCCCCTTTTACTTAGAAAATCAACTTTAATAATCAAATCAGTTCATATTGAGTTCAAATTTTTATGGGGAATTCTCATGACCATTTCCTTTAGTGTGGATTAATTTTCATGATTTTTATAATTATATTTTAATTATTTAATTTTTCTTTTATTTTAATGAGTTAAATACATAAAGTGTCATTTTTACTTAATGAAATTCAATTGTATTTTTTTTATGATCCTCTGATCCTAATAAACATACTAAATTAAACTTTACATTTTTCTGATTTATCTTTTATTTATTATGATTTTTTAAATTAAATAGATGTGATTAATCTTGAAAATTAGGATTCTCATACCAGAGATGCCCTCTGACATTGGAAAAATGAGAGGATGCTCATATTAACATGAAGAATCAACCCCTAAAGTTTCAAGCGATGGTGATTATTATTTAATGAGTTACGGTTAAAATACCTAGAGGGTATTTAATTAATTAAAAATAAGAGGCATGCCTGATGAATTTAATTTTTGTTTTGCATTATTCTTCTATGTTCACTGAGTAAGAGGGTATTACTATTTTATTGTAATGAATTTTCTACACCAAGTTATGAATTTTCGAAGTTCTGGAATTAAAATAAATCATAATACCCCTAATTTCATACTTAAACACGTCAGCGCCGACTGGATTCTCGTATCCGTCAAAAAACATATGGCACCACTCTACTATTTGACTCGACGCTAACGGAGCTCAGCGTTTGCGAACCATCCTTATGTTTGGTGTGATTTTGACACTCCATTTGATACACGTGTGAAATAATGGCTCTGAGTCATCGTGTTCAACTAGTTCAAACCGAGAACCACACGTTTTCTAACCCTAATATCTCACTGGATTCTCAACCAATGCATGTGGGGTTTGATCCTAGAGCTTCATCTAAGTGAGATGAATCCATTTATACGGTTAATCAGTCTTAAATCAAGCTTATATGCATGGAGAATCAAATTAACCTTGGATTGGGGAGAGAGTTCAATACCTTGTCTAAGAGGTGAGGTCTCAATCAGAAGTGTTCTGGACATTCGTTATGACCTTGCGAAGCTCCTCCAAGTGCCAATTTGAACTCTTCAGAGGTCTATGTATGAAAGTGTTTAGAGGGTGATTCGAGCTTGATCCAACACTGGTGCAAAGAGCTGGACAGAAGGGGATTTTGATGGGGAACTTCCTGTTTTCACTAGGGAAGCTTATGTGCAACTCAATTTGGGGATTGATTGCGTTTTGAGGGATGTCCTGTTTCTGGTTTGATTTTGGGCTCTGAAATTGAGCTCAGCATAGGCAATGGAGGCTGAAAAATAGTGAGGCTAAGCTTCTATGGGTTGTGGGAAAGATTTAGAACAAATTTGACAAAGTTTGGTTAGGCTTTGGTGCATCATCCTCTTTGGCCGTGGAGGGTGGCTCTTCTTATAGCCATGGTTGTGGTGGTCACCAGGGCAAGATGAGGTGGTAGGGAGGCCAATAGGCAGAGGGAAGAAGTGCTCTAGTGGTCAATGGGGCTTAGCCAACTCAGATGGATTCAATTTTGGGTTTTAGCTATTTGGGTCTTCTTGGGATGGGTGTTTTTCGGCATTTGGGGTGGTTGACCGACTAGGTCAGGTCACCTCTGAGTTCAGGTGAGCTAGGCGGTTGAGTGGTGGAGTCAATTTGGGTTTAAGATGGCTCCAAGGTGAATATTCAATGGATCAATTCCCAAAATGGTTAGAACAGCTTCTAAGATCCTTAAGTGGGTTTTGGTGAAGTCAAATGGTTGGTTTGGGGGTTTGGGGTTTGGGCAAGAATTTAAATGCCTCATACATAGGGTAAATCCAAGTGAGTGGGAAAGAGGGGGTGGTCATATACCTTTGCCATTTTTGGTAGAATTGACTTTAGGATGCCCATGGAAGGCTCACGAGAGTGTTTCATAAGAAAGGAATTTTTATTTTATGAATTTTTAAATGTAAAATTTTAATATGCCCAATTTGAGTAAAGTTTGATGTGTATGCATAATATGCTTGATTTAATGCCATGATGAGATGATTCAAATGCCATGGGATGATGAAGGGTTAGTTCCTTATCATTTGGGCTCAAGTTGGGCTTTTAAAATTGATGCCATGGGTTTTTTCAAAATGCATAAGGGGATGGGCCTTTTAATATGCATGAGATGACTCTGATTTTTTAAAATTGATTATGGGTTAATTAAATTGGATTGGAATTGGTTGAAATTGGATTTGGATATGTTGAAATTTGATTTGTATTTGAAATTTGGGGAAATTGATTGGTCATGAAGCTTAATTTAGGGAATTTGGAATTTTAGGTCAAAAATTGGGGGCTTTGGTTCAAAATTGAAATTAGGGTTTGGGGTTGGCTCAATTGGGCTTCAAAATGGTTTCAATTGAGATTGGTCATGTTTAATTAGGGTTTTGAATTGAAATTTGGGAAATTTGGGATCAATTTGGTAAAAATTGAAGTTGATTTGGGAATTTGGTAATTTAGGGTGATGTGGGAATTTGGTAATTTAGGGTGAAGTTTCAAATGATTTTTAGGATTAAATTTAGTGAAATTTGGATTTTTGCAATTTTGAGTATTTTGGTAATTTGCCTAATTTTGGTAGATTTGAGTGATTTTAGATCAATTGTTCGTTTAAAATGATTTGGGTAAGGTTTTGGAATGAATTTGGAGATTTTGGTAAGTTTTGGGAATTTTAGTTAGAAAATTAGGATTTAGAATGGAATTAGGGTTTTAGCGCATTTGACCTTGGGTCTTAGCCTTGCTTAACCGCTTTGAGACCAAGCCTAGCCAAATGGCAACCTCTTTATGAACCTTCACATATTCATCCTAGCCATCTTCATCAAAGACCTAAGGCTTGGGACCATCGATGTGAGTTTCTTAAAGGGGTAGAGAGGAATTGGTTTAGAGTTTTGGAATAGCTGGGGAACACAAGGGAATAGGGTGTGTGTGCAAGACCAAGCCCAAATCACCCAGGGTTGCCCTGAGTTCAGTCAATACTATGGGAACTCATCATTGAAACTCCACATGTTGGTTTTCAACATTCCAAGGGGTTTGGAATTTTGTAACCATCAATGTAGGGCTTCAAGAAAAGCAAGGAAGTGGTTTAAATTTCTAGGTGGTAGGCTCCATCTCTAGTCCTCTAAGATAATCAAAGGGAAAACCTATGTCTAGATCCTAAGTACTAAGAGAAAATTTAGACCTCATGAAAAATGAGGTCAACAATGGCAAGCCTAAGGAAAGCCTAAATTCAAATAAATTGACCAATTATATCAATTCAAACTAAATTGATCACTGTTGGACCTCATTTGAGCTAATATGGAACTTGACCCAATTTGGTTGAATTGAACTAAATCAAATATGAATCCAGTTCAATCAAATTAAACCTTTCTAATTACCTTCTTAGGTGATTTTACTATTAATAAAATATAAATCCATTGATTTCATTATTATTACTAAGTAAATATGGGTACAATCGGAGCTTAAAAACCTAAATGGAATCCTTGGACCAATCATTTTGAAACTTTTCCCCAAGCTTAAACCAATAGAATCAAGCTCAATTGAGGACCTTGAGAGCCTTTCTTAACCTAGCATGGTCAATTCGGCTAGCTTGGGTGCACCCAAACATGCTGGAAGGCCAAACCAACCCACTTGAGTAAATAGTCATACCATAAAACCATTCCTAAAATTGTCTACATGAACAACCTCTCTTAGGTCTCAAGGAACTGCTCAAAGGGGGAGGTGTTACATGTATAAATGGATGCCCTATCTCCCTTGGTTCATTTAAAAGGAGATATGATTCAATTTTCCTTAATCGCCTCCCCTGCTCCTCTGGAGCCTCCAACCTCTGAAAGGTATTAAAAATCAATTTTAATTACTCATCACCAAATGCTAGAGGCTAGATAGCAATTTTGAGACTTGCCTAAGTTGACCTAAGCAAAAGTGACTAGCTTTTACTAAGGCTAGAATGGATTTTTTCTCTTTGAATTAACACAATTAAAACCTTTAGTAAGCTCATGCAAACCATTCTATACCCTTCTCTTTTATTTAGATCCTCTAGGTCTTTCAAGAGACCAAGCACCAAAAAGCTCCTAAATGGGCTTAAGAGAGCTACTAAAATGTTCTATCCAAGAGTTGCTTAATGAAGAAGTGGTTCTCATGGAATTGAGGCAAAGCAAAGCAAACTAAATGAAAGCTCAAAATATACTCCATCCAAACATTCCATTAACCCGACCCTAAGCTTCATTAGTTGATACTTTACAAAGAAAACCTAAAACTAAGGATCACACATGGATATAAAAGAAGTTAATCTAAGGATCCACTCCATCCAAAAATTTTAGAGCATTAAAAATTCTTAATGCTCATTAAAAGGACGATTATTGAGAACAACTAAATGACACATTCTATTATGAATTTTAAGAGTAATTATAGAGAATATAAATTTTAAATAAGTACAACAATGACAACAACAACAACAACAACAACATACCTTTATCCCACCAAGTAGGCTAAATTTTAAATAAGAAAAAAAATAATAATATTAACTCAATTATTTCAAAATTTCTCATAGAATTCCATGGCCCCCTTTAATCCTTTTCCTTTATAAAATTCAAATAATAATTAAGACATTATTTAATAATTTCTTATTTAATTAATTTAAAAAGATATAAAAGTACCAAAACATTAAAAAAAAAATCATACCATTTCTTAACATACCCTTTGGTCATTAAGAGCTTCTTAGAGCCATAATTCTCAAAGTTAGAATGAACTATTAGAAAAACTAAATAATAATTTTAATAAATTTTTTAAATATAAAAAAAAAGTGTGAGGATAGGGGCTACGGGGGAGCAAAACTATAAAATATTTGGCAATTTTATATATATTCTGATGAATTTGAGTTAACTAACAAATGAAGTAACTAATATTGCTCTTTAATTTAATTATTTTTTTAATTAATTCATTATATATTAATTAAGAAAATTTATAAGAAAATGTACTAACTAATTAAAATAAAATTAATTAAAGTACAATTATATAAAAGTTTAGCTTTGAAATGAAATATTAATAAGAAAATAAAATATGAGTAAAAAATTAATAGTTAAATAAAAAAATTGATTGATTGATTAAATAAATTAGATAAATGATACAAAAAACATGATGAAAAAATTTAAAAAGAAAATATAAAGCCAACAAGAGGCAACTCTAAGTTATCATGGAAATTTCATAATTTTTTGTTTAATTTAATTATTAACTTAATTTAAATAAGAAATGATAAATATTTCAAAGAAAATTCACCTCAAATTTGAATGGGTCCAACTTTTAATGGAAACATTAAAAGGTCTATCTTAGCCTCTTCTAAAGTTTACAAAACTTTTGGATTTAAATTAAACTTTTAGTTTATTTAATTCATTAAATAAGATAAACATTCTAAAAAATTCACATTAATTTAAAATAATCTCGAATTTTTATTGAATGTTTTTGGGCCACTTTTGATACATGATTTCTCATAAGTTCTGGCCATTTTTTATATTAATTTGAATTTTTCTTTCTTAAAATAAAAAAATAATTAATCAAAATTTTAAAATAATTCAAATAAATCCAAAATTTAATGGGATAGCTTCTTTATCTTTCCTTAGAAAAATTTTCCATAATATTTTCAAAATAAATTTTAAATACTAATAATTTTATTTCAAAAATAATTAAATTATAACTAAAATTATTCATGTGTTGAAATTATCCTAAAATTTTTATGAATTTTTTTCTTTTCATCCTTTGCATTTAGAATTTTCTTATAATTTTAAGGGATAATTTAATAATCACAAAAGTTTTATAGTTAAAATCAATTAAAATAATCTAAATTTACCCAAAAATTTATATATTATGTGCTTGAAATTATATTTGATTGGCCAATGGTATTTGCGGCATATTGATATGAAATGTTAACAATGGAAAATGACACTTAACCCCTCCAAATTACAACAAATATTTACAAAACTAATCACTTGTATCCATATTAAATGGTCCCTTAACACTAACCTAATTAACCTTAGTATACATTTTGGATGACTCACTACCCTTTGGCGTTATTTACCCTAATATGGCAAAATGCTAGGGATAGTGGGATCTATCATTAAAGGGTTCCATTATGCTTAATAGTGTTGAAAACATTACGTTCAACTTGAATCCAAGTTCAAATTAAATCTTGAACCAAGAAAAACTTAAATCAAAATCACCATATGGTGAGACTTGAATAAAAATGAATTAAAATCAATCACAAAACCCTTAAAGCCACACTTCACTAGGATCATACACCAGACATGAGTGCTAGGATACCAACCTACACTTATGTTACGATGGTTGTGGATGTTGTTTTGTAGTGTGATTATGATATTTGAGATGTATTCTATTTTCATGTTTTTTAGCTAAACCAAATGGTGGGCAATTACTTTTGTGTTTGATTAGATGTTTGGGTGACACTTTTAATCGTTTTTAGATTTGTCATCTATAGATAGTCATGCTTAGTAAAGCAAATTAAACAACGAAAGGTATTGAAACTAACACACATTTGCTTGTAAGTGTTGATTGTACATACTTATGCACTTAATTGTATAGATTTCGCGGCACTTAATAAAATATATTTTATATGTTTAGTTACATTTTCATTTAAATTTTCAAAGTTTTATTTGGCTTATAACTAGATTTTTAAGTGTTACGGGCTAAGAAAGAGAAAAGATGAATCATTTAATTCAATGATGCCTCAACAAGCTTAGAGTAGATATACCATCAATAAGGAGTTGAATCAAAGATAGACGATAAGAAAATCCATAGGACAATCTTTTGTTTTAAGATGCGAATGTATAAGGGTAGAGATTGGTTGCTCATTTTATTATTTTTCTATGGTGTGTCATGGTTCCCATAACACCAATTTGTTAATTTATATATATTGATTTGATTTTATTCTATGTGTGTTTACTTGCGTGTTTAGATTATTTACACTTTAAAAATATTTGCTTTTGAATGTGTTTCTTTCTTCATTTTTTGTATGCCAAGCATGTTTTTACACGTTAAAAATACTTGCTTTTGCATGTTTTTGAAAGCCAACCGTAATGATATTCTGAACTTTTTTTTCTGAAATTGAGAGAAAGTCATCGCTCTGCTCCATAGAACGCATGCATCTTTGCCGAACCTCGTTAAATTTCCGTGTTTCTTCTGGATTTGTGTCGATTCTTGATTTATTTGCCCTAAAATTTCTCAACAGAGTTGATCATAATTTACTCTTTTGTGGGTTTGAAATTCTTAAATCCCATTACATATCACTAAACTACGTTTGTGCTTATCTTATTGATACTACTCAACATAGTTATAGAGCTTTAGTCTGTTTCTTTTTACTATACTACAAGTTCTCACATCTTGGACTTATCCAATAATTTATAATGAATCAATAAATTAAAAAATAATAATAAATACCAAAATAGTATAAAGCCCATCTATTAGATAGTTTGAAACATCAGGCTTCTTAGTATTAAGTGCTTCCTAACTATCTTCTGTTGGGCTTTGATAAGGACTATCCCAAATTCAAGCCATCAAAACAAAAGATTTTGAATACTAACTATTTAAAATTTCTAAAACATATGATTTTGAATACGAACTGTTAAAAATTCGTGTGCGGAGGAAGTTGTGACCGAAGAGAGCTCTACGTTCAGAGGAAGAGGAGGAAGTCGTAGTTTCGTGTGCAGGTATCTTGCAAAAGAGAGGAAGAAAGAAGAATAATAATAAGAATGAGGAGGAGGTGGAGTTGAAGCAAGGAGAAAAAAAATTGCACGTGCTCTGTTGGGAGAAACCATGATTAGGGTTGTCAATACGTCTCGTTGTTCGCGAGCAGCTCGTGTTCGGCTCGTTCGCTAAGTTAACGAGACGAACAAGAACAAAGATTTGTTTGTTCATGTTCGGCTCGTTTTGGCTCGAAATACTATTCATCAATTATATCTATTTATATAAACATAAATATATATAGATATAGATATATATATATATATATATATATATATATATATATTAGGGGAAAGAGCACATTGGGCTCCCTACGTGTTAATTTTCGAAAAAGTGTTACAAAAAGGGGGTGGGGGGGGGGGTTGGGGAGGCAGATCCCCAACCATAAAAAGCAAAAAAATACAAGACCCAACTCACCCCTAGGGGTTCCGCCTCCCACGTTACAACTCACACAAAAGAAAGCTAAAAAAACGACAGCAGAAAATTTAAACAAAATACCAAATGGAAGTTAAAACATGAAATAGCAAACAACAAAGAGTAAGGAACCAGGAGGGAGTGTCAAAAAAACAACATTCATAATCCAAAATGTTTCTTCAAGCAGTAAAGCAGTGGCAGAAACAAAAATAGCCTGAGAGAAAACCGGACGCCAAACTTCCAAACCTTGAACCTTTCACAATGAGAGCAGATTCCAGTTATCCAGCCGGATGAACCTGCAATGCAGAGAGAGCCTATGCATCTAGTGACAATCCATGTGCAGATGCAGCCACCATGTTAGAGAAAGAAAAATACAAAATAAACAGATATAAAGCAAAACAGTGGGGAGTTCTCAGCTCAAAACACATCAGGTAATAACCCAAGAACTCAATATCTGAGGTAAGGGAGGTTCATCAGATCACCATGTAAGAGAAGAGCAAGATGATAAGGAGGTGTTGTACAAACTAATGGGGCACCACCAGCATTTTTGGCTAACCAATCCGCCGGCTCGTTTCCTTCTCTATAAATAAAAAATAAATGAACTTGCAAAGCATGTGAGGTAATGAGATCCCAAATACAGCTTAAACAGGAAAACTAGATTCCGTGGAAGAGCGTAAATTTTGTAAAACAGATTTATAAGCATTTTGAAATCGGCTTCCACCCGCAAATATTTAAAATTGAAAGAAACGGCCGTTTTTAGTGATAAAAAGAGTGCACGGACCTCAGACAAAGAGGTGAATCACCACTACAGGGGAACTAAAGAAGAAAATGAGATTCCCCGGTGATCTCTAAATAGCCCCCAAGCACTGCAGACTTGAAACGGACCAACTACCATCAATATTAGCCTTTATAAAACCCTCAAAAGGAGGCAACCACTTTACAATTATAGGCCTCATGGTGTGAATTGAATAAGAATGTAAGATCTTAGAGGCTCTGCTAAAGTAAGCCATAATGTAGGAGAGAGTAATCTCAGGCGATGGTTGTTTATCAGAATGCTTAAAAGAGTTTCTAGCACTCCAAAGGAACCAAATAACCACTAAAGGGAAGAACCTCATTGATTTCCCAGCCTGAATGCTGTCCTTCCATATGTTTAGATCCCTAGAAATCGAGCAACAAACATGCCAAGTAATGGTAAAAGTATTGGCCAAACAGTTCCAAATAACTTTAGAATAAGGACAATTGAAAAAAATATGAGAGGAGGATTCCTCGGCCTGCTTGCACAATTGACACATGGATGCCAATCTCATCCCTTTCGAGCTTTAAAATATCATCCAAATGGAAGTAAAGAAGAAAAATAACGCCGTAGAAAGAAAGACATGGATGGAGTAAATAGGGATTCCATATCTTATTGCCCCAATGCCATTTTTGAAAAGAGTTGAGTGAATAATATAAATGTTTACTTACGGACATATTAGGAACCTTTTTCCAAAGAGGTTTATCCTGTTGAGACACATTAATTGGAATTTGATTAATGAGCAAAGCAGCATCGTGGCCAACCAAACCTCTTAATTTGGGTAGATCCCAATGAACATGTGGCCAGCAATCCGTAACCAGGAGGTTATCTTGAAAGGGATGCTGAGCAGTCAGAGTCAGATCCGGAACACCCCAGCTGTCATGCCAGAAAGAGACTTGGCCTTCACCAATATCCCAGAAAATAACCTGAGTGGCAACAACCCTAGCTTTCAAGATAGCCTTCCAGATTTTATAGTCTCCATTTTTCCAAGTGACAGTTGCAGGATGAGAGCTGGTGCAATATTTAGCGTGCATATAATTAGCCCATATGGACTCCCTCTATCTAAACTTATACCAGAGCTTACACATGTTAACATCAACAATGTGAGGGAGAGCTTTAAAGCCAAGGCCCCCAGATAGTTTAGGTTTACACAACTTTCTCTAGGAAAGCCAATGCTTCTTAGCACCCCCCCCAAAGAAACCGGTTAAAAATTCTTTCCGTAAGTGAAATGGCACTTTTCTTAGCATTAAATACTTGAAGGGCATATAAAGGTATGCTATGAAGCACACTATTCAATAATGTTAATCTCGCCACCATTGGAAAGGAAAGTGTTCTTCCAAATGGTTAATCTTGCATTTCACCTTTTCAATAACATCATCCATCCGAATCGCTTACATCTACCTCTAATTAAATTGACTCCTAAATATTTAAGAGGTAGACTAGCTACTTTGCGACCAGTGTAATGATTAGCCCAGCTAAGATGTGATTGGGATAAGTACTTGCTAAAATAAAGCTGACATTTGTCTTTATTGAAAGCCAAACCAGATGTAACCTCAAACTCATTTAAGATATTCATGATTTTTTTAATAGCAGATTTGGATGCATTAGAAAACACCATAATGTCATCAGCATAAGCAAGATGTGAGACTTGATAACGGGCTTTATTACAATACTGTGTAGTGGTGTGATGAACTTGGTGGTTGTTTAAAATTCTAGAAAGATAATCAAAAGCAAGAATAAATATAACAGGAGAGAGAGGGTCACCCTGTTTAATACCCCTCTTAGCAGAGAAAAAGCCATGAGTATTACCATTAACCAGCACACTATAATAGCTATTAGAGAGCCACCTTTTAATCGAGTAGTATTTTTAAAAAAATTAATTGACTACAAGACTAAAATGATTTATAATCAATTAAAAGTTTAATTAAGAAAATTTAATAAAAAATATTATATTTGATTCAAATGATGTTTTAATATAAACAATAATTTGTAAATCTTACCCCCAATCCTTAACATCTTATGGGTATGTGATTAGGATTGTCAAAACAACTCTTTGTTCATGACTGGCTCGAACACGAACACACTTTTTGAGCTCGAAATATAAACGAGCCGAACACGAGCTGAGCCTGGCTCGCTCGTGTTCTGCTCGTTTACACCCCTAACCACAATCGAAGGAGGACAATACCTAGTGTGAGAGTTCGGGTATGGTAGAAATCTGAGTAAGGTAAGTTGTATAAGTTGGTTTCATTAAATATGTTATTTAAAAGAGTTATAAATGTATATATGTTTATTAGTTAAAGGTTAAGTGTGTCATTTTAGTATCAAAATGGTTTAATTCCTGAAATTTGAAGGCCAATTAATGCATATTTTTTATATGAGGAAAAAGAAGATTTTGGAAAGCTAAAGGATTTTAAGTTATGTTATGATTTTTAATAAGCTACTAAAGAATTTGTGTGTGAGCTTTTAAATGTAAA
This sequence comes from Papilionanthe hookeriana x Papilionanthe teres, assembly GCA_022702705.1. NCBI lineage: Eukaryota > Viridiplantae > Streptophyta > Magnoliopsida > Asparagales > Orchidaceae > Papilionanthe > Papilionanthe hookeriana x Papilionanthe teres. The sequence continues at coordinate 60,238,226 of CM040428.1, forward strand.
TTCAAATTTAATCAAAACTATAATATAAGGATTTCAGCTTTGAAGGAGAAGAAATTTGTGAAGCAATGAGTAAGAAAGGAGAATAAACAAAAAGTCTACTAGATAAATGTTAAGCCTTATGTATTATTGAATTTAATAATATAATTTGTTAAATTAATGTATATTTTATTTCTATTAGGAAGTCAGGAAGGAGGCTGACAAATCTTTGAGATTTTAAGAAGGAAAAAAATCTTAAGGTTAAAAGAGGTTAGTGTTTTGATCATTCTTACATATTTAAATAAGTTAACAACATTTAAGAATTTCTTTTAGGATATGATTCATATGGTCAAATGTATTTTTAATTAATTTAGGTGTTAGTTGAAGGAGGTGAAGTGAAGGGTTAAACTTTTTCAGAGGACTTTTAAGTCAAAATGAATAATTATTTTCTTATATGTATTAAATTAATATTTATGTAATGAAAAATTTATATAATGCTTTAAACAACCATTTTTATAGTTATATGCATTTTGTGAGATTGAAAATTTAAGAAAATGAAAGTTTAATATATTGAAAGTAGGTAATTTACAAGAAATGAATTGTAAAAGTTTAAGTCATATAGGATTATGCAATGTACCCTTGCACGTTAAAGGAATAGCTAAAGGTATACATTCATGTGCAATTTGAGGGCGCGTTGGGTATATTTTTTAGGATACATTCAAGTATGATGATAATCCTGTTATGACTCTTAAAGACATTAAAATGGTAAATACTTAAAGTGAAATAAGAAGGAAAAAATTTAACATAAAAGTTAAAAGTTTTATAAATAAATTAACTATGTTTTCTTTTGTCGTTCATGCATAGCATTGACATAATAATTTAATGCATATAAATATTACAATTGCTCACTAAGTCAAACATACTATCGAAATTAATGGTTTCTTTTAAGAAAATAAAATTTATAGGTTGACATGTCTGATAGGAGAGACTTAGTTTACAGGAGAAGAACCGCAGTTGCTAGGTATTTATGATGACAGTTTCTTTGTATTGTTTCTTTCATATAATGTTATCCTCTTCAATACTAGTTTGAAATGGTTCTTCAGATTATTTTTGTTGTTTTTGGATGTTTTAAATTTGTTTTATTTTTTAGATATTATTGGCTCTTTTATATTTGAAAGTTTCTGAAATATGTGTAGAAAGTAAAAATGAAATGTTAATATCGACTGACCGTAGTTTCAGCCTTAGTCAATTCTAAGCTATCAGGCGGGTTGTGACAAAAGTTGTATCTGAGTAATTAGGTTGGATCTTCCTTCAACAAACTAATATTTATCATTATAAGATTCCTATTTTTAAAGATAACTTAGATATTAAATTGAAAAAAATTACCTCTAAAATTAATCAAACCAACAATTAGACCCTTACATATAATTGTTATGGTCAAACATATCATTATTACACATTTATCATCATATTTTTTATTAATATCAACCTACCATCATTATCATACCTAACAACCATTATACTAATATGAAGTCTCTTTATGGGCCATGGCATATGAAATGGTCTAATACATATAGATCCTAAACTATAGTATCATGACACAAAAGTCCGAAAAATATAAGATTTACAATATAATCTTACATTGTCTTAGAAAAATAAATATTTAGTACTAAGATAATGATAGCAAAGATGATGGTGATGTCTTACATTAAAAATTAACTAGCTAATTGAAATTATGGTTGACTAGAGATTCCAAGAAAATAAAAGTTTATTGATTGGAGCTTCAAAAGGTGACAATGCAATGTGAATCTATCAATCTAGAGAAGTTAAGGTTGAGAATCTATAAAATTGAGACAATCAACTTGTCAATATATTATTCTAAATGGATTAAGGCATATTGGGTTTGGTAAATATTTCACGAAAATAGAATCACTATGGAGAAAATATTACATCAGGACTTCGCACGTAGAGCTACGTGCGGAGTTCAGTCAAATCATGTCACGTGGTGCGTGTCAAAAAGGAAAAAAAAATTTGCCATGTAATGCAGGGAATATTCTCTCTGTATTATTCGTCGTTATTCACTTGTTATTGTGTGTTATTCAAGTATTATTGTGTGTTATTCAGGTGTTATTCTGTTCTGAGAATATTCTCGGAGTTATAATAATACAATAACACATCAATAACATCTGAATAACACACAATAACACGTGAATAACGCGGAATAACACGGAGAGAATATTCTCTGCGTTACCGGATAAATTTTTTTCTTTCCTATCACGCACTACGTGGCGTGATTTTATTAGACTCCGCACGTAACTCTACGTGCAGAGTTTTGATGTACTATTTTCTCAACACTATGAAGTAGAATTGGAGATTTTAGGTTGACTTAAAAAATCTTTATACCGTTGATGATTGAAAATTTAGAAACGTTTTATTTTATTAAAAAATTCTAAGGATAGTTTTTTAATGAAACAAACTATATTTAAACAATTTTTATTCCTCTCAATAAAAGCAAAGATTACAATAATGTGAGCTATAATTAGAGAGTAGTTAAAGTTGGGTTTGATCTATTAATGATCAAATTCAGTGTCAACAAAAAACTATTAAATCAAAATAAATAACTTAAGATTTTGTGCATTGATATATTATTTTACTTATCTAATATAACACTGACTCTCTACAAACAGGGGTGTGTCATTTTACTCAGATCACTTTTCAAATAGTAGCATGACATGCATGAAACTTACTTGTTGAGTACGTAGATGCAATTAAATGCAAACTCAAAATAATTTAAGAAACATCAATCTTCTAGCGGTCATTTGGGATAACTTTTAAATTTTATTTTGCATTTTTATTATTATTTTTTGTTATATTTTGATTTGAAACAAAATATATTTGGCTATTTGATTAAAATAAAATTAAATTTAAAAATATGCAAAACACCTAAAAATTATTTTGTCTATTTTTAGAAAACATATTGGTTTGTTCTTAGAAACAAAATATTAAGACATGTAAATAGACTAAACAAAAAGTTATACCAATGAAAATTGATCTCAAACAAGCCCCAAGATTTGACAGATTTGGAGCTTTACCAACCCAAAAAATATCAGATCAAATAAAAAAATTTTAAAAAAGGTAAATTAAAAAAAAAAAGGAAAAAAATCAACAAATGATATTACCCCGCAATGATCACATACATATAAAGTAATATTTACTAGGTATTCTAACAAACCTACAATAAGGAAATTGTTGTCTTATTCTAACTATTGGAATTGTTTCCTTGAATTTCAACTAGAATACAGTGTTACTTTAAAGTGACATGCTATCATTATAATAATCCTCCATATATGCATTTAATTCCTTGGAATCATCTAAGATGAATAAGGACTCACCTCACTGTTTGGGATGAAAGAAATGACAAATTAGCTACTGCTGTTTATTCTTTAGAACTAGTACATAGAATATATATATATATATATATATATATATATACATTGTGTGTGTGTGTGTACTTTGGTAAAGAAATGTCTACAATTAACCAAAACTTCACCATATATTTCCATGACAAATTAAAATAACCATCGTTACCAAATATTGAACATCAAACATAGTTAACTTTAAAAAACTAACAAGGTTAGCTAAAAGTATATATATTTATTATAATAAAAATAATAATTTATTATTATTATTATTATTAAAAAAAAAAACAACCATGTTTGAGTTACCAAGGTGACATCCTCTCCAGTGTGGCGATTGAGACTAATTTTTTTGCTTGTTAGATAAATTAATTTCAGCTGTTAGTTTAAAATATAGCACTCGAACTAAAAGGACTCTTTCGTAGTAGATTTTAAGCAGGCTTATGATAAATTCGGCCAAACGGCAAAAATAAGAAATTTGTTAACCCTACAGGTTCTTAAATCAAAATCTTAGGCTGTGAGACAGTTCTTCTGAATTTATTAGGGTTTACTTATTAACATACCGAACAATTTTCAAAATTTAACCCCTTTAGGATTTCATAAATCCGGATTTACTTGATTATTAAATCCCAATTAAAATAAATCTTACTTGTAACCAAACCCCGTAAATGGAAAAAAGTAACTGCAACAAGGGAGGGACCTGACTCTTTTTGAGGTGGGCAAACTACCTCCTAGACCCAAAGTGAGAGGGGCTAAGACAATAAAGGGAAAAGTGATATTTCAGAATGGGCAAAACAGTTATTTCAGAAGAGACAAAAGACTAAATTGTCATCTCATATAAATAAAAATTTAAATTTGAGGAGTGCAATTGCACTCCACCCTGCCGTATTATATTATTATGTCATGCAGTTGAGTTATTTGTAATGGAATTTATGTCACTGTTTCATAAATATCATCGCAATAAATAGGCATATAGCGAACTCTATTATATATATGTGGTCCACAGTTTTGACTTCTTCTCCCTCGACTCTCCTCGCGTCTAGTTTGATTGTTATTCTCATGTTTAGGTGTGTTTCTCCTCTGATTAAAAAATAAACTTTGATTTTTTTTTATTTCTCTTCTCATTTTAGGTTCAAAACATCATTCCTGACTAGGGCTCAACTCCTCTTTTCCAAAACACAGATCACAACAAAACCGTAATATTGTTGTGGTATATATATATATATATATATATATATATATATATATATATATATATATATATATATATATATATATATATATATATATATATATATATATATCTGTGTGTGTATGTGCCTTGTTTGTAATCCTAGGGATTTGTACTCTTTTCTAAATTGAAAGAAAAGTCGCCGCTTGCTCCCGCTGATATGTAACTTCTTTGTCGAACCTCGTTAAATCTCTATATTTTTTTCTAAATTCATGTCGATTCTTACATTTTTATTCACCCTAATTTTTCAACAAGAAGCATATTTCATTTATTTTATTTTATTTTATTGTTCAATGCATTATTACTGCATATCATCCGCTTATCATGTACTGAAGCTATTTCAAGCCACAAATAAAGAGATGAACTCCAATATTCCACCATTAGCGTTTTCTCCCATATGTCGTGCACACATAATAATTTCTCAGTCTTCACCTAAATATTTATTCAATTTGAGCCTCATATCATCCCATGATTGTGATGGTACAAAACAAATCATGTCAGCAAACTCATAATAGTGTCAGAAGCATCATCACTTTTCAAAAACAATCTAAGTGTTGGCCCTCTGGCAACTGCGCCAGAAAAGGGTCGTGTTCAAGCAGAAGTACTAAAATATATATATAATACTCCAAACCAAATCTGAATTAGTGGTAATGACTATTGATAGAATCACATTTTTTTAAAGTTTCGCCAGTCCCCATTCTCTCATTCGGATTCCTTTGCAGTCATTTTCCTCAGTACTGCTTCGCCCAGCCAAAATGCAAAATCAAATAGATGAAGACAAATACTTTCATTGTTTGAATAATGCAATCCCATCTGCACCCAAATTTCTCACGCCATCTCTTCGTAGTGAGTTTACTGACGTACTAGAGGTGTGAAAGAAATGTCTAGTAGTAGCTCAACAATGGTAACAATTGGGCATTTGAGCCATTATTCTATACGGAATACGGACGCAGCGGTTGCGTGCGGAATAACCCCAAATAACTTCAATTTGGTGTTATTATGGGGTTATTTGTATGTTATTATGTATTAAATAAATATTGTGTTATTTGCAGGTTACTGTTGGGATTCCATTTTTCATAAATTATTATGAAAGTATTGCATGATTATTGAGAGTTGCGTGCGGATTTTGCTTGTGGATTATGTATGTACTAACTTTTCCATTTTATGGGGTCATTGGTAGATATGGGGTGAAAATGAAGTTTGAGATAGCCCAAGGTTTGTTTGCATTCGGTTTGTTTAAATATATATATATTTTTTTGTTTGTATTCAAATAGTGTTTAAAATAACTCATGAATAATATGTTTTTGTTTGGTTTTATTCAAACTTAATTCTTCGAATTAAGCTCGTGTTCGGTTAGAATTTCATATCTTTCGTTTTTACATTTATAGTGGATTAATAATGGATTTCCTCTCATTGTCCTAATGTGGGACTAAACAAAATGAGTTGGGAGTGAGGCCGGCCAAGGGCCGTTTAGAAGTTTAAATCATTTACTTAGATACATCCAAATTCTTAAGCATTTACATATGTAACAACTGCATGTCGCAGTGGGGCACTGGCCGGATTTTTGGGAGAAAATTGAGGACCATTTACGCACATACCACCCAATTTTTATGTCAAACAAATCCTTAAAATGCATAACCGTCGGTTCTTTCACTGAGTTTTTATCAAACATATCCTTAAAATCGCCAATGCTGGCCTCAAACCTAGTTCTAAAATTTTCTAACAGTTACTATTAATTTTTGACGAACGTAAAATGTCAACTTGAGCACTACAAAACCTTGCTTGATGTACATGTTAATTTTCTTAGTCTCAAACATCCATTAGGACCTCCCAGTACGTGTTGTGAGCATATATAATGGATATATAATGGATAAGTATCATTGGGAAACATAGTAGAGGCTTCACATCTACGGTAGAATGATGAGTATTAGAGCGATAAGCTCGTGTACTGTAATTTTTAGACATAAATGAAATTTTGACTTTTATCAACAGGACTTCGTTTCTCATTGACGGTGTCAAATTATTGCATGCTATAAAAGTTGTTGTGGTAGAGTAATTATTTAATGTCTTTTGCACTAAGATCTAGTACACATATATAGAACAAAAAATGTATCAGGAGAAGAAACCAAAATTTTTTATATGACAAAAACCTGAAAGGGAAGAAAACACGGCGTCTACCACAATCAAAGAAATTTTCTTTAAGTGTTCAAGTACAAAGATAAGAACTTTTCTCACAAATGGGAGAATAGGGTTATAATTTTACAGAAGCTAAAACATTTGCCATTTGTAATGTATGGAAAACTTCGAGATTCAAGAAAGAATCGTCATATTTTAAATATGATGGTCATAAGTAATGATCACAGACAGTTAGCAAATAGGGGTTGCTGAAGGCGAGGAGAAAGGGTGGCCAATGTATGGTAGTCGATGGTGGTAGTGGCAACAGAGAAATAAATTTATTGTCGGATCTTCAGTATATAACATGATCTAGAATTCCTTCTCTTCTCCTCCTCCTCCTCAAGTAAAGATAATGAGTTTATTTATAGCATTTGGCATATGAACATTTTGTTCATTTGGCGAATAGCTTCCCAATCTATCTGATCGGACAAACAATAGTGATCGCCCATGACTATAGGGGATTTTTTAATGATTTGATGACCACGTTTAGCCTATAATTATAAAAGCTGAACCTTGTTTGGTTCCACTCATCGAGACACTCAATTTATATATAAATTTTCAAATTTGAAGTTCATATGACCATTCAATTAACAATTCAAAACCTTCCAAAGTGCTTTAAGTGACTTCATCAGGCCTTGATTAGACTTATATTGAATCAATTTTGGTATCATTGAGTTCATCTTATTGAGCCGGTTTGTTCAACAATAAACTTATTGAAATTAGTGCTCTCAATGATCATAAATTCTAATATGAAACATTTATTGCTAAAAAAATACATCGAGATTCATGTTGACCGACAAAAATTAGTTGATAGCACATCAAAGCCGTAATGAGTTAATATCAACCCGACTTAAAATGAACCTACGACAACTCATTAAATTAATAAAAATAAATTTTAATATCATTTTAAAAAAAATATTTATTTTCAGTTGACCAAAATACTTGCCGTTTACTCTTTTTTTTTTCTTTTTTGGCCATTAAATTAAATTATATTTTACTTAATATTATAAAATTTGACAAACTCAACTACTTATGAGAACTTCAATACAAAAGTCCCACTCATTCGCGATAAAACTCATTCATTTCGTCGTAGGAATTTGTTTTTACTGCGACTGAGTCGCGATCCGTCTTAAATCTCAGACGTACCATCCCACGTTTGGGTGAAGCCTCTAAACCGGACAGGTGGACCCGGTTGAGCACGCTCTTTTATTAGAAAGGAATGACCGCCAATAGTAATATGGTTATTTTCTATTTTATTTAATTATTTTTTTAAATTTGAAGTATTTTTTATTTTTATTTTAAAATGTTATTTGTATCATTGTTTGAGCTGATTGGGGGGCTCAGCTGAGGAACGAGAAAATATTACGTTGAATATCGTATGTTTAGATGACAGTACGAATCATGTCACTCGATTTTTATTGTTGTCTGGACATTCTGATGAACGATGTAATACTTTCTACAATATTTTAGAGGAGCAGAAAAATCAAATCAGATCATCATGGTGATCTAAGGAAAGTAAAGAGAAAATTGTTCGAAAAAGAAAAAAAAAACGAAGGTCAGAAGGAACATCTTTTGTATGAATAATATTATAGTTTGAAATAAATTTCAATTGATGTCATTGAATATTGAATTAAAAATTTACCTTCATAAATACTTAGTTTACTAAGAAAAATGGATGTTTTTTTTTTGTTTAACTCAAATTTGTCTAAAGAACATGCCCAAGAAATCGAGTGTGGTAAGGAGAGAGAGAAATGTATGGAGAGATGTGAGAGATGTGTATATAGTTTCAATAACTTCTATTACATTTAATACTCATCCATTTATAGAGGGCTTGGAATAGTGTAAAGTGATGATTGCACCACTGACCCTTTTTAATTGGTTGACCCACAATCAAACACCTTTTTATGTCGTGTGATCGTTGAATATTCGACAGATCAACTCTGATTCAACCGATCTCTAAGTCAGTTTACGCTTGTTCAACCACTTAATTAATATTCTCCTATGGTTTGACCCTCCTCTAGGTAGGTTGAACCTTCGTCGGTCATTTGACCAATCTCCAATCTCTTGTTTGGTAAGCCTTTGAATATCTTTTATTATTCTCATAGACACTTATCTAGTGATATGTGCTTCGCTCTGAGCCATGTGATACACAAAAAAGTTGGTCAAGGGTATTTTAATTGTACATATTTTAGTTTTCAATTTCTATCATACATAACAGGTCATGCTGCCATAAGACCTAGAACATTAAATATAATAAAAGGTTAGTTATCACTAAAAGGCTCTAATGATTGACTCCCTTGATTCTTATGTTATTTATTGTTATAATTAGGATGCACACATCTTTCTGAGTGTGTTTATCTCGTGCCATCCCACATTAATGCAGGAACTTATGACCTCCCTTCTCTTTGTTAGTTGTTACTCCATCCCATTAATACTCGTGATAGAAAAGGTTCCAAATTCCCAAATTGATATCCCAAATGAGGTCATGATTTGAGATATACTCTAAAAAGACAGTGGAAAAATAAATTTCATGAGGGCGAGAGGAAGAAGATGGTAGTGGCAAAAAGAAAGATAGTCACACCTTCAGGTCAGGTTTGCTTTTTCGGGATGGCCTCGAAAGATGCCAAACAAATCGTTGTGACTGAAGGACCTTCAGTTTGACCTGTCACAGTGGTACTTAGCTCTCTTTAAGGCCAAACATTCAACCTAGCACCTGGGTTCCTCCATTGCTATAGAAAGCCCATTGCAATAGCCAGTGGTGTCGAGGATTTTAAGTGTTCTAGGTATTCAGAGTCTCAAACTAATTGATGAATTCTTTATTATGCTTATATTTTAGTGGTTTTTTAATGTTGTATATGCTCTAAATTTGCCAAACTTGATCAAGAATCTGACTGTGTCGTTATGAGATGGAAGCAAGTGGCAGAAGGAGATGTTCAGCTGGGTAGTGAGGATGGGGGATTCAATCATCCAAAGAACCATTCGATCCCTTCGGAGGCACATAAAGACACCTTATTAAGGAAGCTCGGGCGAATCGTAAGATGATGGATCATTGCATGAACTAGATCAAATGTTCTTTAACACGTGAGTCTGTCAAAAAACAAAGTTTAGAAATGTATGGCTTATCATCTAGTATGATAAGACTAGAAGAAGAGGTTGTTTTGATGAAGCACATGATGTATAACCTCTATTGGGAACTCATTGATCTACAAGAGGGTCTTCAAACCTCTCAAGCTTGGATCAAATCCAGTCGGTCAGGTCATCTTAAATATGGGGGCAAATTTTTATTGTTAGAGCTGCTTTGATTGGTTCATGTCTCTCCCGACCCTTTTTCAAACTAAACAAATTTGAATAAAACTTTTAAAAACTGAACCAAAAAAATATTTTCAGACTTAAGTAATGTTTTTCAAACTAAAGCAGACCTTTTCCTTCTCAAAGGCACTTTGTAGCTCGCCAAATTTATGTTTGTCCATACAAAATTGTATAAATTTTCAAATCATCGGACTAATTAGGTAACTTACATAAGAGTTGTACATATTTACATGTCTATCCTATAAATGAACATATTTTCATTCAAGGAACATGTGATTTATATGTTTGACTTCTGAACATAAAAGTCTTGAGCAATTTATAATAAAATATTGTTGATTTTATGTTTGTTATTTTGGAATAAGGAACCATACCACAAGGAAATTATTAATATTTAATTATTTAAATAATCAAGCATAACATCAAAGGTATTATACCTTCTTGAAATATAAAAGTATCACTTTACGATGGGTTCAATTATTTAAATTTTTAAAAAATGGATATGTGCTTGGTCTCGTTATACCAATATCTATTCCAAATACTAAATATAATTTAGATTATTTTGGGTTGTTAACTTTCTATATTAGCAAGTCCCTATAATTAATTACATCTTAAGAAATAAATTTTTCTTAAAAAATTCTCAATTAAGGATATGATTATATCTTTAAGAAATTTATGAGTTTGATTTTTCTCATTAATTATTCAGAATATCAAGTGGGAAAGGGCAAAAGTGGAACGGTTATTTATGAAAGATAATTGAGAAATAGTAGAAGATCTCAAAGATGTTGAGAAATTAAGTGAAATCTCAACTGTTCCATTACTTAACTTTATCAATTTAGAAAAAAGATTAATTTGATGATTTAATAACATTTCATTAGAAATACAAAACTTATATTACACCATATATGATTATGAAAAAAAATTAGAATGTAAAGATTTATACATAAGAAAACGAAAACAAATCAGAATCTTAAGACTAAAGTGAAGTTTAATGAAAGAAGTAAAATTCAAAACCTAATATAACATTCAAAACCTAATATAACGATTTGTTCATAAAGTCAATCGATATGCACAGGCAGACAAACTCTATAAGGAAGTGATGTTCCAAGGACAAATCATCAATGTTCTTATAATGAATACAAAGAATAGAATCTATATGAATGCATACATCCTAAAATTTTTTTGTAGCTATTCCTAAATTGTAAAGAGGATTTTACCAAATCTAATTAATTTAATTTAATTTTTTATTTTAAATGCATGATGTTCTACGTTGTGAATATAATATTTTATTTCATTTTTTTGTTTTGGTTATCAGTTTATTAATTTTGCAAAATTAAGTTGAAATTATTTATTTTTGGGCAGAAAATTTTGTCCTTAATGAGTGAACTGGTAACCCAGACAAAAAAAAAAAGCAAACACAAGCAATAATCTAAAATTTAGGTAGACCTATCGAGCTTAAATAAAAACAAACACAATAGGATAAAAGATAAGACAACCGAAGGGTAGCTTACCGTAGATCTACGTCAGACTCTTCGATCAGCTGTCATCCAAATATCATTGTTGGTTTAGTTTAGGATAATTTTTTGTCTCATGTTCATCTTCTCTTAAATAGTTTGGATGCAAAAGACCAACTAATTATGACAGACACTTTAACTCTAGAAAAAACAAGACAATGTAGGAAAAGAAACCTACATTTACTGCAACAACATAACTTTACTACAACGCTAAAAAACATAGAGTTAGCACATCCTAAATATACTGTAGCCCTTCTGAATCATGTTTTAGCAAATAATAACATGTAAAAAAAATTTTGCAAAAGAAAAGGACTATTTACCCGTTCCAAACATTGAGAAGAAAATCCACCCAAACCAAATATTTATGATGAGCAAACCAAAAAAGCACATAACATAAAGTAAAACAAAACATAACAACCTCTCCTCAGCCTATTACTAAAATGAGGATTACAGTCCTAAAGGAGTCTACATGTAGTGAGTGCACGAAAGTGAAATGGAGTCAAACTAGCTCTTATTATTCAAATTGTAAATTTTATTTTATTTAATTTTTAATTTTTAGAAATTTTATTGGAATTTATTTTATTATTTGAGTTAAATATCTTATGTATTTTTATGAGGCATGTATAAGTATTCAACATTTATTAATATTTATAAGATGGAAGAAAACTATTTTAGATCTTATAAAGTAGGATATAAGATGCACAAAATTTTAAGAATCTTTTCTATTTTGTGAATTTTTATGATTTAAATTGTGCTTTCTTTTTAAGAATTTTAGGGTTTTGTATTTTTTGACATAAAATCTTCAAATTGAATTGAAATTGTTTCAGGAAGTTTTTATTGACTTCAAAAAATTTCTGGTAAGAAATTTATGATTTTGTAAATTTTTATTGATTTATTAGAGTTAAATGAATTTTTATGGTATTTTTGGTTAAAAAATCAAATTCAATCCTAATAACCTTTTAAATCCTTGAAAGTTTATAGAGATGCTTAAAATGTAATTCTAAACAACCTCTAAATGTTTCGAGTTATTTTAAAGTTATTTTGAATTTGTATGAATTATTACATTTATTAATGAGTTTATTATTTAAAATTTATTTAATGAAAATAAATTTTGTATATCCTGAGTCCTTTCTGCATATTTGATTTATTGGTGAAAATTTTATTCAATTTGGAGCTTTCTTAAAAATTTTTTGATAGTTTAAACATAGGGATATAGTTGTAAATTTGTCATTTTGACTTAAACCTTTCATTTCAAAGAGAAATTAACTTTTACATATTTCCCTTTTTTTGATTGAGATTCCTAAATTCAAACATTCAATTTATAATTTTGAAAAAAGATGCAAATATTACTGTCCTCACTTTTAAACACACGAGTTCTATTGTTTAATTATTGTTTGAACTCTTGTTAATGATTTCAAATCATGTTTTAAAGACATTATACATAAATAACTACCAATAAGCTATTCTGAATAAGCTACCTTAAACAGCAAGCCAGCTTATTCTGATAATCTACAGATTATCAGATTATTGGAATAATCTACTTATCAGCAGATTTTAAATAATCAACAGCTGCCCCAAACAGACCCTAAGTTTGAGAAGTTCAGTTTGGGTGGTTTAAAAGCAAAAATGTATATTTGTAAATTTTGAGAAATTATAAATATGAATTTAGTCTCCTTTAAACACTTGAATCTTATTAGATAATTATTATATTGTTGATTGCCAATCATTTGAGCTCAAGGTTTTATAAACTTTAATGTTCAAATTTTCAAATTTGAAGATTTAGAAGTAAAGAAGGGTGTATTTGTAACATTTTAGAAATTACAAATATGACTTTCTTCACCTTTTCAATTATAAATTTTACTGATTTCTTGCTATATTTACCATTAATCAATCATTCCACATCAAGTTTTACAAATTTTTATGTTTAAACTTCCAATTTCAATCAAATCTTCATTGATTCCAAGTCCAGATTTCACCAAAATTTCAAGAAATAGTTAAAAACAGTAAATCAAATGATCCTGAAATCTTTTCAAAGTAATCATGGAAAGCAAATTTTTCAACATTTCAAAAACTTACAAATTTACCTTTACATGCATTGTAAACTTTCCAAATCAGAATATGATTCAACCAATTCATTTCTAATTCTAATTTGATCATAACTTCAATGCAAAATACCAAATTTATAATTATATCATTATGCTTCCTAAGGAGATTTGTTCAATTCAAGACAATGAAATGGCCATTGTACTGCATGAGTTTCTCTTCTTCAATCATTTTCTTCAAATTCCAAGTGAGTTCTATATCATACTGCTAACCACAAATGAGAGAATCCATTGTTTCCAACCTTCCTGCAAACAAACTGTAGTACATCACCCATCTGTCAACCCCATGCTTTTCAGAGCAAACTCTGGTGGTACTCAGTCTCGTAGAGCTGGACGATGGAGACAGTCACCTTTCTCCTCCATATGAAATCCATCAATGGAACCCAACACTGTGGCTGTTGTCCGTCCATACGACCCAACAAAGAAAGAACCATAGAGCCTTAGTCTGCCTTCTTCTGCATAAGTTTAAACAAGTCAGATATTAATTAAATTTCTATATTATGATGCTTCCCATCGTCCTCTCTCTTGGCTGGGAACCTTTTTCTGCAGCCATTAATGGATCTGCGCAATATTTGGAGGGAGAAATCATGAAGCCAGCGCTCTGTTTTTTCAAATACAGGCAGTGTCAGTCATTCATCATGGCAAGAGGGGCCACTGATTTGCTTGCTAGATCAATACCTGGAGATGTTTTTTGTGCAGTGGTTTTTCATGAATGTTTCCCCTTTTAGTGCAGCATCTTCTTAGCTCCTTCAACTTTTCCAATGCAAATTTGCTGAATGAACTGATCAGTGGCTGCAGATAAAGCTGGCTGTTAACTTGACTGAAAGAACCCTTGACAATCAAATTGGCCTTTTTCTTCTGTTTTTGCAAAAATTGAACTAAATCAAAGTCTGTGATCTGTCCATATATATATATATATATATATATATATGGCTTAGTGATGAATCTAAAAAACATTCTTAAAATAAATCAAGATATTAGAATAGTTTCATGCATACATGAGCTATACAAAAAAAATACTGCATATGAGAATTAAATGTATTAGCACACTTCAATTTAATGTAATCCAAGGAAAAGAAAAACTGCACATCAATTAATCATTAAGTATAAGATTGCTAGAATAAGTCATTATCTCGTTTATCTCTTAGCAAGTAATTGTATTCTTGAATGAAACTGACTTGATGTGACATCAACCTTCAAACCTTCAAAATATATAGAAATTCATCATCACCCAAACATTGCACTATATATATATATATATATCTGTGTGTGTGTGAGAGCCCGCGCGTGTTTGTGTTGCATACCGAAAAATTTGCGGCAGTAGAGTGATAATTTCATAGCATAGTATGAAGATTCATCGTACATATAAATAGAAGTAGCGGAAAGAGAAGACCAAGATTTTTCACATAAAAAATCATCGGATTTATGCTAATAAAAATAATCCACTATGTGTTTAGAAGTACATGGGCACACCATTCTCTTGCAACAGAGAGAATAAGGATACAATCTTACACTGAAATTATTACTTATTTTTGTACACCATAAAAAAATATGAGTGTTAGACTCAACAACCGTAATTTAACTATAACAGTTGTAGATAATGATAGTCGGATGCTAGCGGAGTGGTCGATAGACGTAGGCAGTGATGGTTGATGGTGGCCAATGCTGCCAACCGTCACAGTGGGCAGTGGTCGACTGTGTTCGGCGACTATAGATGAGGGTGGTTATTCATCAAGCATCTCTCCCAAACAAGCTCTGAAATTTCACTTCATCTTCTCCACCTCCCACCTATTTATAGACTTTTGAAGAAGAGTATTTTGGGACATAATCTCTCTAACTACTTGATCGTATAATCCATGTTGATTTCATCTTGATCATAGGTGATTTAATAATGATTTAGGTAATTTAATGATCTTATAGTTGAGTAAGCGTAGGCTCAAGTTTGTCTCATAAAGATGATTTATTTGACTATAAATTTGTCAAATTTAGAGTTCATTTAACCATTTGATTACCGATCCAAAAACTCCAATTAATTTCAATAGCTTGGTCTGGGCTTAATTAGACCTGGATTGAACTAATTTTGGTATCAATGGGTTTGTCTTATCGAGACAGTTAGTTTGAATATAAACTTACTAAATTGGGTCTCAGATGAACTTAAAATTGAATTTGGAGGATCTTTTATCAAAAGACAATGAGATTCATGCTAGATAAAAATTTAATAATGACACATCAGGTTCCCACTTATTTTGAGGGGATATCGCTTGCATTGCTCGAAAATATGCAGCTAGTATTGAAATCATAACTTCATATGTTCAAAATTTTATACTTGGTATTGTCACTGTTGTTAGTGGCGACGACTAGGCAACAGTTATCCCATGATGACATACGTGTGCGAGCGGGGGTGTAGAGCTGTGTTCAAGCAAATACAAATAAGGTTGCAATTTTGAGTACAGGGTGTGTGACCACCAAAAAACATATTAAGAAATTCATACCAATTTTATATGAAATTCCACTTTAAATAAATGTATTTTTTATGTTTTATTGCAACAATGAATATTTATAGGTAATGTGAGCAAAAAGTTCAAAAAGGAGCGGATCTAGAACAAAAAGGACTAAAATAGATGAAAATTGAACTATCTCGCCGACGGCGAGATTTTCCCGAAAGCATTTGAATTTATTACAAAGGATCCCGCCGACGGTGAGATTGAGCCCGCCGACGGTGAGATTGAGCCCGCCGACGGAGAGAATGGCCGTTCAAGCCAATATTCAATGAATCTGGACGCTTTTTGAAGAGGTGCTTAAGCAACCTTTGAAAATATTACTCCTTATATATATAGAAACGATTTTTAGTGTCTGTGTGTGTCTGTGGGTGTCTTAGTTTAGTGTTATTCAGTCTTTCTAAGTGTCTTTAGTGAGAGTGAGTGTTTTATTTAGTGTCTTGGTGAGTCTTCTAAGCGTATTAAACAAAAAGGAATAGTCAAAGGAACTTCAAGGAGTCTGCTTGGGGAGAAGATTTGAGATAAGTCTTTTGTTTATTGTTTATTAACTTTAAATGAAATCCAAGTTTTGTGTTATTCTTCCTATCCATTCTGAGTAGTTTTCTTTGTCTTTCTCCTTGTTGTTAAGGTTTTGTGAAATGATGAATTAAATTAGTTGTGCCTAAAAATATTAAATAAGATTGTGATAATCTTTTACTTAAATCTTAATTTACTTTCAATCTGGCCAATCGAACTGTTAAAATATGTTGAATTATCAACTATAGTAAAGATTACATCCAAGATTCAGGGAAGTCAAAAGTCTTGGAAGGAGGGTGCAAATAAATAGGGAAATATTAATTATCGGGCGTAGAATTGGACATTTTAGTGTGACAGAAATCTTCAATTCAGTCCTATCGTTTGGGAGCTGAAGTGTAGATGTTAGCATTCATGCGAGGGAACGTGGGAGCTTCAAGTGGCAGCCAGTATCCTCCCAAAGATAGCCTCGTATTCAGTAACCAAACATAGGATCGACCAATGTTCTTTACACCTGGACCAAAGGGTAAAGAATAGGAATGCTCCTATTTGGCACAATATAATTCTTACTAATTTAATTATTCATTCACTTAATTTTCTAACAAGGAGAAATATACTTTTCTAAATTGAAACCTTTTTCTTTAAGTAATAAGTTTTTTTAGCGTTTGTTATTACTGTATACTAGATTAGTAATTTTACTGCATTTGCTGAAATTAGTCATTAAATCTCTAACTTCCTTGTGGGATCGATATCTAGGACTCCATTAGAGCCCTTTTTTACTTGAACGATACTTATACTTGCGTTGATAAAAGGGGAGGGAGCACAATTGCTATTTTACTCTGAAAAAACATTAATAATATTTATAAAGCTTAACAAACATATACAACCTTCACTTTCTACCCTGCTCTCCTCCGTAGCTGTTAAGTTTTTGGCGTTGTTGCTAGAGATTTATATCTCTTAGTAGTGGTACTAAAATTATTAGGCTTGGCAGTTCCCCGCATCAAGTTTTTGGCGCCGTTGCCGGGGAATTAAAAGTAATTATTACAGGTAATAAAAAAAAATTATTAAAGATAATTACTAGAGTAACAGACTATTATTATTCATTTAAAATTGTATGCATAAATTTGGAACCGAAGGTTTAATTTTTTACGATTCAGAATTAGAGCGCACTATTAAAAGAATTAGAAAACAGAAAAGAGAAAATATAAATTTCACTCAAATGGCAAATAATCCAGCAATTGAAAATATAAATCAACCAAGACCTTTAAGAGATTACGCTAACCCTACATTAGATGAAATTCACTTAACTATCCAAAACCCTGATGTAGCGGCTAACTCATTCGAGCTTAAACCTGCAATTATACAAATGGTACAAAATAATCAATTTAGTAGTTCACCAAACGAAGATCATAATTTACATCTTGCTAGTTTTTTAGAATTATGTGCTACTTTTAAATATGACGGAGTATCTAATGACGCTGTTAGACTTAGGTTTTTTCCTTTTTCTTTAAGGGATAAGGCTAAGATGTGGTTAAATTCTTTAGCACCTGGATCTATTAGAACTTGGGGAGAACTATCAAAAAAATTTCTATCCAAATATTTTCCTCCTTCAAAAACTGCAAAGCTTAGAAATGACATAACTTCTTTTAGTCAGTTTGACGGAGAACCAATATACGAAGCTTGGGAAAGATTTAAAGATCTTCTTAGGAAATGCCCACACCATGCGTTACCAGATTGGTTAATTATACAAACTTTTTATAATTGATTGATAGGATCTCTTAGATCTATTATAGATGCTGCTGTTGGAGGATTATTAATGTTAAAATCATTTGATGAGGCTTATTCATTAATTGAAGAAATGACTACTAATAATTTTCAATGGCCTTCTGAAAGATTAAATCCTAAAAAAGTAGCCAGTATACATGTCTATGATGCAATATCTATGTTAGCTTCTCAAATTGCTGCTATATCCAAGAAATTAGATCATTTTGGAACGAATTATTCTCCTAATATTATAGAAGAAAATTCGTCTGGACAATTTATAGACGCTCAACCTTCATACGAAACTTTAAATGCTATTAATAACAGACCCAATAATCCTTATGCAAATTATTATAACCCTAGTTGGAAGAACCATCCAAAATTTTAATTGGAATAACAACTCTGCTAATCAGCAATGGATGAACAACTCAGTAAACCCAGTAGGAAATCTATCTAACCAAGGAAATTCTAATTATAAACCTTCTTATCCACCTGGATTAAATAATAATTCTCAATTTAAGGATAAGAAGTTATCTATGGAGGAATTAATATTAAATATTGGGCAACATTTGCAAAATCAAGGTAATCAATTACAAATTCAAGGAAATCAATTACAAAATCAAGGAGCTGCAATTAAAAATATTGAAACTCAACTTGGACATATCGCTACTGCACTTAATAATAGAATTCCTGGAACTTTCCCTAGTAATGTAGAAATAAATCCTAAAGATCAAGAAAAAGAACAAATTAAAGCGATACAGTTAAGAAGTGGAAAAGAAGTTGAAACAAGAATGCAAAAAGAAATGGAAAGTCTGAACGAGGAAGTGGAAATTGAAAAAGAGAAGAATCAGCAAGATCAAAATGAAGAATATCCACTAATACCTATGAAAATTTCGGTAGAAAAACCACCACCTCCATTTCCTCAACGAATAAAGCAACATAAAAAACATAAGAAATTTTCTAAGTTTCTTGAAATCCTAAAGAAATTAACGGTAAATATTCCTTTTGTAGAAGCATTAGATCAAATGCCAAATTATGTGAAATTTATGAAAAATATTTTAAATAAAAAAAGAAAGTTCACAGACAATGAAACTGTTGCACTTAGCAAAGAGTGTAGTGCAATTATTCAGAAAAAGCTTTTTGAGAAATTAAAAGATCCTGGTAGTTTCACTATACCTTGCGCTATTGGAGAAAAATTTTATGGAAAAGCTTTATGTGACTTAGGAGCCAGCATAAATCTTATGCCTCTATCAGTTTTTAAAAGATCAGGATTGAGAGAAGTTTCACCTACTTCAGTAACTCTTTAGTTAGCTGATCGTTCAGTGATATATCCTAAAGGAGTTATTGAAGATGTATTAGTAAAAGTGGATAAATTTATCTTCCCAGTGAATTTTATTGTTTTAGATATGGAGGAAGATAAAGAAATACCAATAATTTTAGGAAGACCCTTCTTAGCTACTGGAAAAGCTATGATTGATGTTCAGAAAGGAGAATTAATTATGAGAGTAAACGATCAAAAAGAAACTTTTAACATTCCAAAATCAATGAAATATCCTGCTATAAAAAAAGATGATAAATGTTTTCGAATGGACATTCTTGAACATTTGTAAAATGAACATTTTAAAGAACACTTTGAAGAAAAACTAGAAATAGAAAATACGGAATTAATTGAAGAAACATATGACGAAGAATTAGATTATATACAAGAAAGATTTGAAATGTTGGATAATACAGAAAACGCTGAAAAAGAATATAGTTTCGTCAATTATTAAACGTCCTGAACTTAAATTAAAAATTTTACATACTCATTTGAAGTATGCTTATTTAGGTAACTCTTCAACCCTACCAGTTATTATATCGACAGAACTAAACAAATCGCAAGAGTAAAAACTTCTGGATACATTAAATAAGTATAAGGAAACATTTGGTTGGACCTTAGCAGATATTAAAGGAATTAGTCCTTCAATCTGTATGCACAAAATTATTTTAGATAATGAACATAAACCAAGAGTTGATCCCCAAAGGAGATTAAATCCAATAATGAAAGAAATAGTCAAGAAAGAAATATTGAAATGGTTAGACAATGGTATTATATATCCTATTTTGGACAGTGCTTGGGTAAGCCCAATTCATTGTGTTCCTAAGAAAGGAGGAGTGACTGTTGAAGCTAATGAAAATAATGATTTAATACCTATAGATAAGTTACTGGTTGGCGTATATGTATCGACTATAGAAAATTAAATTCAGCCACTAGGAAAGATAACTTCCCTTTACCATTTCTAGACCAAATGTTAGATAGACTAGCCGGACATAAATATTTTTTGTTTTTTAGATGGATATACCAGTTATCATCAAATTTTGATTTCTCCTGAGGATCAAGAGAAAACAACATTTACTAGTCCTTATGGAGCATTTGCTTTTCGAAGAATGCCTTTTGAATTATGTAATGCACATGCAACATTCCAGAGATGTATGATGTCTATATTTAGTAAATTAATTGATGATGGAATAGAAGTATTTATGGATGATTTCTCTATATTTGGAACATCATTTGATGCATGCTTGAATCATCTTGAAAAAGTCTTATAGATATACGAAAAAACTAACTTAGAAATTGGGAGAAATGTCAATGTATGGTTGCAGGAGGAATTGTATTAGGGCATAAAATTTCAGAAAACAGCATGGAAGTAGACCCTGCAAAAATTCAAGCAATAGCTAAATTACCACCTCCTACTACAGTGAGAGGGTTAAGAAGTTTTCTTGGACATGTCGGATTTTACAAACGCTATATAAAAGATTTTTCAAAAATTACTAAACCTCTATGCCAACTTTTAGAAAATGACAAGAAATTTGAATTTACTGATGAATGCTTAAGAGCTTTTGAATTACTAAAAGATAAATTAATCACAACACCTATAATAGTTTCACCTGATTGGGAGAAACCATTTGAACTTATGTGTGATGCTAGTGATTATGCTGTAGGACCTGTTCTTGGACAAATATATGATAAAATTTTCAAAGTCATATATTATGCTAGTAATTCTCTTAATCATGCTGAAATTAACTATACAGTTTCTGAAAAAGAATTATTAGTAATTGTATATGCTTTTGATAAATTTAGATCTTATTTAATTGGAACTAAATGTATTGTGCATACTGATCATTCTGTTATTAAATATTTAATGCAAAAGAAGGATACCAAATCACGATTAATCAGATGGATATTATTAATGCAATAATTTGATTTTGAAATAAGTAATAGAAAAGAAATTGATAATCAAATTGCAGATCATTTATCAAGACTAGAATATTGTGAATTATCTGACACTGACAATGAAATTACAGACAGTTTTCCTGATGAACAACTTTATAATATAAATGAGTGGAAAATACCATGGTATGCTGATATAGTAAATTATATTGTAAGTGATATTTTACCACCCATGCTAACTCTGCAACAACAAAAAAAATTCATTCATGATGCTAAAACATATTTTTGGGATGAACCATATTTATATAAGTATTGTAAGGACCTAATAATTAGAACATGTGTGTCTTTTGAAGAAATTGAACAGATCATTCAAAAATGTCACAATTCTGAATTTGGAGGACATTTTGGGACAGATAAAACTGCTTACAAAATTCTACAATCTGGATTTTATTGGCCTACTCTTTTTATAGATGTTTATAGATATGTCAAAACTTGCGATAAATGCCAACGAGTAGGTAATATATCTAGAAGAAATGAAATGCCTCTGAATTTTAAATTAGAAGTTGAATTTTTTTATGTTTGGGGATTAGATTTCATGGGACAATTTATACCTTCATTTGGAAACTCATATATATTAGTTGTTGTTGATTATGTTTCTAAATGGATTGAAGCACAAGTCTTACCTCGTTGTGATGCTAAGAGTGTTTCAAAATTTTTAATGAAAAATATTTTCACAAGATATGGAATGCCGAGAGTGATTATCACTGATGGAGGATCTCATTTTAGAAATAAGTATATTCATAAATTAGTAGAAAAATATAATATTATTCATAAAATATCAACTGTTTATCATCCACAAACCAGTGGATTAGCTAAAGTTTCTAATCGAGAAATTAAACGAATTTTAGAAAAGACTGTAAACCCTAGTAGGTTAGATTGGTCTATAAGACTAGACACTGCATTATGGGCATACAGGACTGCTTATAAAACCCCAATTGGAATGACTCCTTACAGGCTTATTTATGGAAAAACTTGTCACTTACCAGTTGAATTAGAACTCAAAGCGTATTAGGCAATTAAGGAATTCAATTATAATTTAAAAGATGCTGGTGAGAAGAGATTGTTGCAGATGAATGAATTAGAAGAATTAAGAAATGAATCTTATGATAACGATAGAATTTATAAAGAAAAAAAATGAAATTATGGCATGATCGAAAGATTAACCAAAAAAATTTTGAACCAGGACAAGAAGATTTGCTTCATAATACAAGATTGAAATTATTTCCTGGGAAACTAAAGTCTCGATGGATAGGACCTTTCACTATAACTTAAATATTCACATACGGAGCTGTAGAAATTGAAGATCAAAAGACTGGACACAGATTTAAAGTAAATGGACACAGATTAAAATCATATTTTGAAGGAAGAAGACTAAATTTTAAAGAGGTTTTAATGTTCAGTCAACCTAATAAACAACCAGAATAGGTCGGGCTGACGACGTTAAACCAAGCGCTTTATGGGAGGCAACCCATAGTAGTCTTTAATTATAATATATATTTATTTGATTTATAACTAATTTAAGTATAAAATGAATTCTACTACTCATATTTATCTTTATAATCATCACGATATTGGATCCATAAAGAAAAATTGAAAAAATATTCGAACCAAAGTGAAACTGGGCAATTATGCCTTAGCTCGCAGACGACAAGATCAACACCGCCGACGGCGAGATCTGCGCGCCTAATTCTGTTTAATATATTAACTATCCCGCCGACGGCGAGATCGTTGCCGCCGACGGCGAGACTGGTAAAAGAGCGGTTTAGGGAGTTATTTTGGCGGTTTTTGACGTTTCTAAGTGTTCTAACTCTTTAAAAAAACACTAAAACTCGAATTCTTAACCATTTACTTCCTAGAAACGAATAGAAACTCCACAAAAACATAGTATTATGGCATCCAATCCACTTGAAATCACTAAATCCTGAGTGTTAAATCGACGAAAGTTTATCAGTTATGAGGCCCAGCGGATATTCAACAAAGTTATGATGAATAAGAGATTGATTAAAGAAAGAGGATTCACCAATAGAGGAGTGGAGAATTCGACAACACCTATTGAGGAGATGATTGTTCGACGACGTTGGGAGGTATTATGCTATACAACTTATGCAGTAGTCATCCCCGTAGTTAAAGAATTCTACTCTAATCTTCATGGAATCAACAATGGAAGCGTATATGTGCGAGGTAGATGGGTAACTTTCACTCCTTCAAGAATTAATGAGTTGTATTCAATTAAGAATACACTTGTTTGTCACTATTCCAATTTCATTCCTACAAGATATAATATGAATGAGATCTACCGATATTTGACTGACGAATCTGAAGATTGGGAAATACGAAAAGACGGGTACGTTAGTTTTTCTGCATCACTTCTTAACCCCGTCTCTAAGCACTGTCACTTCTTTATTTCTTCAAAATTATTACCCACGATGAGGGCAAATAAAGTTTCTAAGGAGTGTGCGATTTTATCTTACTGTATTCAAACGGGATTACCCATCGACGTTGGATCTATTATTGTGAAGTATGCCCTAGGCCTGATTGTGCATGGATCGATTCATGGACTTGGACATCCTTCAACAATATTTGCATTATGTAGTCAGTACCAAGTTGCCTATGAAGCCTGGGAAAAAGTACTTTTACCTTAGAAACCATTAGATCCTACTGATATGTTTCCTACTTTGGATAACGATAATGATATAGCCATTATTGAGGATCAAGCATCTCAAAGCAATCTTTCAATCAGGCCATTTACTGATAAAACTAATCTGATCTTTCGAAAACTCAAAGGATTGGAGAATGATATACAGAACGTGATGAATTCTATCAACAATATCTCTGATTTATTTGATCATATTGACTGGAGAATGAAAGAGCACTTTGATCATTCCGGACATCTCGAGGCTAGTTTCATACGGCTTTTGAGAAGGAAAGGATGGATTGAAGAAGATTCTACAGAAGAATTTCCTTACAGGCCTTTCTATAATCTGTTCGTGCACTTACTTTCTATCGGAGATATCAGAGATGATTTTTGTACCGATCCTGATGAGTAGAAGATATTTATTCGTATTTATCTGTGTATTATGCTAATTTGAATTTAGTTTATTATGTTATTTGCACTTTGGATATTTAATCTCAGTATAGATGAGATTACGTGTTATTTGTTCAGTCTCAGCGTTTTGAGTACTGTGGTTTGGATTGCGACGCTAAATTATGTGATAAGATTTTAAAAATGTACTTTGTTAGCAATGTAGTGTGTGTAAAATTTGTAATCACTTGGATTTCATATATAAAGTTATGATGTTTTGTGTTGTGTGAATTTACGTGTTAAAATAGTATCTAATCACGATTAAATGTATTTAATAGATTGATCAAACATTATTGAGGCTTAAAATAAATTAAAAACATTATAAATATTAAAAAAAACTTAAAATTTTTGAAAATCCCACCGACAGCCAGATCGATCCCGCCGACGGCGAGATTTTCCAGAAACTTTTGACCTCTTTGAATTAATTAGCTCGTCGACGGCAAGAATTTTCCCGCCGACAGCGAGATCCTGAAAAACACTATATTTTGACCTGTCAACCGTCACTATTCGTCGTCCCCTTCCTCAAAACTATGAAAAACCGACCTAGGGCTTGAGATATCTTGCATTTGGAACGATGTCAACTCATTTTGACACCAGATTTTATCTTCCCTTGTCGGCACTATTTTTAGGTTGTGTTGTATTTTAAAAGGGAGGTCGCCTAACAGAAGTTGTCGGCGAATTTAAATTTTAAATTTGATTTAAATATATATATAATTTAGAAAGTAGTATTTGGCTTTGAAAATAATTTTTAAATTTGAAAGTTTTAAGATATGAGATTAAACCGATCTCACATCCCAAATAATTTATATAAACGAGCACCGCACCACAAATCGTGTATCTATCCCTAAGGATAGACACACTGCTCGATGGTGGGGCTCGATCAAATAAACTAGAAGTTTTGTGACATCCGTTTGGTCTCGCGAACCAATTTTATAAGCCGACAAATTCCCCGCTTAATATGAAAGTATTAAACAGGGTTTATATTACTCAGGTTCTTTAAATTCCCTATAAGGGCAAGCCCCTATAGTTAATTGCATCTTAAGTGACGGAATCACCTAAGAAAACTCTCGATAATAACCAATAATTCTCGCTCTCAAGAATTTCAAAGTTTAAGGTTTTCAAAGATTGAATTTTGGAATTTCAATAGTGGAATGGATCAAATTTTGGAACATTTTGTTTTGTGAATCCAAAGGAAGAGAGGTAGGAGAAATTATCGATTCGAAGTGAACTTCGGTAATTTCCCGACTATCCTATTGTTTCGCTTGAATTTAGGAAAGTCCTAATGTTTATTTAGTATTTCAATCTTGCCAATTTTAATTAATTAGGACTTATATTTGTATGATAAAATCAAACAAATAGCACTAGAAGATGTGAGGGTTTATTGTCGTATCTGACGACTACCTCGGAATCCTAAGACCGGTTAGGGCTTAATTTGCAATGCAAATGCCTAACGAAGAGTTGAGGATTTATGTTGCACTAAGCAAGCTACCTCAAAGTCCTATGGCTTGGTTATTTAATTCTAGAAAAGTTTTGCTGAAGTAGGTTCAAGTTTTGCTGACGACGATGGCCGTGCTGCCCACCATGCTCCAAGTTCCTTGTTGTTGCAGAGGTTTAGTTTTAGAAATCATAAATCAGGGGATGAGAGAAGTGTTTTGGTTTAGAGAAGTCTTAATTTCCAAGTGTTTTTTTTTTATTTTGATTAAAACAAATCTTAAAGTTGATTATAACGACACCTAGGTTAAGATCCCACGGTTCCATCCTTCCGCATCATTATTTTTATCGGATTCACTTAGTCCGTATGAATTTGCTAAACTCAACCGAATGAGTTCCACACTTTCATTTAGACCGCGGGAAATCCCGTTAGCAACACGTAGGTTACATCATCCGAGGTATTCCGATCATCCAACAGGACGTTTTAATTTAGTTGTAATTGTAGTTTTGTGTTCTGTTTGTGATTAAATTTTGAGTTGTTTTATATTTTGAAATGTCTGTGGCGGTGAATTTTATCTTGCAATAACTTTTAACTTAGTTTTGGTTTCAGTTTTAGGGCTATCCTAAAGGTGTGGGTTTTCATGCAACAGTTGTTTTATCATGCAAGAAAAATAAAGTACAATGCGATTAAATAAATTGCAATAATGTAAATTGTTGGAAAATAAATTGCAGGAAAGTAAATTGCAATAATACAAATGCGTACCCTGGAGGGTCTTCCCGTCATCCCAAGCCGCACTTAAAACACAATTAGCATACTTAAGCAAGTTCCTAGGTAAGGCTAAGGGAAAGGTTATGGTTTTCTACCAAATTCCTAATTCTATAGCTTAGTCATTTCCTATGACGTCTAGAGTTCTTTGTGTTTTAGTTTGAGGACGATTTTCTTCATCAAAGAATAATCAAATTCAATTGTTCTTATAAATGTCCTATCATATTGAGGAAGTGCTTAAGAAGGATCTTAAACATCTTTTCAATATTTCTAGGATTGTTTTAAGTCCAAATGAATTTAATTATATAAATGAATCGATCGTCCGAGGTTTTCAAGTTTTGTTAACTTGCTCAGTGAATTAGGACATTTGAATATCCTATGAGTGAAGTGACACTTCATTTAATGTTTTATTTAGGAGTTATAATAACTAAAGCTTTCGAGGGTAGATTAGTATTCAAATGATTTGGTTTAAGTTAAAGAGTTTAAATTTGGAATAGTGTTCAGGTTCGCTTTAAATTTATTTTCTTTCTGCTTTTAGGTGATGTTATATTTAATTCAATTTAATTTAATTTTAATTGAGTTTTAATTTAATTTAATTTGATTGAGTTTGATTTAATTTGATTTGATGTTTAATTAATTTGATTTGATTTAATTTTAATTTGATTATTTAATTTAATTTAATTCAATTATTTAATTTAATTTATTTAATTTAATTTAATTTGATTTAATTCAATTTTATTTAATTAATTTAATTTATTTAATTTAATTCAATTTAATTTAATTTAATTTAATTTAATTTAATTTTTAATTTAATTTAATTGTTAATTTAATTTAATTTAACTTAATTTAATTTTTAATTTTAATTGAAATTTTAAAAGAGTTTAATAATTCAATTAAGTCTTTTAATGTTTCAAATTTGAGTTATCATTTTAATTAAGAGTTGAATATTAATGAGATAATTAATTTAGGGACTTTTTAAATTAAAGAATAAATCTCTTCCTAATAAATATCCCTTATTTTAATAATTCCAATTTATTATTCCTCCAAATTTAATCTATTATTTAATTAAAGTTTAATCATTTTAAAATTGTTTAATGGGTTTCTACCCTTTAATTATTTAAATTTCAATCATCCAAATCAGATTAAGATCAAATATTTTACTTGTTGATTTTTTATTAAACCTAAAGTTTTAATTAAGGGTTAAAAGTTTAATTACCATTTTACCCTTTAAGCTTAATAATTTCATAACTCACTAAATTGAACCCAAATGAACTTGAAATTTTTATGTGACTTCACTCATATGTCAATAAAGACATGAGAGGAGAAAATGTGATTTTTCTGTATTTAATTTATTTATATAATTATTTTTGGTGGAAAATAGAGATTTTCAAGGAAAATTTAATAACATGACCAAGGGAAAGTTTCTGTCCTTAAGAAAATTAGGGGACATTCCTAATGACCAGAGAAGCACTTGGACCAATTTTGGTGATTTTTTGAATTATATTATTTTTATTATAATTATTCTGAGTTTTGGAGTATTAATTAATTTAAAAATAAAATAAATGTTGAAAAATGGATTTTATATTTTTCAAAAATCTCTCTGATATCAAGGAAACCAGAGAAGCAAATTTTGCAATTTTCTGATTTTTCTATGATTTATTGTAATTATTTTAGTGAAAATGCTAGAAAATACATTTTTTTAATTTTAAAATTACCCTAGGGCTTTAAAATTTAATATCTCACTTAATAGACTTAGGAAAAAATATGGGGTTTGTTCCTAAGTGATTAAAATTCAAAATGTGACATTTTGGTGAATTTATTATTTTTGTGATTTTTATTATTTTTTAATTATTAAAATATTAAAATATTATTAAAAATCAACTTTTTAGAAAATTGAAATTTTAATTTTCCTAGGTTTCCCTAATATCAGAGAGGCTCCAAAACCAATTTAGTGAATTTTTGAAAAGTATTTTAAAAGTTATGAATTTTTAAAGTTTAAAATGGCTAAGTGGCTTAATTAACCCAATTAGTGGGGCTAACCAAGTCCAATCGACCTCAAATTTTTATGATGGATTCCTCTGATCCTAAAGGTCAGTGGAGAATTGATTTCAAGTCAATTTGATGCCTGGTTAATTCTAATTAATTAAAGACCTATTTTGGGTGTTTAAGCCAATTAGGGTTGTTTTACATGAACTAAGTCAAAACCTATTTTTCCTAGTGGTTCTCCGGTCATAAGGAACATCACCAAATTTTCCTAGAATTTATTTCACAACATGCTATTTTTTGGAATTAAAATACTCAAAACGAGCAACATGCATTTGAAAAATAAATAACTTTTCACAGAGATGGCCTCCGACCTTGGAAAATTCAGGGAATGTTCCCAAGTTCAGAGGCTTCAAAAGCCCCATGGTCTCATGCCATGGTGAATTGTATACATGCATGGAGAATTAAATGTATGCAGAGAGTAAATAAATTATAAAAAATAAAATACTTGATGAAATTAAATGATTTCTTTTCCACATTATTCTCCTCTCGTTCATCGAGCAAGAGAGTATTTTTATTTTATTTTTGTGATTTTTCTACACAAAGATATGGATTTTTAAAGTTTCGATATTTAATAAATACATTAAATACCCTATTTATCTACTTATCCACGCGGCGCCAGCCGAAACATCGGCAGCTCCGAAGGGGTACGTGTCGCGCCGTGATTGGGCGCCGCCATCTGAGTCATCCGTCCCGGGCCCCGCGGTTCTCGCACCGTTTCCCGGTCCGACGCCATCTGAGCCGTTCGTCCGCGCGTGTATCGAATGGACGGCATCCGTTCATCGTCCCCAAGTGTTCTCACCCGAGAGCCGTCCACACTAAATCCCTAAGATCTCACTCGATTCTCAATGGATTTTTACGTTCTTATACTCTATGGATTCGTCTCAAGAGACGAACACATCTATACGGCTAACATGCATTGAAACTAAGGCATTTGAAATGGAGAATCTCCGTAAGCTCGGGATGGAGAGTTAGCTCATACCTTAGCTCGTAGAAGTGTGGCTTCAATCCGAGAGTTGTTGCACCTTCGATTGGGTCCCGCAAGCTCCGGATGAAGTCTCTGGTCCTGGGAATTGTCCGGATATGATTTCGACCAAGCCCGATCACAAAGCTTGGAGGCCGGAGCAACCGGGTGGCCCGGAGATGGGGCTTTTGTCGGTGGACACCTTCCCTTGGTCCGAGTGAAGGTGTAGAGCCAATCAATTTGAGAATTGGCTCACCGTGGAGAAGTGTCCCGGTTTTGGGTGGAATTTCAACTCTGAAATTGAGCTTACAGAGGAGAAATGGCAGGGGGATCTCACTGGGGATCAAGTGTTCTAAGAGTGGAGAAGGGTCTGGAACAATTTTGGCAGAGTTTTGGCAAGGTTTGTGCTTAGCTCCTCTCATGGCCGAGAGGGGTGGAGTTTAAATAGGAGAGGGTGGAAGGCCTCTCAGAGGGAGTTAGGGCTTCGGATCAGCCGTGCTCGGTGAGGAGAAGATCAGCCATGGTGACCACTAGGCATGGGGCGCCTCGACAAGTGAGAATTTCAATGTTGGCTCACATGTGAGCTCTCGGCCATGGTGTTTTCCGGCGGCCCGGTGGCCGGCCGGCCGAGCAATGGTCACCATCTTGGTCGGGTGGGTCGTGGCGGGGTTTAGTGTAGCAATCGAGGTTTGACATGTGTAAAGGAGTTTGATTTAAATGGAATGGGAGAAGGCTCACTTTGGCTTGGTTTGGGTCAACCCACCATTTTGGGCTTGGTGCACCCTTCCAAGCTCCGATTTTGAGCCGAGGGAATCATTTAGGTCGGCTTAGAAGGAGTGGTGAAGTCTCCATCCATGATGAGGTGGCTAAACATGGTTTAGTGTGTGACATGATTAAGGTAAAAAAAGGTTAAAGGAGGTTTAAGAAAGAACCCCTCTTCTTGCCATAAATGGACTAATGACAAGTCAAAGCCCTCATGGCTTCATGTGGCTTGAGAATGGCTTGTTCATGGCTTCATTTGGCTTGGGAAAAGGTTGATTTGTTTCATGAAAAGGGTTTTAGAAATTTTTGACATTTAGGGGGTAATTTGACATGTGGCTTGATTTGGAATGGTTTAATTGATGATTTTGAAACTTAGGGGTGATTTTGATCAAATGGATGATGAGGGGAAGTGTCATGTGGGCTTTAGGATGATTTGGGCTTTTAAAATTTAATGAAGATGGGTTTTTAAGAAGGTTTAAGGGAAGTGGGCTTTTAAGTTTAAGGATGTGTTCATGGATGGGAATTTTTGTAGAAGTTTGGGCCAAATAGTTGTTGGTTTTGGTTTAGGGATGTTTCATGAATAATTTGAAATAGATTTAAGGTGGTTTGGGTTTGAATTGGGTTGAATTTGGGTTTATTTGGTAAATGGGCCAATGTAGGTCAAATTGGGCTAACTTGGGCCAATGTTGGGCTAGGGTTGAAATTGATGTAAAATAAATGTTGAGAAATGTTTATGGGAGTGTTTCAAAGAGGTTTTGGCTTTGGTTGGGTTTTGATTTTGAGGTTTGGGCCTATTTGGGTTAGGTTCTGGGTTTAGGTCAAAATTGGGCTTTTTGATTTTGGGTTGAATTTGAGTGGGGTTTGGGTCAAAATCTTGGGCAAATAATGTTAGTGTTTTGTTTATGGGGATGTTAAGGAAGATTTAGAAAAGATTTGGGGTTAATTGGAGTTGAATTGGGTTAGTTTGGGCTAAGTTTGGGTCATGGGTCCAAATTTGGGCTTTAAGGCCCAAAGTGAAATTGGATCCAAATGTCAATCAAATTGGACTTGGATTTGGTCTAAATTGGTATTGGGAATGTTTAATTGAAGTTTAGAATTGAATTGGACCAGAATTTGGGTCAATTGGATAGGTTTGGTTTAACATCGGGTTCACTTTGGGTTAAAATGGGTCAATTTGGGGGTTTTGACAAAAGTAGGGTAAATTGACAAAATTGGCCCATGGTGTAGTTGGACAAAATGAAATTGGGAATATTTAGGATTTTCTGGAATTTTCTGGGAATTTTTTGAATTTTTGGATTTTTAGGCCAAGAAGGGTATTTTGGGTATTTGGAGGGTATTGGGGGGGTATTTTTGGAATCTTTGGTATTTTTGGGTATGGATGATCAATTTGAGTGATGTGGAGATGTTTGGGATTGATTTTGGAAAATTTTGGGTAATTTGGAAATTTTGCAAAAATTGGGTAATTTCGAGGGTTTTGGGTAGGTTTAATAGGTGTAGGGTCTCGGGGTCAAAAATTGAAAATTTGGAAAATTGAAGATTGGGTGGATGTAAGTGGAAAGAAGTCATTTTGGTTGAGCCATGAAGCCATGAAGCCATATGAGCCATGAAAGGACTCATTTGAGGCATTCACTATGTTGTTCCTAACCCTCTTAGCCGAGGGCTTGGGGTTAAGGACCATCCATGTGAATCACCCACATGAGTCGGGAGGTTAAGTCGGGTATGGGTGTGGTTTTAGGAAGTGTGTGGAAATGTAGTGTGTAAGTGTAGTGTAAGTCAGCCCCTCACTGCACCGGGCCACCTGGAGGTAATCTAAGGCCAAAGAGTCCTATAGGAACTCATCCTTTAAACTTCCACATTCGATTTCAACCCTCCGGGTGATTAGGGGTCTATAGTCGAGTTTGTGGAGTTTGCAGGGAGTTTAGAAGTGGTTTGAATTTCTAAAAGGTGGGTCCCAATTCTAGTCCTCTAAGACAGTCAAAGGAAAAGCCTAAGGCTAGATCCTAAGTACTAAAGAGAGAAGAGAAGACCTCATCAAAAATGAGGTCAACATCCCTTGGTAAGAACTTCCCTCTTATGTAAAATTTTTTTATTTTCACCATGGATTTCTTCCACATTGAGTAATTTTAGAAAATGTGAAAATGTGGAGAAAAGACTTTGAAGAAGTTCATGGAACTTGATTTAGATTGTTTTAAGTCACCATTGGAAGCCATTGTAGTATTATTTTGGAGTTTGGTTAAGATTTTTGTAAATTTGATAGATTGAGAAAATGGCTCCGTGACAGAAAAGGCGACTGGATTTTGACGAAACACGATTCATGAATGCTAGAAAACAATCAAGATACAACCTCAGTATCAAAGCAAGAAAGTGCATTCAGGATAGAGTCTTTAAAAATCCAGGTGGAGAAGTAGAACAAACAATAAGAGAGAGAATATGGGAGAATTTCTGTTATACAACAAATAGAACTGCTGTGGAAGTCATGAAAGAATTTTATGCTAACCTGACTGAGATAGAAGATGCACCAATAAAGGTTAGAGGATTTTTAGTTGATTTTAATGCTGCAAGAATCAATACTTTCTACGAAGTACAAGATCTGTGTACCAGTGAATATGATACTTTTGGAACAATGGAAGGACCGCTGGAAGAAGTGATTAACTTTCTCACTGATGGGAACAGAACTTGGAAGATTAAGCAGCGTGAACGGGTAAACTTCCCTCTATCTATGTTAAATGCAACATCTAAGGCTTGGCATTATTTTATTTGCTCTACTTTGTTACCTACCTATCACCATAGTGAAGTAACAAGAGATAGAGCAGTTCTGAATTTCTGTATTCAGAACCAGAAAAGTATTAATGTGAGAAGTATTATTTAAAAGAATATATTAGCCACTGCATGAAGTGAAAGTCGAGGAGGACTAGGACATCCTGGTCTAATTTATGCACTCTGCAAATTATCTGGAGTAGAGGCTAGAGATGATGAGGAATGGGTAGAACCTATGAAAACCATTACCCAGGCTAACATAAAAACCTATGAGTCCCACGAAGGATGAAGATCTGGGACTAGGAGCTATGCACCTTCAACTAGTAGGGATATTCCCTCTACCAGTTATGACCCTCCTACCTATAGTTCTTCTACCCTTTATGATTTGATGAATGAAATGACTCTGCAGCGAAAAAGTTTTGAAAAAATTGAAGAAAAATTCGAGCATATAGATCAGAGGATTGGAGGATTAGAGCGGAGGTATGATTATGACAGCGATTATCTCCAGAAACATTATGAGTTTGAGATAACCTATTATGATGATGAGAATCGTTATCGGAGAGGAGAGTCGGATGTTATATATTCTGAGTGCCCCCGTTATACTCACTACTAGCCTACTCCACCTGTTGAACAAGGAGACGAGGATATAGTATGGGATTTTAGTGTTGATGATTAGACTCTATGCTTATATATTTATGTTATGAGTTTGTTTAGTTATTTAGTGTTATGTATTTTGTTTATTTAGTTTAAACTTTTCTGCATAAGTTAAATATGTGTAATTTTAATATTTCAAATTGTTATTGTAAACTGGATTAGTGAAATGTATGTGGATGTAGTGTTAAATTGTGCTTGGTACTATAATAGGTATAAATTGTGTTAGTAGTTGTACTTATTTCAAAACTTCTTTACCCAGAAATTTCTTTGATATTACATATGTATAGAAGTTATTAACAGTACATGTTAATTAAGTGATGAAAAGAACCTGCAGAACTTCAAAAGGAGAAATACCTAAAGCACTAAGGTATGATTTAAATTTACAGTTTATTTTCTTTTCACCCTATATAAATAGATTGAAAATTTTAAGTTTGGGGGAGGGAAAAACACAAATTTAATTAATAAATTGTTCTCAAATTATATTTTCAAAAATTATTATAAAAATGATTTTATGTAGTAAATTTAATTCAGTAAACTAGAATTTTATTTAATTATTATAGAAAGTTAAAAGAAATACTTTTAATCATTAACAAATTTTGTAGATTAAGATATTTGGAATAAAGGATAAGAATATAGTTAACTATTTAAAATAAGGAAAACTATATTTTAAAATATAAATTCTAAGGTGTTTAGATGAGAAAGAAAAGATTGAAACTCAATGAAGTAAAAACTATAAAATACATATAAGATAAAGAAATATTTCAAGTTTCAAATTTAGGAAAAGAAAAATGAAGTTCAAAATTATTAAAAGTCTAACCAAAAATAGTAATCCTCACTTGTTATATATATATATATATATATATATATATATATATATATATATATATATATATATATATATATATATATAAGTGAGGAGAAGCTTGAGGGGATGTCTTATCAAAAATTGGTTTCATTTGAATCAACCTAAAGGGTAAAACTTAGTCATATTTCTAAAACTTATATATATATGGATTAGTATTTTACTAAATAGTGTTTTCATGAATTTCCTATCATCTGAACTTCCTAAGTAATTTGATATTGCAAAATATAGTGATTCTTGAAATGAATGGAAGAGTAGAACTCTTAAAACTTAATCTCTAAGTAGCTTTATATCTATAGAATTAGTTTAATTATCTAAAAATATTTCTAATAAACTTTACTATAATATTTATTTAATTCAAATTCATAGTAATTCTGAATTAAATCTTTACTACAAATATTCATTACTTTTATGTAGTATCAAGATTACTTGAGGATAAGTAATAGTTAAGTTTGGAGGATTTTGATTACCAGAAAACGTATTAAGAAATTCATACCAATTTTATATGAAATTGCACTTTAAAGAAAGGTATTTTCTATGTTTTATGCAGGAATGAAGATTTATAGGTAATGGGAGCAAAAAGATCAAAAAGGAGTGAATCTAGAACAAAAAAGACTAAAATAGATGAAAATTGAACAATCCCGCCGACGGCGAGGAATAGACCACCGATGGCGAGATTTTTCCCGAGAGCATTTGAATATATTACAAAGGAGCCCGCCGACAGCGAGACTGAGCGGTTAGCCATTGTTCTAGAATGACGGTTCAAGCCAATATTCAATGAATCTGGACGCTTTTTGAAGAGGTGCTAAAGCAACCTTTAGAAATATGACTCCTTCTATATATAGAAACGATTTTTAGTGTCTGTGTGTGTCTGTGGGTGTGTTAGCTTAGTGTTATTCACTCTTTCTAAGTGTCTTTAGTGAGAGTGAGTGTTTTATTTAGTGTCTTGGTGAGTCTTCTAAGTGTATTAAACAAAAAGGAAGAGTCAAAGGAACTTCAAGGAGTCTGCTTGGGGAGAAGATTCTAGTTAAGTCTTTTGTTTATTGTTTATTAACTTTAAATGAAATCCAAGTTTTGTGTTATTCTTCATATGCATTCTGAGTAGTTTTCTTTGTCTTTCTCCTTGTTGTTAATGTTTTGTGAAATGATGAATTAAATTAGTTGTGCCTAAAAATATTAAATAAGATTGTGATAATCTTTTACTTAAATCTTAATTTACTTTCAATCTGGCCAATTGAACTGTTAAAATATGTTGAATTATCAACTATAGTAAAGATTACATCCAAGATTCGGGAAGTCAAAAGCCTTGGAAGGAGGGTGCAAATAAATAGGGAAATATTAATTATCGGGCGTAGAATTGAACATTTTAGTGTGACAGACTAAAATCTTCAATTCGGTGCTATCGTTTGGGAGCTGAAGTGTAGATGTTAGCCCTCAGGCGAGGGGAACGTGGGAGCTCTGAAGTGGTAGCCAGTATCCTCCCAACCTAGCTGCAGATTCAGTAACCAAACATAGGATCAGTCAATGTTCTTTGCACCTGGACCAAAGGGTAAAGAATAGGAATGCTCCTATTTGACACAATATATTTCTTACTAATTTAATTATTTATTCACTTAATTTTCTAATAAGGAGAAAGATATTTTTCTAAATTGAAACCTTTTTCTTTAAGTAATAAGTTTTTTTAGCATTTGTTATTACCGTATACTAGATTAGTAATTTTACTGCATTTGCTGAAATTAGTCCTTAAATCTCTAACTTCCTTGTGAGATCGATAGCTAGGACTCCATTAGAGCCTTTTATTACTTGAACGATACATATACTTGCGTTGATAAAAGGGGAGGGAGCACAATTGCTATTTTACTCTGAAAACATTAATAGTATTTATAAAGCTTAACAAACATATACAACCTTCACTTTCTACCCTGCTCTCCTACGTGGTTGTTAAGTTTTTGGCGCTGTTGCTAGAGATTTATATCTCTTAGTTGTGGTACTGAAATTATTACACTTGGAAGTTCCCCGCATCGGTGTGCACGGGCACGCATAGGGTGCGCAAGCGTGTGTGTGGATGAGTGTTAAAGAAAACACAAATGTAAGCAGCATTGAAATAAGGCGTGGGCACATAGATGTGGGGTGACATGGATGTAGGGTGGAACAACTGTTCTCAATCTCTATTATGCATGCCTACGCGAGGCTACACTTGGTTGTGTTGGTACAGGTGGGTTGCATGCGGAGCAAAATTTCAAAAAACCAAAATTTTTGACATTTTTTTGAATTTTTGCCTATAAATAGCCCCTTTGGGGAGAAGGAAACCAAACCACTCATCCACTAATTGAAGTCTCTTCCAAGCCATTGTTTCCTTCTTCTTCCAAGCTATGGTTGCCTTCTTCTCCTAGGTTGTGGTTGCCTTCTCTTTTTAGGATGTGATTGTCTCCTTAGATTTAGCCTGATTTTGGCCATTGTTGCCTTTAAGAGGAGAATTGTTGTGATTGATTCCCTACAATTTTTAAATATCTAGAGAATCCTGACCCACTCAAGGCCACAAAAAGTATCAATCTCCTAATGAGAAGACATCTACAGTTACTAAAAAATGTTTTGATATTTTTGGAAATGCTCATTTTTAGTGATATGATGGTTATGTTGTTTAGTCTGCTTGATCAAACATGTTTGAATCGTCTCATATATTATATAGTTTATGATATGGATTTGTGTGTTGTCCCTCTATTTCTACATATGCCAAAGTTGAAGGATGTTCTATCGGTGATCCATCGGGGTCTGTACTTCCCAGTTTACTTTTCAAGCCATGATGATTGATGTTGGACTCATGAACTTTTTCAGAAAACATGGGATAAAGTAACATCAGAGATTTTAGCCAGGATAGACAAATTTATCGGTGATGTATATGGTCTTATATCATTCAAAAGCAAACTATTAGATCTGTTAATGAAGGATTCATTAAGAACTAGTATGTTGGATTTATTTTCCTAAAAAATGACTCGAGCATTTATGAGATTCAAGGAAAACTATAAGAGAAACCTATTAATCTTTATATCACAGTAAATGATGTATTGAGAATGCTTGATTTTTTAGGATATCAAAGATCAACAGACCACTACATAAATGTAGCCTATTAGTGACAGTCAAATACCGTCGGTAATAACAATTAAACTGTAGGTAATATATTTATCGACAGTCTAGCTATCGTTTACTCGACGTAGCAAAAACTTTTTATAACAATAAAATAACATACTAATTTATCTACAATTTATATATACTATTGTTTATGCGACGTATTGCAATCGTTGCTTTTGATATGAACCATTATAAATTTAACCGTACCTTACCCGTCAGTACTATAACTGACGCATATAACATATGGAAAAGTGTTGCACTTCCACTGGAAAAGTATCGCGCCTACATCGGTAAAGTGTCACAAAACCGTAGTTTAACCATGGAAAAATTACCAATGGATGTTCCCACCGTAAAAGTGCAACACTTGTATGGTTGTTGCTTGTTTGATACACTAATGAAAAGTCGTCGAAAAACCTATAGCGTCAGAAAAAAAAATTTGAACCCTCCTTTAAGACTGCAATTTACACACCTGCAATCATAACAGTACAATCTACACAAAGCTAGCATAGTACATTTATGAAACTAATTAACGCATCAGTCATATACATCAATTAAAGAAAAAAGATTGCATTAGACCAAATGAAATGAAGAATTGTCTAATAAAAAAAATTGTTCACAACCAATACATTTTTAACATAAACAAACATAAAATAATAATCCCAACTCATCCTCCTCTGTCCTCTCCTCATCATCAGCCTCCTTTATCTTCTCCTCAACATCACCCTCCTCATCCTCATCCTTCTGGACTGGTTGCTTCCCTTTCTATAGTTGGAAATGGAAAACTATTGTAATCTCTTCTTTCATCTTCCAATCCTTCTCCGATCTCAGAGCGTTTAGGCAGGTTGTTACCTGGGCAATAATCGCAGCAACAACTAGGGCCTCAACTACAATAGGAACTTGGCAATGAATCTTCTCCTCCTATATAGTGGAAGTAGAAGCAAATGATGTGCTAGAGGTAAGGCGTCATATGTCTGCACCTTAGACCCATACCCGTAGACCCTGCCCTTCCTCTGTTGACCTCACTTTTGTTGAAGTCTAGTCTTTCTTTAGAATAGCCTAGGTTCTAGCCATAGGACTTTTCTGATGATTATCTTAGAAAACTATCAGTGGAACCCTTAACCCATAGAAAATCAAAGACTTCTTTGAGGTCTAACCTCTAAGTATTTTGGAGGATGAGACCAAGCATAATAAAGCTCAAGAGGAGTTCCCTACAAGATGGTTAACCCTTAGGACTCACCCTGAGAGGTCTGGTCTGGGTGAGGCTCACACACACACTCACACCCATATTACACTCTCACACACTGCCTCACAACCTCATACTAAACTTCTTTACACTTGATCCCCTACTCTTTTGGAAACTCATGTAGGTGGTTTCCCCAAGCTCTTAGCCCCATGTTAAGGTTTGGCTAGTACCAGCACATGGAAAGGAATTCCCTTGGTCCATGGCTCAAATTAGTTATCAATCTCACTCAACAACAATTTTACCAAAAAAATTACAACTTTTGACTCCTTACCCCTAAACTCTAGCAAATGACCAAATTACACCTAAAAACCCTAATTTTGCCCAAAATTCCCAAAACCAACCAAAATTACCAAAATCCTCCATAAATCATCCCAAAACATTCATCACCACTCAAAATACCCAAAGCACTGCAAATTTACCAAAATCGCCTAAATACCTTAAAAATACCCAAAATTACCAAAATGCCCCTTCTAGCCCAAAAATTTCAAAAATTCCAAAAATTCCCAAAAATTCATAAAACCCTCCAAATATTCACATTTTCAATTTTGAACCACCACATTGACCCAATTTGACCAAATTAACCCATTTTAACCAAAAGCCCCAAATTTACCCTTTAAGCCCAAAATGCCCAAATTACACCAAATGTCAACCCAATTAACCTCGAGCTTGCCCAATTTCCACTCCAAAACAAAATTCAACATCCCTAATCCTATTATAAACCAAATCCAAGTCCAATTTGAGCCACATTTGAAACCAATTTGCACCTAAACCAAAAAGCCCCAATTTAGACCATATTACCAAATCTCCCCAAATTAAACCCAATGTCAATCAATTTCCCCCAATTTTGAATTATAAAATCTTCATGACATTCCCCTACACCAAATTGAACCATTAATTGCCTCCAATTTGAGTCCAAACCTCACCCAAGTCCAACAAACCTAAAAACCCCAATTTTGCCCCAAATTAACCACATGTCTAAATGCCATCAAATTAAATAGCCTAACCCTTATTTTCTGCCCAATTAATATTGAGAGCTCTTTATAACATCCCCGTAGGCCATTTGGAACCATCAATTAGCCTTTGGCCCAACCCTAGTGATCCATGAAAAAAATACCTATTTTTATGCCTTGATTTTTATCAAATTCTTAAGGATATTATGCTTTAATGAAAGGTATTTTTGTGTTTTGGATGTAGGTAATGCAAAAATGTTCAAGAAAGAAAAAAAGATGAAAAAGGAGCAAAAATGGAGCCAAAATGCATAATTGTCAAAATAATTGGCCTGGCGCCTAGGCGCCAGAATCCGGCGCCTAAGCGCCAGTTCAATACAAAATTCTGTAAGATTTTTGACGAATTTTGGACGGTTATTTTGACGGTGTAAGCAGTTATTGGACCATCTAGAAGATTGGCATTTATTCCTGGATTATAGGACATGTGATGCATTGTATTTGGATGCTTGGAAACAGTTAGGATCGCGAAGAGGTGCGATCTAAAGTGATGAGGTGCGAAGAACTGGACGCGGAGCCCGGCGCCTGGGCGCCAGATTCCGCCTAGGCGCCAGACACACCTTCTAGAAGATTCATTAAACATAGACACATTTTGAAGAGGTGCTTCAAGGCAACCCTTGAAGTATATAAATAGGAGGCTACTCCTTCAGAGAAAAACGCCCAACTTAGCCCCACACCCCATATAGCCTAAAATTAGAGAGAGATCCTATAGTTGCATTTAGTGAGAGATTAGAGAAATATTTTAAGGGCAATATTTATAGTTTCTTTTATTAATTAGTGAGTTCATTCAGAGTTTGTATTGAGAGTATTTGAAGAGTCATTGCTTTTGAAGTCTATTTACTTTGGAGTCAGAAGGATTCAGAGGTTCAGTTGGAGAAACACTTGAGATAAGTATTTGTATTTTGATTCAAATTTTCATTTACATGTTTTGTTATTTAAATTCAGTGTGTTCTGAGTTGTTACTTTACTTTCTCCTTTCAATTATGAAAGATAAATAAGATAATATAACATTCATTGGAGAATTAAAAACTATATATATTTTTTAAACATTGTGATGATATTAATATCGGATCTTAATTTACTATTTAAATTGGCCATTTAAATTTTTAAAATCTGTTGAAGATTTTTGAGACTTAAAAGGAGATGAATTCTTAACCCGTAGATATCACATGAATCCTTAGGTAGTCGAAGGCCTTGCGCGGGTTATTCAAGGTGAAGTGTAAATAAATAGGAAGATAATATTTAATGGGCGTAGAATTGATAAGTTTTTAGAGTGACAGGCTAAATTCTTATAATTTGGTTTATAGAGAAGGAAAGGGTCACTAGTAGGGCCTACCATAGCCACCCTTGGACATCTAGTAGTGTGAGCTCAGATTAACCCATTCTACTAACAATACATCCGGACCTGATCTATAGATTAGCCAATGTTCTTTATACTATCGAGCGAAGGTAAAGAATAGGAATACTTCTATTTGGTACAATACCATAAATTTATATTCTCCACAAATATTAAATTATCTAAAAAAGTCTTGGATTAATTAAAACGAAGAAAGTTGTTTGCTTATTTTATTTACATCAATCATTACTTTATTACTGCTTTATTTTTGCATCTAGTAATTTAAATATAAACTTTTTAACTTTAAAAGAAATACATAAAAATAAAATCAAAATATTTAAAAGAAAAATCTATAATCCTCCTCGTGGGATCGATACTGGGGTCTTTATTTAAAGCCCTATATTACTTGAAGTGATACGTATACTTGCGTAGTACCCCTAGTGTGTAAAATATTTTCCATAAAATTATATTTATATACACTAGCCGCTATTATTATTTAAGTCAAAGTATTGACTATAACATATTTTTGATAGCATATATTATTGCATTGTTTGGCGATTGTAAACCAAGTTTTGGTGCATTGCTGCTGATCGAGGGTCACCTAGCCTAACCAAAACTCAAGTTAATTCAAATATCCCCAAATTGACCAACAACGCAAATCAAGCCAAATGAACACCCCAAACCCATTCAAAACACCTCCAATCCTCTCTCGAGCACTTTATGACAATTATACACACCATATTAAATAATCAATTGGACTTAACCTAAGCTTGAACTCAACT
The DNA here is from genome assembly GCA_022702705.1 of Papilionanthe hookeriana x Papilionanthe teres. Classification (NCBI taxonomy): domain Eukaryota; kingdom Viridiplantae; phylum Streptophyta; class Magnoliopsida; order Asparagales; family Orchidaceae; genus Papilionanthe; species Papilionanthe hookeriana x Papilionanthe teres. The sequence continues at coordinate 60,280,804 of CM040428.1, forward strand.
AGCCCAACTTGAACTCAAGTGACCCAAATTGAACCTATGACCAATATAACCAAATCAAGCTAAATGTGACCAGCCTAAGTCTACCACAACCACCAAGTGAACCCTAGGAACCACCCTAGATCCACCTAGCCCACTCTATTTGAAGCATGGACCAAGGGTCCCATGATTTAGGGGATTTCTTTCCTAAAGTGCTTAAAACATATGGATCTTTACCAAAATTAATCACCAGCTTAATTACTTAGCATGATGGTCTGCCCACCTGACCACCTAACCTCTGGCTACCTCCCCTAGTCTGGTCGGCTGGCCTACTCACCAGAGGAGCCCAAACCGAGAGCCACCTCACTTGGATTGAAATCCAAACTCACCCCCCAAGCTGTACAACTCTGATTGCTCACTTGTGCCTTGTTGCCTTCCACCTAAGCAGCTAATCCCACCCATCACTAAGCCCTGAGCTCAGCCCAATGGCCATGGCTATAAAAGCCATCCTTCATGGCCAAGAGGGGGTGCTAAAATTTTTCTAAGGAAACTCTGCCAAATTGCCCTGAGAGGTTCTTTGATACCTCTAGAGTGCAAACCTACCATCTTTAGCAATTGAATCCCACTGCACATAACTAATTTTAGAGCTCGATTTTCAGCCAAAACTAGGACAAACTCCACCACATCTCCACACTGCCCCAAAATCAAATTATTTGCACCCAAACCATCCCTATACTGAAAGAAGAAGTTCTCCCACCAATGCCCCATCACAGAGGGAATCCAGTATAGAATTTGATCAACACCTAAAATTGGGTCTGGTCGAACTTGGGTCCAGACATTCCACCACAGCAAGAGGCTTCATCTGGATTTTCGTTGGGTCCAATCAAAGCTTCTACAACCATCTAATTGAGGCCTCCCCTCTCAGACAAAGGTATTGAACTCTCCCCCTCTCCCGAGCTTATTTTGATTCTCCATTCATGTTGTCTTGATTTAGGGCTAGGTTAGCCATATAGATATGTGTGTTTAGGCTAAATGAGTCCATAGAAACAAACCCCATGTGATTCGGTTGAGTATCGAGCGAGATAGGTTTAATTAGATAGGTGTGTTTAGGATGGATAAGTGAGAAAATATGAAATTTTCGATTTAATTAAATCAGTAGATCTTTAAAAATCCATAAATTAGTGTAGAAAAATCATAAAAATAAAGAAAAATACCCTATTGCTTGGTGAACTGAGGAAAACAATGTGAAAATGGTTTCAAGTTTATTTGATATTTAGTTTATTTTTAATTAATTAAATGTTTTATTTTATATTTCAATTCTTCATTTGCATGTATATTTCACCAATGCTTGAAATTTAGGGCTTTTTTTCCCTCTGTCATGAGAGATCTTCCCTGATTTTTCCAAGATCAAGGAGGATCTCTATGTGGAGATCCCTAATTTTCAAGATAATCACCCCTGTTTTGGTATAAAAATTATAAAAATTTCAATATTCATTATAAAAATATAAATAAATTTTGATAGGTTCACTGTGACCAAAAGACCACAAAAAATTATAAATTGGCCTAAATCATTCAATATAACCCTAATGGTCATCAAACCCTAAAATTAAAAAAAATAATAAATTGGACAAAACATAAAAGTAAATGACAAAAATCATTCTTCACTGTATTTTAAGGTTGAATGAACTCCTCATAAAAATTTTAAGTCATTTGGAGTTAATTTGACCACTCAAATGGATTTTTCAAGTTAAATGACATTTTTGGTATTAAAATAATTCTAATAAATAAAGTACAAGCTGGAAAATTATGAAATTAGATTTGGGAGTTCCTTATGACCAGAGCAACACAAGAAAAATAAAATTAGAATTTAAATAATTTTTTTACTTTTAAGGCTATTTAAAATATTTAAACAATTAAAAATTCATCAACATCACAAAAATAATAAGATTTATGGAAATGTTCTGAATTGTCTCCTGGTCACTAAGTAACAATTGGAATAATTTTCTTAATTTTCTAAGTAAAGATATTAAATTTTAAAGGGTTAAAAATAATTTTTAAAGCTTAAAATGGATTTTTCTTACTTTCTCACTAAAATAATTTTAATAATTAAAATAAAAAGCACAAAAATATGAAATTTATTTCTCTAGGTCTCTTGACTTTAGAGAGATTTAATAAAAATATAAAACTTAATTGTCCACCTAATTAATATTTTATATTTAATTAATACTCCAAAAATTAAAATAATTATAATAATTAAATTAAAACTCAAAAAATCATAAAATTTGGTTCAAGTGGTCCACTGGTCTAGATCAACCTTCAGTAATTTTATTAAGAATAAATAATTTTTTTGATTAAGTCATTGAATTATCTTTGAAAATCTCTATTTTTGCATTAAAATAATTATATAAATTAAATTAGATTTAGAAAAATCACATTTTCTCCTCTGATGTTTTAATTGAACCATAAGTGCAATAACATAAAAATTTCAAAGTCATTTGAGTTAAATTTGGTTAATTAAAGCATTAAGGCCTTAGGAGCAAAGTTATAATTTTGAATAATTTAGCCTTTATTAACATTTAAGTTTAATTAAAGGGTAAATGGGTGATAAATGATCTTAATAAACATGATAAAATGAATGAAACATGAAAGGATAAGTGGTAGAAACCCATCTCACTTTTGTCATATTAAAGAATAAACTTGTAATTTCCTTAATTATATTAACTCGAAAGATAATAAAAAATTAAATGATCCTGAGTTAGGGTTTCATTATTGGAAAATGATACCTAATGATTCCAGACCCCTAATCAGTAATTTAATGAGATTTCATTAATTTGATGAGAATCATAATCACATAAGGATACTTAACATTTCCTAAATTGCAAATATACCCACCTAAAGTCTTAAGGGCTTGGTAGTGAGCTAGGTTTAATCAAATTTAACTAGTATGGATTAGAAAGGATGATAAGATTAATGGTGAATATATTTGTAATACAACAAGCCCAACCCTAAAATTAAATTGGCTAAGTTCCTTAATAAACCAACTTGCCCCTAAGGGTCTTTACTCACATAATTTATAAATGGAATTTTAAGTGATAATTACCCCATTTTTTGGATGATCAAAACATTAATTCACTGAGCATAAAAGTATGAAATGAATAAATCATTTAATAAATATGATATGTTCAAATGAACTCAAGAAAGTTCAAAAGGGTTGTAAAATATCTTGGTACTCCCTAGATCTTTTCACAAGTCTTCTAGACATCTTGTAGGACGACTAAATCTATTATACCTATTAAAGGAAGGCATCTCTCAAATAAATAAAGAGAACCCACCAAGTTATGACATAGGCTTTGGATAAGCCTGTGATGAACCTATCTATATGCTTTTACTCTTGTAACTTATAAATATTTACTACAAAATATAATAAAGTTTCAGGTGGAGGAACGTGAAGACTCGATAGGTATGCTTTTATTTTTACAGTACCTTCTTTTCCTGCACTTCCTTTACTTTACTTTTCTTACTTACAAGCTTGCATGCTAAACAATAATTTCACCATGCATGAAAACTAAAACCTTTAGGATAGCCACAAAACTGAAAACAAAATTAAATCAAATTAAAATAAAATTAAATTCACCGTCATAACAATCAAAATATAAGACAACCCAAAATTTAATCACAAATAAAATAAAAATAACAAGTGAAACTAAATTAAAATGTCTCTATTGGATGATCGAGAATACCTCGAAGGAGGCAACCTACGGCTACAACAAGCTTTCCCACGATATAAATGAAAGTACGGAACTCATTAAGTTGAGTTTAGTAAATTCATCTAGACTAAATGAATTCGAAGAAAATAGTGGTGCTGGAATGAGAGAACCGTAGGATCCTAACCGGTGTCATTATAATCAACTTAAATATTTCTCTATTAAGAAATCTCAAATTAAAACATTTCCAAAACATGACACTTCTCTCATCTCCTCAATTGATACTTCTACAACTAATTTGCTACGACGAGGAGCTTGAAGAATGCACAGTGGGCAGCACGTCCCTCTTCAACAGCAATATTCCTAGAAATAAATAACAAGCCATAGAACTTTAAGGTAGCTTGCCTAGTGTAGCAGAAATCCTCACCTCATCTCTTTTGGCCTTTGCATAACCATGTTGTACAATATAAGCCCTAACTCGTCTTAGGTTCCGAAGTTGTCATCATATATGACATAAATCCTTCTATCTTCCAGGCTATTCACATGATCCGTATCAAGTGAATGTAAGCCCTAAGTAATAAAATTGACAGGATGAAACGCTAAATAAATATCTCAAATTGAAGCCAAATAATAGGATGGTTTAGGAAATCACCAAGATTCTTCTCGAAGCTGTGTTTTCCCTAGCTTTCTCTTCCTTTGGATTCCTACAATAACTGTTCTGAAACTTGAGTCAATCACCTATTGGATTTCCTATTACCACATTTTCTTGAAGATCCCATCCTTTTGAAAATCATGAATATAATATTTCCTGATCTATATCAAGAGTTTTCTTAGGTGACCTCGGTTATCTAAGATGTAATTAACTATAGTGGCTTGCCCTTATAAAAAATTTAAAGATCCCAGATTAATATAAACCCTATTTAATTATTTCATGTTAGATAGGAGAAGTTGTCGATCAACATAAATGGTTCGCAGACCAAACATATGTCATTAGACTTTAGTTTATTTGATCAAGGATAGATACATGGCTTGTGGTGCAGTGTTGATTATTTAAACTATTGTTTATATGAGATTAGTTTGATTTCATATTGCTTTTAAAAATTGAGTTGATAATTTCTATGCATATATGTATATTCCTAAATTAAATATACCTTAAAAAGTGTCGACATCCTCTTGCCACTAACATCCTCCCTCCACAAGACATATTAGGAAGGATCATGAGTTAAGACTGCACCATTGCCCAACTGCTGGGATCAGCTCTCTTTGAGCCTCTCGAAGGCCTTGTACAAAAAAATATGATTAATGAAAGTTATAGACTACATAAACTTCAATAGGTTTTTATGAATTACCTGGGTCATTTGGGATCTAGTGTCCACCTAAGACTCATCTGACTGCTGCCTGTGAGTGTGCTTATGTAATTCTGTAGTGGATGCTTCCCATCCTTTCTCTAAAGTATGTTAGTAAAATGAAACAGTTAACATCAAATTTAATTTAAAATAAGCTTTAATGCAAAAATAAGTCTCAACAGCTTCCTCTTGTACTCCGTATGTGAAAGCGCCTCACCAATCCCCATAATCTGTAGTCTAAGTAGCAATTTTGTTTGGCCTAGTCCCTTTTCTTCACATACTCTAGAGAGTCTTGGGCCCTAAGCAGGGTGCCGAACACATCCTCTTCAAGCCATAAGGGGCGCTCATGTGTCTGGCATATGTCACCAAACTGGTAGCAGAGAAAACTGAGGGCCAAGACCACTGCTTCTGTAAATTGAATTAGAAAATTTTAGATTTATAAAAATAAATATATAATTGAAATTAATGTATTCAGGTTTACCGTAAACTCTTGAAACCACATATCTCGAACAGTGATCGGGTTCTCACTTCAAAATAAGTATAGGTGATCGTACTTGCTCTGAATCATGTATCTAATAGAACTGATGGTCTGTGTGTGTGGGGAGGTTGTGGGGTGGGGGAGTAAATCTAAAAAATAATATATAATTAGTTCTCTATTAAATTTAAAAAAAACATAAAGAATTATTGTTGGTATTAAATTAAAGGAGCATTTACTTGCATAACACAGAATTCTTATATATTTACAAATCCCAGGCATAAATACTATCAACACTTTTATAAAGCACTAGAGAGTTGTGTGTGTAAAAATAAAAATTTAGGCATGAGATATATAAATACATAAGAATTATGTACTATGTAAGTAAATTTTATAAATAAAAACTTATGTGTTCCCCATTGCCGAAGCTGACAATAGCTGCTCATGTTGCTTGAGCTGTAAGGCGCATCAATAACAGTTTTTGCTGCTGGTGGTGGTGATAGTGTGATGGTTGGGGGTTGGAGGCGGTGGTGTCGTGGTTGGAGTCGAGCTGGTGTTCTGCTGGGATGCATTGTGGGGGGGGGGGGGGCGGGGAGTACCAACTTCACACACATGGGGGGATACCGTCCCTCCCTCTAGTAGCCATCTACAAGCAAGAAAGTAAAATTAATTAGTGCAACAACAAGCTAGTAAAGATGAAAATACAATAGTACGCAGTAAAAAGAATGGGCAACTGTAATATGCATGCAATCTACTAACTACCAAAACTGAAAACACCAAAGTACACAGAAAAAGGAAGGAAAAATAGTAAAGTGCAATCTACTAATTACTGAACTTAAAACACAGATGTATAAAGTAAAAATAAAATAAAGTTGTACAATGAAATCTTCACACCAGTCAATCTAAAAATACAAAATTATGCAGTTGAATTAACATGCACATCTTACTTAACCTCTTATAATGAGTCATTTGAGGACGTAGTTAGTTAAAATTACTTCATCAAAAGCATCGTTAGAATCATGCTCATCAATAAGAATTTCTTCGTGATCTCCAATAGTATCCTCTAAATTTACCTCTTCATCGAGTGTATCAAGTGGAATGTATGAATTTGTAATTTTTTTATTTCTTGATGAACGATTTCAATTGAATTCTAATTATCAACAGTCGTTATAAGTTTACCCGTATGACTACTGCCCACTCAGCTTTGTCTCTTATTATATTGGGATATAGAAGATAAAATACCTAACTTGTTTACTTTGTTAAAATGAATGGATCAAATTTACCATATCTTATGTTCAATTTTACTTATATAATATTATAGAGCTGGATTACCCTTATACCATGATTAGGAACATTATTGAACCAATCACAGTTGAATAGAAATACATTATCACTAACAGAGCAACGATAAGATTGTTCAACAACTTCTTCGAGAATCTCATAGAATTTATCTCATTGTCCAATTTATTATTTTCTTTAAGATAGACAACAAAATTACAAGTCTTTATTTCTAATAATCAGGACCTCGTATGAAACTTATAGCCATTCATATCGTAAATTTATTAAATTTTCATGATACGCATCGGTCCTTAAGCAAGATGTATCAAGCCCTAATCTGTTACTTCATTATTCCAATCATGGTCTAATAATTCATAAAAACTCATATCACATACACCTAAAAACAATTATCTAAGATGATTAATAAATTTGTTAAACTCAAACTTACATGCAATATGAACCATTAGAAGAAATTATGTCTATCTCATGACTTTTGATATCATCTTCAAAAGATTTCAATGAATCTAAAGAATAAATTTTTACCGAATTGAAAATTTTATGGATTAGCTTATTATAATTATTTCATCCAAAATTATAAACTATTAATAGAATTTAGTGACTTAATAAAAGATGGACTTTATCACAATTTAGAAGAGCAAAAGTATCACTACACGAAGTTCATGATCATTGTGATAACCTATTGTGCACCTCCCTAATGCTTTACCAAACTGCTGAAAATATATAAAATGTCGAGGGAGGCACCACACCCAATGATATGGATTCTTCTTGCACTAAAGAATAGAAGCATAAAATGGTAGTTACCAGCAGTAAACATGCCTAGATCACTCTGCTTGTGCTGTATTATTCACAACTCACTTCCATTTATTCAAGAATTTATAAATAAATTATTATTTAGCATAACATTACAATATTATTTACGAAGTAGTAACTACATATTTTGTGTGCGTTGCAATGTGCCTTTGAAATGGATGCATCCAATGATATTGCGATAGTCCTCCAAGTAAGGCCTCGTGTGGTAGACGAACTGGCAGATGCTCCTTGGAGTCAAACAAACTATGTGAGAATATTATTTCGAGCTTCATAATATTATTAGAATGTTTGCTTCTAGCTATCGTATGTCAATAATATTCAAATAAGCTACACATATCTTGTTGAAGAACACAATGATTTCAATTAGTGGATTTAAAAAATCACTCAACGTGTAGCTAAAAGTAGTTGGCATCAAATTTTGGAGAAAGACATGACAATTATGTTTTTCATTCCAAATATCTTTCATGCCTCTACATCAATGCAACGACCCAAAATTTGAAGTATATCTGTTCAGATATTTTAATGATTGAAGCCACTCACAAATTAATATATGTTATGTCAAAATAAGAGAATAGTTTACTTTAGGCTTCAAAGGCTTGCCAACAACAGTTGCGGGAATCTCTGGCTCCTATCTTTTGTAAATTTCCTTCCAATCTAGTTTGGCATTCATGTTATATTTATAACATCCATCACAAAATCGAATATATCATCAAATTCTTCTCTGTGTGCATCACATCGATGTTATGTCTGATCATATTATCCTTCCAGCAAGGCAGATCCCAAAAGATGGATTTTTTTAACCAGTTATGTATAACACAAAATCCTGGTGGACGATGTGAAGATATCTCGGGACAAACAGAAATCTTTGGAATGTCACTTATAATATGAAATAAATCTTCACTAGAAACTATTGGAGTTGACGTTGATCTCTCAATTTTGTTTCTTTTAAATGCATTTTTTGTTTCTCTTGAAAGGATGTTCAGCATCTAAAAATATACAGCGACAGTCAAATCATGAATTCTTTTGGTCATATTGAAGCGTGAATGCATTAAATGAATTCATGCAATATAGACATGCTAATTTTTGCAGTGCTCCACCCATATAACGTTCCATATACTGGAAAATCACTTATTATATACATCAAATGACTTTCATCAGGAAATAATGTTTCACAATAACATCATAAGTCATGCACCTCTTTCCCAAAAAATCTACAACTCATCTATCAGTGGTTGTAAGTATACATCAAATTTAACCTTTAGAACTACCGGGAACCGGTATAATCAAGGTTAGGAATAAGAAGGGAATTATCATGCACATCTCAGGGGAGGGAGGACATTATATAGCATATTGATCACTGTCCTACAAGACTAGGGGTCGTTGTCTGACTGTATAGTGAGAAGTCATCCAAACAAAAGCCAAGTCTCATGTTATGTGCTTCCACGGCAAACTTGGGATGCAGACGATCAAAACCTTTACCTGCCTCTCCATCTGCATGATAACCCATTGAATTAATATCCCATGATCTGCTATGATACTACGTCATATGTGGAGCAGTATATGTAGAAGTAAACAATCTCTGAAGACATGAAATAAGCAGTTGATAGAAGAGACGCTTGTAAGAAACTTCTTTCTATCTTTATTTTTTATTCTGAGGTTTAAATCTTGAATAACTATAGAATCTGCACAGAGTCTTTGCTATGCTAAACTTATAAATAGCATGCATTTGTTCACGCAACAATCAATCTTCTCCTTTTTCAACCCTAACTTGAAGACTAGTTTTTTCATCCGGTACAAGTCTTCTGGAACTAAATTTTCTTTTGGATTGGTCACTTCATTAAAGTTGCAAACTGGTTGTAGCACTTTCGGGACGTATTAAACTTTTTTTTTAATTTGTAGCATTCTGAGATCTACATATAACTCAGAATGAGAAGTGCATCCCTTCCATAGTGGCCTTTGAACAACATTCATTAAATCATAAAAAGTTTGAGCCTCGTGATTTCATATATTTTCCTGCACTTGACTCTAGTAATGCAGTGTCGTCCCATCAAATATCATCTCTACAAATCTACTTAGTGAAATCTAGGTGGGGGAACATAGCTCGTTGAAGGAGCTGAGTTGAAGGTTGCAGAGTCAACCTCTCCATGCGAAGTCTGGATCCAGTAATTAGGTCGAAACCTCCAACGATATAAATATAACTTACTTCATCACATGTTAAGTGTGTCGATGCGTGTGTTTTAAACGTGGACATCAAAAGCTACCCTCAAATAGATAAGATGAAAGTTGTGATGTTGCAAGAACTAATGTCTACACCGTTCAAGAACTCTTCAATGCTCCCTTTCTGTCTAAATAAAGCCTATTGTACATCCATGATCTTGATGCATGAATATCCATATTTACATAAAAACATGAAAACAATCAACATATTTCAAAGTGCATTCGAATGAGTACATAGAATTTAATTTTAGTAGTTGACATAATCGCAGAGTTATAATAATGAGTAATCAAATCGTTAAAAGAACTGACCTTTTTTGAAAGCTCGAACAACATTAATTACTCGAAAATTGATTGCTTTGAATTTTTTCTTGGATAGAGACCGGATCAAAATAAACGAGCTGAGCTACGAGTCAAAATTTTGAATCAATTTTCTTTCTATCTGACCCAAGTTCGGCTAGAAAGCAAGAACGTTAATAACTTATTGTTGTTAGGGCTTTCGAAGATCTATAAAATTTTTTCATATTTTTCTATCAAATCTTATTTCTTTCATATTTTCTTTCCAAGTGGAAAGCCAATCATACCTCTAAGCATTCTCTTCTCTACACACCCCATACGTGTTTAAGTGTACACCTCGAAATATATTCTATAAGGAAATATTTCATATGATGTAAGAGTTTTTACTATATCATCCAATATGAAATCTAATTTTCATTGTCAAAATGAAAATTCACTTCGAAAACTAATTTTTATTCCCAAAATTGAATTCACTTTGAAATCTAATTTGCATTGCCAAAATGGGAATTGCAACACTAAAAATTAGATTTCTAATTGAATTTCAATTTTGAAAATGGAAGTTAGATTTCTAAGCGAAACACTACTTTGAATGAAATATCTTTTTTTAAGAAAATATTTTATGGTGTGCAATTAATCATGTAAGGAGTTCTGACGACAAGAATGCTGAGTTCCATGATTGACTTTCCAGTTGGAAATAAAATACGAAACAAATATTTCTATGAAATGGTTGAAGTAGCTACAATTACAGACAATATTAAAAAGAGACGTCTTAATGGATTTAACTAATAGATTTATCTTAAATCTACACAAACACCATGAAACCAAAACATTAATTTGAACTATTAATTAATTCATAATTGCTTTATACATTTAGTTGTTTTTCGAATCAATGATAGTCTGATTAACACTCTTCGACACACTTATGATCTGATTTCGGTCTGATTGAAGGTCAATTAAAAAAAAATTCGATCCAAAATTAATTTTCGAGTGATTGTTGTTGTTCTAGCTAAATTCACAGACATAACCTACGTAACACATGTATAACATAAACTTTAAATGTCCTAATTTCTGAACATGTACAACAAAAATTTTAAAGGCGCTAAGCCCTAAATGTACATACCTACCACATATGCGAATCATATCGTAGATCGATCCTACTAAATTTGGATCTTACATAGTGTGGATCATTTAATGGCTTAAACATTAACTATAGATAGGAAATTTTACTCTCAATTCTTATTTAAACACATATCTAACACCAAAACTTTTATTTTTGGTAAACATACATCCTCACATGTAGATTAAAAGTTGTATTAAAATACAAAGTTTAAATGTAAAATATATAAATTCATAAAAATTTTAGTGATATGTGTGTAAGTCTTTTGACTTTATAAATAAGGTGAGAGTGAAAGAAATAAAATTGACTTTATATGTCACAAAAGTCAAAATTGGAAAAAGTTAAGTCATTGTAATCTTTCGCGACAACATAAATATTAAATTAGATTATAAATTAAGCTTTTTTCTCTATTGCGTCATATCGAGTGTCATATTTTCATTTAATTCTAATAAATTAAGATTATTTTCTATACAAAAGTCCCAATTTTTTCTAGGCCTACCTCTGCCTTTCTTAACATAAGTCGAGTATAAAACATCTACTCTCCTAATCGGATCATCGGGTGGTCGATGTTTAATGTGAAAAAACTAAGACAAATCTCTATTTTTTTTCCGCCACTGGAGCTAAACCAACTCCATCTATGGATATATTAATTACGCATTTTGTCTCTAACAATAATAACAAGCCTTCATCACACTAATTGGGTTCGCCTGCATTGCATTCTATTGAGAGACATATTTTCATTTAATTCATCAGTTAAGATCATTTTTTATACAAAACGACCAAGTCTTTTTAGGTCTGCCTCTACATTTTTTAGCATAAGTCTAAAACATTCGTCCTGTAAATGTCTGGTAAGAGCATTCATAACTAAAGCAAAAAGATATGGGCTTACAACCAATTCCTGATGTAATTCAATTGAAATAGGAAATTATTTGGTTATTCTTTTGTCTGATTGAACATAAGTAACAACTCTAGTTGCTAAACCCTAAATCCCAAACACATTCTACTAAATAATTAAAAAAAGGGAAATTTGCATACATTCATTCAATTCCTAAGTATTTACAAATCTAACTACCAAACTTCATTTTTTACATATATGCGATCTTACATATGAGTCGCGAGATTTGAGAGCTAGAGCGTCGACGGAAGAGAACTAAAGTCGCACGGAGCGGTGGTAGTCTCTAGAGTGGTGGAGTCGCCGGGATAGGAGAAGGCGACTCGCGGGAGGGAGGAGGATTAAGGCAAAACCGAGAGGGACGAGAAAAGATTAGTCCGAAATCGAGAGTGAGGAGGAAGAATTAGGAATTTTGGCAGTACAAAGATTAAATTCTGACAATTTAATCGCAGTATCTACCCGTCAGTTTTAATTTAGATGGTAATCGACGGTTTACAGCCTCGGTAATTCTAACAAAACCGTCGAAAATATTTTATCTTAAAAAACGACGACTTGGAGATTAGTAATATCGTAGGAAAATTTAAAGATTAAATATCTAACACGTAAAATTACATATTTATATTAATACTACTTTCAAGCCATTAATTTATACTTGAAAAGATATTTTTCATTTTAAAATAATAAAAATAATAATATTTTTATGTGATATAAATGATTTGAATATTATGTATGCAAATATAGAAATTCAGATATTAGATATATAAACTCATAAGGCATTTACCCATAAAAAATAAAAAATAAATAAGCTTTGTCCTATGTGCACATAAAATACTAGAAGACCAAATCTACGGACTGTTATTGGAAAATGACCATTAACACTATGGTCGGATTTAATACGTTTGCCAATCTTGGCGCCGATTAGGATTACTTCACCCTTTACATTGAACGGTCTTAGAGAGACGAAAGTTTTGCATACGGCGACATGCGCAGAATTGCGTACGTCGTCCAATAATATCACACCCTCACCTCAAATGTGTATGGGGTGGGACCCACTTTTATTTTATTAAAAAAAAATCTGATTGGACGACGTTGCGTCGTCCGGATGTAAAGAGACACTCAATTCTATTAGGGCAGTCAAAATGAAAAAACATGTGTTCGGCTCGTTCGTTAAGTTAATGAGCTGAACAGGAACAAAGATTTGTTCGTTCGTGTTCGGTTTGTTTTGGCTCGAAATACTATTCATCAATTATATTGATCTATTTATATATGTATATATATATTGATGAGTAGTATTTTTGAAAAAATTAATTGACTACAAAGCTACAAAGATTTATCATCAATTAACAGTATTAATTAAGAAAATAGAGTAAAAATTCTTAAATTAGATTCAAATAATGTTTTAAAATAAACAATAAGTTTTAAATCTTGTCCCATCCTTTAACAGATTAGGATTGTCAAACTGATTATTTGTTCACGAACAGCTCATGTTCGGCTCGCTAAGCAAACGTGCCGAACACGAACACATTTTTTAAGCTCAAAATATAAACGAGCTGAACATAAACTGATCTTGAGCTCACTCATGTTTCGCTCGTTTACACGGAAAATTATTCGATAGGTATAACATACGCAGCACTGCGTACGTTGTCCCAAATAACCTCCCAATAACCCATAATAACTCTATAAATAGCATTGAAATAGAATCGCGAAGGTTATTAGAAAATTATTTTAGCGTTATTTGAGTTAATGTCTCAATAACCTCACAAAACCCCGAATAACATATAAAAAAAATATAAAAGTGAATCCGCAGAAGTTATTGGGACGTTATTATGATGTTATTGGAAGAGTTTTCGAATTATATCATAATAACTTTTCAATAATCCTGAAACTATTATTCTCGTTTACACCCCTAGATCCTATTACTTCTAGCGCTGACAGTGAAAAAGGCCTATAAATTTGTGCCTTCTCTATCTTCCTCCTGCACACACTCTCTCTCTCTCCTCTCCCCGTCCTCTTATCTCAACTCTCAAGCAATCAGAAGGCAGAGGAGGAAAGCCCAATTTTAACTATGGGAAAGCTGAAGTCTTCCATAAAGTCCATCCAAGAATCCATTACAAGCTTCAAACCTGCAGCTCCCAGCTGCATCCATGAAGCTAAAACTCACTCCTTTAGAGCAGGGGATTACCCCAGCCATGTCTACCATACTACCTCCCCATTTTCTTCCTCCTCTTCCTTAAGCCTCCACAATCCAGAACACATCACCCACCATCAACCAACTGACATGGAAGACTCTCCTTCCTCCTCATCCTCCTCTTCATCCTCCTCTCTCACTACAGCAATCCTGAAACAACAAGAACAGACCTGCTTGCTTCCCAATGGCCGAATAAACCCAAAAAGATTCTTCTTTTCTCCTCGCAGCACCAAGTCTATTATGGAAGAAGTGAAGAACTATGCCCCAAAGGCTAAAACTGTGGCTGTCAGCAGTTTCTGCGAGGAGAGTGAGGCCATTGTTATGGTGTCTGAACAACCTTACAGAGATTTCAGGATGTCAATGGTGGAAATGGTGAAGGTTCATGGACTCAGAGACTGGCCGAGGCTACAGCAACTATTGCATTGCTACCTTCAGCTTAATGACAGGAAGACTCACAAGATTATAGTGCTTGCGTTTGTAGATTTGATCATGCATCTAATGACTCATGAGGAGTTGTTTTCGCTAAGCTCTGCACCTCTCTGTATTTCTCTGTGAAATTAATGTTCTGCTTTTTTTGTTTTTGAAAGTATTGCTGATATTGAGGATGATTATATCTGTACTTAATTTTATGCTTCTCTTTTGTTGGCTAACATTCTGCACCATAAAGCATTACAGGTCTCAGCGTCATCTTATAGATTTTTCGTTTAATCACTACGCTTCTTTCGCGTAATAAAGTCTCCATTTATGTCATCATCATTTTGAATAATAGACCCGAGATATCTAAAATGTTCCCTTATTGCTATAACCAACTACTAGATCTACTAAAACGAAAGTATTTAGAGTCTAAAATTGTCCTCTATAACTCATGTTTGAAAATAATAAATCAAGGTATTTAGAAATCAAGCACTCTCTTTCGTCCATTTTTCAATTTTTCACTCAAATATAATGATTTGGTCGTGGCACGAGTAAATGCATAGTTCAAAAAACTAGCTAGTTGCTTGATTTGTGTATGTAATTATCCTAAAAAAGAAAATTAAAATGACTTGAAATCTATTATACTGTATTGACGTATGAAGGGATGCATTTTTGGAGTAGTTTTAATTGGGCTGTGGAAACCGGGGGAACTTTGAAATACCATGAACGTAAATATCGGCAAGGGGTCGATAAAAATATGTATTTTTTATCTCTTTCGTATCATTGCTTAATTAGTTAATTTATATATTACGTTAAAATATAATCAAAATTAACTTTAAAAATTTTGATTCAAAATCATTGTAATATAGTATGTGATTGATTATTTTTTATTATATTTATTTGAAAAATAAATTAAAAATAATTAAATATTATAATAAAGAATTTGCCAATATAAATGCGATCACTTAAAAAATGAATCGAAAATGCTAGTCCGATTATTTTAGACTCCATTTGAGGCGGCAGTGCGGCACCGCACTGCAGTTTTGTGATGAACTGTGTTTTGGCAGCTTTTTCAAAAAAAATGCAGCTGAAACTGTATATTCTCACCGGTCCTGATTAGGTGCAGTGCAGCCTTCTAGCTACATTCCGACTTACAAAAAAATAATAATAATAATAAATAAATTGTAATTGCTACCACAATTTTTTGAACATCAAATTATTTCATCAACTTCACAGTTGCTTTTTAATAAATTTCAACTGCCCCAAACAAACTCTTAATTATAAATTAGTTTTCCAATCAATTTGGTCGAACTCCAAAACAATTTTTTTTTAAAGAATATATACGAATTTATCCATATTTTCTATGGACTGCAAGATTTTAATGCTAATTATTTTTTTATTGTTTAATTTTGATCTAATTACTAGTGATAAACATTTAGGTCAACAAATTAAAAAATATATCATATCCCATAATTTTTATTTTTTTAATAATATTTAAAATATTCAAATGAAAATTCTTGGATAACAATATTGCATATTAAAATAATAAAAATATAGTATTACAACATTATTTTATCACTTAAATTATACAAAAATACTACTAAGATTTATTACTTCAATCCCAATTAAATACTTGAATTTCAAATATTGCCAATTATTTCATTTAAAATGGATTAAAATTTTTATTATAATAATAATAATAATAATAATAATAAAATTGAATTTTATTAAATAAAACTCGTGTATTAAGCATTCATATTTAAAAATAAAAAAATAAAAAAATCTTTTGGACAACCTAGCCATCCTTCTCTGTCCACAACATAACAAGGCCCAATCTAGGCTGCTGTGGATGGTCCCGATACAGTTAGATTGCATCATATAAAATAAGTAGGAATGTATGATGGCTTCTATAGGACTTGTTTTGCCTTTATTTTAGGGGAAAACATTCACATCTAATTTATGTCATAGTAACTATGTGTAAGCCAAAGTTTTAATGCTCCCAAAATTTTCATTGAAGTTGTCCTAATAGAAGAGAATGAGTTGGATGCTATTGTATATATTTATTTTAAATTTAGTGTAATAAATTTCTTATTGATTTTTTTTATTCGGGTATAAATGATAATAGTAGGGGAATTCATATTGGTTGGTTGAAGTGGAGGAATGCGTCCGGCCTTTTGTGTGATAGAAAAGTACCGCTTAGACTGAAAGGAAAATTTTGTAAGATTGTGGTGAGACCTTCAATGTTCTATGGTGTTGAATGTTGGCCTTTAAAAGAGAAGCATAATGTTGAGTTAAGTGTTGCCGAGATGAGAATGATTAGGTGGATGAGTGGTTTTACACTTAGAGACAAAATGCGAAATGAATATATCTGTAATAGGGTTGGTGTTGCACCAGTGACGGATAAAATTAGAGAGAGTTGTCATAGATGATTTGGTCACATTAAACGTCGACCACCTGATGATCTGATTAGGAGAGTAGATGTTTTAAATACAACTTATGTTAAGAAAGGCAGAGGTTGACCTAGGAAAACTTGGGCTTATTGCATAAAAAATGATCTTAATTTATTAGAATTAAACGAAAATTTGACACTAAATAGGACGCAATGGAGAAAAATGATTCATGTAGCCGACCCCACTTAGTGGGATTAAGGCTTTGTTGTTGTTGTTGTTGTTGAGTATAAATGATAATGACCATTAAATTAAATTCAAGGTCTGTTTGGTTTGAAGGTTGCTTGGTGGTAGGGGTTGAGTATAAGGTTACAAAATTTATTGTTTTGATGAGAGTAAATCAAATTCAAGGTTTTTAAAGGAATTTTAAGTACCTCGAACATGTCATGTTTTATAAATTTAGAATTCTCTAAATCTGAACGATGTTCAACTTCATCGATGACCTCACACACATTTGGTAATCTTAATCTCATTGACATTTACGCGACCCAATCAAAACTATCACAACTTCAACCTAGTGTCCTTACTAGACACCACAAACCAACAAGTGTTACATTCAACCTCATCGTTGCCGGTATCGCAACCTTCTTATAAGCCATCACATCATGATTTCTTAGTACAATGTTCTGAATATAGTACAAAGTGTAATATTATGGGTCTAGACAAGAAGGAGATGAACTAAGAAGAAGGGTAAAGGAGACCAAAACTTCATAGCAAATGTAAGAATGAGTTTTACTATTGATCCTTTTCTTTTCAAAAGCTAAATGTTATTGTAGTACATGATTTATATTGATAAAAGAAAACAAATAATACATTAAAAATATTTGGAAGTAATCACATCCCTCAGCATCAACAATGAGCATAAATTAGGTATTTTATATCATAAGATTGGATATTCCCTGCAAAGAACATGACTAAGCTATTTTGCAAAGGTCGGTGAGGATTTCATGGCTATCAGTGTTTTCTTCGTTCAAGATGATAAAATCTATAGAAATACAACATTGAAAGAGGTTAAGTGCGGATTTCAAGCCAATACTAAGTTGTGGCAAGCCATTACCAAGCCATCTAAGTACCACTTCAAGTTCACTAATTACTTGTCCAACCCCATCTCTACATGGCCTAAAGTTCATGGCCCATGCCACCAACCTGCCCAATTAATTAACAATCCAAGGAATGCACCCAAGCAAGCATAACCAACTCTAGTCTTCCCTTGGAAGCCATGCACATCTCAAAGTACAAATGGAGCTCCCTCATTGGTAGCACACCAAATTTTGCCTTCCAAGTGGTCAAATCCTGCTAGAGCCTAGATCAATTTCATTACTTTAGTGATTACATGTTGTTTGATCTCCACTTTCATTCATCGAGGTGCTTGCCTAAATGGTATGACATCAGTTGTATTTCTAACTTATGATTGACCACCACAGGGGACAGTCCTAGCATTTGTTCACATCTCTTAAGCAAAACAACCTAAAACTCTATGAGTAACTTAAACATATCATTTATTTCTTGTTCATTTGAAACTAACTTATGAAATTTAGCTTGAAAATACCTCTCCAAATTCAAAAATTTCAAAAATTCCCAAAAATTCCAAAATCATCCCAAATGTTCCCAAAAATCAGTTTGAACCACTTCACTAGACCCTATTTGACCAAATTGACCCATTTTGACTAAAAGCCCCAAATTGCTCCTTTAAGCCTAAAATGCCCAAATCACCTCCAATGTCTACCCAATTGACCCCAATCCTTCCCAATTTCAATTCTAAACTCAATGCTTAATCTCAATTCAAACCAAATCCAAGCCCAATTTGACCCAATTCAAAACCCAATTTCAACCCAAGTCCAAAAGCTCCAATTTTGGCCATACTACCTAAATCCCCAAATTGAACCCCTTAGCCAAGTTGATTTCCTCAAATTGAATTCTAAACTCTTCATAACATTCCTACACACCAAATTGATCCATCAATTGATCCACATTTGAGTCCAAACCTCACCCACATCCAACTCAAGTTAAAATCCCCAAATTTGCCCCAAATGTGTCGCATGATCTAAATCTCCCAAATTGAATGCCCTAACCCTAAAATTACAATCCAATTTCTATCCAAAATCCTTCATGACAATCACCTACACCAATTTGAACCACCAATTGAACCCTAGCCAAGTTTTAGCCTAACCTAAACCCAAGCCTAACCCATGTTAACCCAAATTTACCAAATCCCAAATCCCAAGTCCCACCTCCCAAACCAACTCAAAAATTCCCCAAATCTTTTCCAAATCCTTCATGACAATCATACACGCCACATTGAACAATCAATTTTACCTAAGCCAAGCTCAAACCCAACTTAGCTCAACTTGACCCAAATAACCCATGACCCAATGTGACCGAACCTAAGCCAATGTGACCAAGCCAAGCTCACTACAGCCATTAAGTGGACCCTAGGAACCACCCTAGATCCACCTAGCCCAAGCTACATGAGCCATGGACCAAGGGACCCCCAATTTACACCTTCCTTATTTGGCGAAATCCTATTTTGCTCCACCCTAAAACCTTCCCCACATCACTTAACCACCATTAAGACTAACCTCTGACCCACATAACTTAATCACAAGTAAGACTGACTTCTGATGCATAAAGCATGTGGCTAACTCAGATGCCGACGTTCAACCAGAAAGCGACACGCATGGTTTTGACGCGTACGAGGCTAACTCGGCGCTGCGTGTTTAAGCGGGAAAATATGGATTTATTTAATTTAGTTCACCTTTAAAAATTCCTAATTTTGTTTAGAAAAATCATAAAAATAAAAGAAAAATATCCTCATGGTCAGTGAACAGATGAAAACAATGTGAAATAGTTTGGTGTTTATTTGATGTATATTTTATTTTTAATTACTTAAATACAGTGAATCATATTTAGGGCCTAATTAGCTCTATAAATTTCACCATGGTATGAGTTTGAAGGGTTTAAAGGCTCTATGGTTAGGGATCTTCCCTAATTTTTCCAAGGTCAGAGGCATCTCTAAACATAGATCCCTAATTTTTAAGTTAATACTTCTATTTTGGTGTAAAAATTATAAAAATTTAAAAATTAATCAAAAAAATATAAAATAAATTTTGGTAGGCTCGTTGTGACCAGAAGACCAAAGGAAAAATATAAATTTTGTTTAACTCATTCAAAATCTCACTAATGATAATTAAACCACTAAAATGAAATAAAAATAAAATGGGTTAAATATAATTGTAAATAACTTAATTTTGATTCTCCACTGTGGATTAGTGTCAGAGGAACTTCCAAAAAAAAACTCAAGTCATTTGGAATTAATTTGATCACCTAATTTGATTTTCTAAGTTAAATGGCAATTTTCCCATTAAAATAATTATAATAATTAAAATATAGTTTGGAAAGTTATATAATTCTTTTTGGGAGTTCCTTATGACCGGGAGAAATTAATAAAAAAATGATAATTAAAATAAACACTTCTTTTTTTAAGCTCATTTCTTAATTTTAAAATTCTTAAAATTATTAAAATTAATTAAAAATCATAAAAACCACTAAAATATTAAAATCCACCAAAATGTCATATTTGGTTTCCTAATCATTTGAAAACCATTAAAATAATTTTCTTAATTTCTTAAGTGAAGATATTAATTTTAAAAGGGTTATTAATAATTTTTAAGCTTAAAAATGGATTTCACTTAATTTCTCACTAAAAATATTTCTAATAATTAAAATATAAATTAAAAAATATATAATTTTTTTTCTCTCGGTTTTCTGGCCCCAAAGAGATTTATGAAAAATACCAAATTTAATTTTCAACATAAAGAATATTTTATATTTAATTAATTCGAAAACAAACAAATAATTATAATAATTAAATTAAAATAAAAAATCATTAAAATTGGTCCAAGTGGTCCACTGGTCTATGTGAACCCCCAACAACTTTCTCAAGGGCAGAAGTCTTATTTTGATTAAGTTATTGAATTATCTTTGAAAATCCCTATTTTGCATGTAAATAATTATATATAAATTAAATTAAAATTGGGAAAATTACATTTTCTCCTATAATGTTTTAGTTGACTCATGGATGGGGTAACATAAAATTTTTAAAATCATTTGAGTTAAATTTAATAAAGTAATGGGTGACAATAGGGGCAAAATTGTAATAAAGGAATTTAAGCCTTAATAAATGTTTAGGTCTAATCAAAGAGAAATGTGTAATGAATGATCATAATTGACATACTTGGATGATTGAAATACAAGGGATTTAAATGGTAGAAATTAACCTCACATTTGTCACAGAAGAGATAAATTCATAATTTCATTAATTACCTTAATTTGGACGATGATAAAAAATCAAATGATCCCAGGGTTAGGGGTTTGACTTTGGAAGTTAATGATTCATCAATCTAGTACCCCGATTTGGTGTTTATAAGATAAATTCAATACTTTGATCAGGATTAAGAATTATGATCACATAAGTTAACTTTTTTTTTTTCTAAAATTACAAATATTTCCATTAAGTTTTAAAGGCTTAGTAGTGAGCTAGGCTTAATCAAACTTGAATAATATGAATTATAAAAGATGATAAAATTAATTGTAAACATACTTGAAACACTACAAGCCCAACTTTAAAATCAAATCAGCTAAGCTTTTTAATTAAATCAATGTGCCCTTAAAGGTCCAACTCACATAATTTATAAATAGAACATCAAGTGATAATTACTCTACCTTTTGGGATGACTAGAACATTAGTTCATTGAGCATAAGGGTATGATAAAGATGAATCATTAAGCAACATAATAAGTTTGAATGAACTCGAGACGTTTCAAAGGATTGTGAGATGTTCGGGGCCCAGTCTCCGGGCCCTTTCTCATACTCTTTTGGATACCTTGGAGGACGATTAAACTTATTATGCCTCATTTAAAGAGTAATCTATACATTTAAAATAGGACCCACAAGTTATGACATAAGATTTAATGGGTACGCTTTAAACCTGTTTTTCTGCTTCAATTCCCACAAAATTATATATATGCATTGCAAGGTTATACTTTCAGGTGAAGGAACGAGAAGAAATGTCAACTACGCATTTATTCTATTGTACTACAATTTATTTTCATTTACTTTCTCGTACCTTTTTTGCTTGTGAAATTTCGTGATAAACAATAAGGTTAGCTTGCATGTCAAAACCAAAACTATTAGGATAGTCATAAAACCAAAATCAAAATTAAGATTAAAATAAAACAAAGATATAATTTACCACCACAACAGTCAAAATATAAGACAACTCAAAAGTTAATCACAAATAAAACAAAATCACAATTGAAAATAAATTAAAATGTCTCTTTGGATGATCGGGAATACCTCGAATGAGTCAACATACGGCTGCTAACAAGATTTCTTACGGTATGAATGAAAGCGTTGATCTCATTTAGTTGAATTTGGTAAATTTATCTGAACTAAGTGAACCCGAAGAAAGTGGTGGTACGGAACGAGGAAACTGTAGGATCCTAACAGGTGTCACCATAATCAACTTAAATATTTCCCTAATATGACCTCAATTTAAACATTTCCAAGATATGACACTTCTCTCATCTCCTACAGTTGACACTTCTAAAACTAAATCTACAACGATGAGGCACTTGGAGCAAACAATTGTGGTCAGCACGACCATCTTCAACAGTAAAACTCCTTAGAATTAAATAACAAGTCGTAAGAATTCGAGGTAGTTTGTCTGGTGCAGCATAAATCTTCACCTTATCTCTTTAGGCATTTGCATTTCGTGTAATATAAGCGCTAACTCATCTTAGGTTTCTCAGGTTATCATCGGATATGACATAAATCCTCCTATCTTCCAGGATACTCACATGATCGGTATCAAGTGAATGTAAGCCCTAAATAATAAAATTGGCAGAATGAAACACTAAATAATTATCTCAAATCGAAGCCAAACAATATGATAGTTTGCTAAATCATTAAGATTCTTCTTGGAGATGTATTTTCCATAACTCTTTCTTTCTTTGGATTCTTATAATAACTGTTCCAAACTTGAGGCACTCATCTATTGGATTTCTTATTACCACATTTTCTTGAGGATCATACATTTTGGAAGTCATGAAAATAATATTTTCTGATCTAAATCAAGAGTTTTCTTAGGTGACCTCAGTTGTCTAAAATGTAATTAACTATAGGGGCTAGCTCTTATAGAAAACTTAAAGACCCCAAATTAATATAAACCCTATCTAATTGCTTCGTATTAGTTATAGGATGTTGTCTGTCAACATAAAGAATTACAGACCAAACGGATGTCTTAAATCTTTAGTTTATTTAATTGAGCCTTATTAGTAAGCAATGTGTTTATTCTTCGGGGTAGAAGCACGGCTTGTAATATAGTGCTCGCTTATTTAAACTATTGTTTATATGAGATCAGTTTGATTTCATATTTTAAAATTGAACTAATATTTTCCAAAAGCACATATATATATATTAAATTAAAAATTCTATTTTAAACCGGGCGACAGGATTCATATTCCGCCGATCGACGACAATTCCCAAATCTTTTAACGACCGACAATGATCAGATGATTAATTTGAAGAATAATATACTACTCTAAGGGATAAAAATATTATCTTAAAATGGATATAATCATTTGGATGAGAAAATTTTTTAAGATTTGTGGGTTAATGTAACTTATGATTTTTTCCCTACCTTGCAGGTGTAAGATAGATTTTATTTTATTATGAGGTCTGGTATCCTTACATGAGAAAACCCTCATAGTTAATTGTATCTCACAAGTTGTGACTCATGAGAGTACTCTCAATTAAAGTATTGGCTTATATCAAGCATTATTATAAGGTAAGTGTATTGAAGATTGATGTTTAGTACTTCACATAGATGGATGGCTTAGAAAGAATTTTAATGGAATTGAAAGGTTTGGGCTTACAGTCCAATAACCTTACAGTCCAATGATGATGTGTAGTGGAAAGGTACAAAAAAAGGTTTTACCAGCTCTGTGAAGATGGTATGCCTAAAAATTGGATATATAGATTTGTTGAAAAATAATGAGTTTTGATTTTAATTTGGTTTGAAAAAATTGTTTGTTATACTACTTTGAGTTGAAAAAAAGTTTGATTTGGGATTGATTTAGCTTGAAAAGAATTTGGTTAAGGATTAATTTGGTTTAAAAAGGGTTCAATATGGGATTGATTGAAAATTTTTTTGTTAAATTTGACTTAGATTGATTGATTTATGTTAAGAAACGTTGTTTGAAAGTTATTAAAATTTGCTTGAGGATTTTTAATGTTAATTTATGAAGATTTGTTAAATTTGAAGATATTGAAGTTTATAAGTTTGTTTGAAGTTATGTGAAATTTATAACAATTTGTTTAAGGTTAGTTGAAGTTTATTTTAAAATTTAAAATTTTGAAGTTGAAATATTTAAGTATCTCTAACACAGACCAAGAGCCTTAGAGAAAAAAAGTACAAGGAAGGAAGAGATTTCCACCTACACGAGGGATAAAAAAGTCCTAATGCTTTTGAACACTCTGATAGACACCTCGTATGGACTGCTCTGATGGCATGACCATGGCATAAGGAGGACGAAGAAGTGTAGAGTTCGGCTAGGAACTCCTAGATTCGAGCAAGAAATTGCTCAAGGGGCCTGGAAAATATCAATCACGTAGACTTATTGATTAAACCCTAAGTGGATAGGAGGAAGAGACGTTGCGAAGGAAAGGGGGCTCTTCGATCGCTCATAAGGATTAAAAGGGCTCAAAATCGCCAAAATTGCCAACCCTTGTGGGAATCGAAATGTAGAGAGATGCTCACACACTCTAAGAGGAGAAGACCCAACACATAAAATAGTGAAGGAGAGAACCTCACTCTATCAAAATAGAAAGAAACTCTTCGTTTACACCCTTGAGAGCTCACAGAGACCGTCGACGTTATGAATCCAACTCTAAGGGCAGCCCAAGTCTTCCCCTTTTATAGGAATAAATGTCCATATGGTGGCGTGGCGCCAAACCATATGCCTTGGTGACATGTGGAGCATAAGTCATGTCAGCCAACATGATGAAGTTCTTGACTCAAAATCTGACGTGTCAGCAAGGCTCCATGACACCAATGGTGGTGTCTAGGTGCCGCTAATGTGATACTGACATCCATCTAATCATACACCACCCTTAGGACGAAAAGAAATTGATTTTTTATGGTGCCCCGACGTTGTCACACGGCATTTCGACCAAAACAAAAGGAGAAACTTTTTGAACTGTCTCCTAGGCACCAAATCAAATTGTAGGCAGTTTTGGACAGATTCAGAAACAAGAGTCCTAGGTGCAATGATTGAGATTGTGGTATTTGGCATTGTGTTGGCATCAAAAAGAGCTAAAAATAATGCCAACAACATCAGCGTATCATGAATAGATTTCTATTCTTACAATTAAATTTGTCCACAAGAATTGCATTGATCTTTGCTTAATGTTCTATAGACTCTTCATTATTATGTGCATGTTCATTCAATGAACTTGATAGAATATTACAATGTGGAATTGCTTTTGGCCCACATGCATGAGATTTGATAACCTTATATGTATCACTTTTAATATAACTTTTAAGAAAAAAAGTGTGGCATAAAAATATAAATTATTCTCTCTGATATTATTTGAATAAAAAAACTAACATTATTGGACACGTATCTCAATGCATTTTGGATGAGATAATTTTTCATATTCATGTTTGAGATCATTCATGCTTCAATTTTATCAAATTTATCGTTGAACAAAATAATTTGCTGAGATGAATCTGATGACATCAAAAGTTGTTCAATCGAATTACAAATAAACTTAAATTAAATATTGAAAAAATATTAAAAACTTTAATATTATATGTTTATAGTTAAATTGAGTGATTTGACGAGAGAAATTCAATGGGCATAAGATCACTCAATTCTGTTACTATTAAGACACTTAACTATGTAAAATAGATTTTGATAGAATGAATATGAATTAATACGAGTCATCTGATAAAAAACTTTCAAATTTTAGCTATAAAAATCAAGATTTCACTCTCAATAATCATAAATAGATCCTCATTCTTTATACAGAGAAGACCTAGACTTGAAAGCTTTGAGATATAAAGAACTCTAGAGCTTTGCATGCCAAACGACCACATTCGTTTGAATGTCATCGTCCAACCGTATTGTGCAACTAACGTCGAAGTCATCCAACCAACATTCGCGACCAAATTCTTCATCGTTGCTACTTCCATCATTGATGTCGCGGTTTTGAGTTAGTCTTGAATGTGTTACCATGCGGTATCCTCTCCTTAAATTAAAGCAAAGCATGTTCCTTCGACATCTTGAACAACAAAATAGATTATATCTCTAAGAGCCGGCCTTATACTTCTTTTTTCTTTCTCATTTTTCTACGTAAAGTGTATTCAATTCTTTTTTTTTCTTATCAATTTATGTGCAAATTCTACATGTAAAATTAAAACATAAAACTCTTATTATGCCCCTAAAATCGTTGTATTCTTTCCCTCAGACACCTGAAAAAATACTGTGTCCCGTGTTCGGACACAAAGCTACGTTCGAACAACAGACGCGATATATCAGACGGAGCGGAGGAAGAAAAAAAAATCGCCTCCAGTATATCGCATCCGTTATCCACACACAGCTTGCATCCAGACTCTGGAGTCGATAATTTTTCCAGATACATTTATCTCTCTTGTTATATAATGACCCACATTTATTTACAAGCAGCTTCGAGTAAAAGAATTTTCAACACAACTTATATCTTTATCCAATTTTATGAAAAAATCGAGTTAGTAAATTTATTTTTATAATGCTGTGTTATCATACTCTGCTAATTTATTTAAAATAATTTTATTTTTGTATTTTTGTAATATAAACATAAACAAATTATCCAGCAAATGTATTACTTTTGATTTTGAAGTAGCTTTCATAGAATATAAAATTTATAATATTTTAATTTTAAATGTATAAAAATTATTGAGTAAATAGTGATCCATCAGAAGACCCCACCATAGGATAAGGTGGACCCACACGAGAGATGGATGAGCAGCAAAATGTGAGGACCAATTTAGTGTGTGATATTTTCTCAACAATTACATTAATTTTAAATTTCTATGTTCCTAATTTTAATGTAAATACACTATTTATTAAATTAAACAATATAATCATATTATGTA
The DNA here is from genome assembly GCA_022702705.1 of Papilionanthe hookeriana x Papilionanthe teres. Classification (NCBI taxonomy): domain Eukaryota; kingdom Viridiplantae; phylum Streptophyta; class Magnoliopsida; order Asparagales; family Orchidaceae; genus Papilionanthe; species Papilionanthe hookeriana x Papilionanthe teres. Next base: position 60,308,181 of record CM040428.1, read on the forward strand.
ATAGTTCAATTATATTAACTTTTTTTCAATTAAAGCATATGTTAAATAACCTAATTACACTAAGCCAGTATTTGGTAGCATAATTTAAAGTAAATTTAGGATCTGTTTGAGACAGTTGCAGCTTATTGAATAATCTATTGATAAACTGATTAAACATAATCTGTTGATAAGCTAAGTGTGGTGGCTATTACAAATTTCTATTTTTTCGGAAAAGCCAGAAAACTCCCACTGCACCCTAGCAGATGCGGTGTGAAAATATTGTTTTCAGCGTTTTAAAAATTCATAAACGGTCAAAATGCAGTTAACATAAACGCTACCGCACCAAATAAGTTGTCTCAAACAGAGCCTTAGTCATGACTATTAAAACTAAACACTTTTGTAAATTGAAATTTTTCGCATTCTACGTTCTGTGCATTTAGTAAATCCAACCGTGTGACTTATTTAAGAATTTCTTCCTATCATCGCTCAGGAGTTCATCTCCATCGCACTGACGATCGGATTTACTAGATTTGATAAATTTTACTTAAAATAAGATCTACCGATAAACGAAAAAATCATAAAATTTCATATGTATATATATGTATATGTATATATATATATATATATGTCAAATAGTAATATGTGTATGTTGCGTCATTGGTTGATCTAAACTGCAAGGCAATTAGTTTGGATATTTTAGCGTCATGCAATTCACAAGTTGGACCATTAAGTTTGCCGGATTGCAGGAGCAAGGCCACGTGAAATGACTGGCCGAGCTGTGACCGGTCTGAATCTGTGAATAAGGGAAAAACCAGCGTCACCTTTCTGCAAAACTTGAGCCTTTCTGCAATTTTAGAAACAGTTTTTTTTTCATTTATCCCCTCCACTTCTACCATATTGATATTTTTCATACTTAAAGCACCACTGATTCTTAATTACAATTTCATTAATTTTAATGATATTTTGATTATTTATCAATTTTTTTTAAGAAATAAGTATTCATGTTAGGTATAGCATATACCAGATAAGAGACAGATGCTGGAGAGCAGAGCCAGAGGAGTGGAGTGGAAGCATCCGTTTAATCTGGGGAGTTTCATTATGTGGGTTGGGAGTGCATGGGCAACACCCCCATGGTACGATACATGGGTAATTTTGTAATTGCATATTGTACGTCAGGGCTATATATATGTGGTATTGTAACTCTAAAGGGAATTTGTACTCTTTTATGAAATTGAAAGAAAGTTGTTGTCTTGCTCCCAAGGACGTAGGCATTATTGTCGAACCTCTTTAAATCTCTGTAATCTTCTGGATTTCTATCGATTCTCATTTTCTTAGTCCTAAATTTCTCAACAATTTCGATGTCAAATAGAAATCTGAAGTCTTTCGTGAATTCCATATGAAAAAATATGTAATATCAACATTGAAAACATACATGCCATTAATAATGTCAGATTAATAGTTTATAAGGATAAGCTGGATAAGCTGTCTCAAACAAACCCTAAGTTGAGTGATAATGACATTCCTCCCCCCTCAAAAGATAACAATAATGTAAAGCATTTTCTTCCTTCTCCACATAAAAAAAAAAAAAAAATCATTTTCCATTTACTTCAATCTAAATATTATCTTTAAAATAAGACCAAAATTCTTCACTTTCTTTCCAAATAATCAAAATAAGAATTCTATGATGTTAGTGTGATTGCATCTCATGGCCAACCCACTCGAAGGACGTCTGTTGGGAGGGGCGAAAATAGACTTGAATATCTTAGCAATACTAATAAAGTGTTAAAGAAATTAGACGACTAATTCGTGACAAATAGCGTTCGAAAGTTAGAATCTACTGCTCGTGATTTTATTTACTTAGAATTATTGCAACTACGAGACGAAGCCTCAAATTATTGCCCTTCCATGCTTCCATCACTGTCAGAATACAAACATGATGGATGGTATTATTCCATAAACTTTAGGATTAAATATAACTGAAGAGAGAAAAACTTAATTGGGTTTGAAGTACAATTTGTTATTAATTAACAAGAAATAGAGAGAAAAATGGAATGAAAATGTACATAAGACAGGAAGTTCAAACTTCTAGTTAAGTACAATGAATGAAGACAAATCATTTGCTGCTTTTATAGATCCCAATCACACAAAAATTATTCAAATCATGGCTATACAAAAACCTGAAAGAATGGCTGCTCAGAACATTTAGTCCATGATATGTTTCAAGGACATTAGAAGCAGCCATGGAAATTAGAAATTGGAGTTTCAATCATGTTGTTTATTTAACAAGTAATTAAGGGCCATTTAATTGTTGCAAGATGAAAGATACAGTACAGTGATAGTTTAATTTTCACTTATTTTGTGTGATAATAAAACCATTATATTTGAGAGATTTTTATATAAATTTGATGCGAAGTAAAAATGTAGTGTAATGTGATATAACTTATGCATTTTATTTGATATTTATGCTAGTTTTATGCTTGTGGAAGATAAAATTGTTGTGGTTTGGAGCAAGCTTAGAAGAGTAGAAGAGCCAAAATGAGTACCTATGTGGTGAACCAGGGCCCTTGCAATTGATCTGAGCGCCTTGGCGCTTGAAGCCAAAGCAACAGGTACCGAGGAGCCAGAGCAATAGGTGTCTAGGTGCTAGTTCTTGGGCGTCTGTGTGCATGAAATACCTAAACTTACTCGACCAAGCAGAAACCCAAGCCTCCATGACAACATTGTGGTGCCTGTATTTGTGGGATTATAGTTTGAGATGTGTCATTTCTCAAGGGATGTCTTAAATTCGTCTAATACAAAGACTCGTCAACTGTTGTGTATGAGGGCAGACTTTGTCAGAGGAAAGAAACCAGATAACACGAAGAGGAGAAGCAACTGTGTGAAGCGAGTGATTCTCTTAGTGTAATTGTGAGATATTCTCAGAATTCTACTATTTTTGCAAAGTGTGTGAAAGCATATAATTGCAAGAAGGAAGAATTTCAATGGAGAGAGCAATCATCGAATTTGTATTATTCTAAATTGTTTGTAATTCTTTTTCCTATTTGCAATGAAAGTGTTAGTGATTTTTTTTACGATGTATACTAACTATGTTGCATATCTCCCTTGAATTAAAACCTAGAATAGAAGATTTAATCCATTAATTAGTAAATCTTTTAAATTTCATTTTTAAGAAGATATATTGATCTTGGGCGTTTAATTTACTTCTAAACTAGTCATTTAGAAAGTTAAAACAAGTTATGATCTAATACTACAGAGGTAGGCTAGTGAAACAATTATGTAGGAGAATAGAAATATTGCTTTGTTGCTAGATCTGTGCAATCATATTGCGAAATTTACAAACATTGGGATTTTTGCATGATTAAAGTAATTTAATTGTAATATGAAATCTCAATGCTCCTTCCGAACTTGGAAGAGGATAAAGAGTAGGGTTTGTTGACCTCATTTTACAATGAGTCAATACCCTTATGACCTAAAAAGTCAACATTGGTCAAAATGGTCAAACCAGACCCAGTGACCAACCCTGTTGACCCCATAGGTCAACCTTATGACCTAAAAAGTCAACATTGGTCAAAATGGTCAAACCATACCCAATGACCAACCTTGTTGACCCATAGGTCAACCTTGTTGACCTAAACAGTCAACATTGGTCAAAATGGTCAAACCAGACCCAATGACCAACCCTGTTGACCCCATAGGTCAACCTTATGACCTAAAAAGTCAACATTAGTCAAAATAGTCAAACCAGACCCAATGACCAACCCTGTTGACCCCATAGGTCAACCTTTTGACCTAAAAAGTCAACTTTGATCAAATTGGTCAAACCAGACCTAATGACCTACCCTGTTGACCCCATAGGTCAACCTTATGACCTAAAAAGTCAACATTGGTCAAAATGGTCATACTGCACCTAATGACCAACCCTGTTGACCCCATAGGTCAACCTTATGACCTAAAAAGTCAACTTTGGTCAAATTGGTCAAACCAGACCTAATGACCTACCCTGTTGACCCTATAGGTCAACCTTATGACCTAAAAAGTCAACTTTGGTCAAATTGGTCAAACCATACCTAATGACCTACCTTGTTGACCCCATAGGTCAACCTTATGACCTAAAAGTCAACTTTGGTCAAAATGGTCATACAAGACCCAATGACCAACCCTGTTGACCCCATAGGTCAACCTTATGATCTAAAAAGTCAACTTTAGTCAAAATGGTCATAGCAGACCCAATGACCAACCCTGTTGACCCCATAGGTCAACCTTATGACCTAAAAAGTTAACTTTGGTCAAATTGGTCAAACCAGACCTAATGACCTACCCTGTTGACCCCATAGAGTCAACCTTATGACCTAAAAGTCAACTTTGGTCAAATTGGTCAAACCAGACCTAATGACCTACCCTGTTGACCCCATAGGTCAACCTTATGACCTAAAAAGTCAAATTTGGTCAAATTGGTCAAACCAGATCTAATGACCTACCATGTTGAACCCATAGGTCAACCTTATTACCTAAAAAGTCAACTTTGGTCAAATTGGTCAAACCAAACCTAATGACCTACCCTGTTGATCCCATAGGTCAACCTTGTGACCTAAAAAGTCAACAGTGGTCAAAATAGTCAAACCAGACCCAATGACCAATCCTGTTGACCCATAAGTCAACCCTTTCACCCAATGACACATTTAAAACCCCATAATGATAAAATCACAAGTACTGGATATTTTAAAATTAAATTGATCAATTTGGGTCGACTTGGGTCAACCAGAGTCGAAATTAGGCAACACCTATCTATTTTGATTAAAATAGATAAAAATGAAATAAAAACAACAAAATTAATCAAATAATTAATTTCAAAATTATTTTGATTAATTAAAATGATTAATAATTTAATTTTCAATATTTTAATTGAATGACATAATTAATTAAAATGGAAATTAAGTTAAAATCATAAAATGACAAAAATAATAAAATTAATCAATTAATTAATTTGAAATTATTTTCAATTAATAAATTGATTAATAAAATATTTTCCAACAATTTTAATAGAAATTAAAAAAAAGAAATGAAATGACATATAGCCTTCTCATAATTAATTAGGCTAAACTCATCTTAAGGCTTAATTAACACATAATTAAGCCCACATTAAGACCACTTAGCCATGGGTTAATACCCATCATGATGCATGGGGAGAGGTGTCACTTTCTCCTTCACCATAAGCTTCATTTATCCATGAGGTGGCCGGCCAACATGAGGCCTCATCTTCCACCTCCCAAGCCACCCAATGGAAGGAAAACAATGCATAAACCCTCCCCCCCCCCCTCACCATGGTTAGAAGCAATGATGAAGGATAGGCTTGTGTGTCATCATTTGCCAAGCCCAAAGAATGATGTGTAAGTTCCACTAAGAAGAGTAGAGGCGGCTCACCATGCACCTCTTACATGAGCCGATGGGTGAGAGCCAAAGAAATGTTATCCATCATGGAAAACTTAGGAAGAAACATCAATGCATATCCTCGACCGAATTGATCATCCAATGGACTAATAGAGGAGGTAACTACTCCCTAGAACATCCTAAGCTAAGCCATAACCTCCCCTTGCTATAAATAGAACCCCTTGGCCGAACCTAGCAAGAAAAAAAAAATTAGGGAGACCCATAGGCTGCCCAAATCCTCTTGCCCCCAACATAAAAAATCTTCCTAAGAGTCCCAGCAATCTTTTAATTAAATGCTCTCTTGAGTATTTTAATTATTAAAAATTATTTATAAATCAAAAAATTATGAAACTTGGAGGCATTTATCTTTATGTTCTTAGGGACCTTCCATGATTTTTCTAAGGACAGAAAACATGTCTATGACACTTTTCTTTAATTTTCAAGTTTCTTTGTAATTATTTCAAATAATAATTATAAAAAATTGAAAATTGAGAAAAATAAAATGCAAATGACTAGAAATGATAGGGCAACAGATAATAACCCTGGGAAAACTATTTCTAAGTCATAGAAATAATTTTGAATGGTATTTTGAAATTTATGGTTGAAATCATTTATTAATTAAATAATTTTAATCCTAAATATAACCCTTTATAAATTTAACATATTTTCATCAACAATCAAAGTTTGAAAATGGTTCTAGTTTATGATAGACTAATGATAAACTTCACTTAAGTCTAAAATGACCAAATTAGACATAATTAGGTTTAAAAATAACATGTAAATCCATTAAACCTTACTTAAATTAGGTTTAATATAATAATTAAATTGTTAATTAGGCTTAAGGGCATATTAAACCTAATTAACCAAAAATCAATTCTTTTAATTAAGTTTAAAGACAAATTAAGCTCAATTAACCCATTAAACTTTACTTAAATTAGGTTTAATATAAAAGTTAAATTGTTAATTAGGCTTAAGGGCATATTAAACCTAATTAACCAAAAATCAAATCTTTTAATTAAGTTTAAAGACAAATTAAGCTTAATTAACCCATTAAACCTTACTTAAATTAGGTTTAATAAAAAAATTAAATTGTTAATTAGGCTTTAGGACATGTTAAACCAAATTAACCAAAAATCAAATCTTTTAATTAAGTTTAAAGACAAATTAAGCTTAATTAACCCACTAAACCTTACTTAAATTAGGTTTAATATAAAAATTAAATTGTTAATTAGGCTTAAGGGCATGTTAAACCAAATTAACCAAAAATCAAATCTTTTAATTAAGTTTAAAGACAAATTAAGCTTAATTAACCCACTAAACCTTACTTAAATTAGGTTTAATATAAAAACTAAATTGTTAATTAGGCTTAAGGGCATATTAAACCTAATTAACCAAAAATCAAATCTTTTAATTAAGTTTAAAGACAAATTAAGCTTAATTAACCCATTAAACCTTACTTAAATTAGACTTAATATAAAAACTAAATTGTTAATTAGGCTTAAGGGCATATTAAACCTAATTAACCAAAAATCAAATCTTTTAATTAAGTTTAAAGACAAATTAAGCTTAATTAACTTATTAAACCTTACTTAAATTAGGTTTAATATAAAAATTAAATTGTTAATTAGGCTTAAGGACATATTAAACCTAATTAACCAAAAATCAAATCTTTCAATTAAGTTTAAAGACAAATTAAGCTTAATTAACCCATTAAACCTTACTTAAATTAGTTTAATATAAAAATTAAATTGTTAATTAGGCTTAAGGACATATTAAACCTAATTAACCAAAAATCAAATCTTTTAATTAAGTTTAAAGACAAATTAAGCTTAATTAACCCATTAAACCTTACTTAAATTATGTTTAATATAAAAATTAAATTGTTAATTAGGCTTAAGGACATATTAAATCTAATTAACCAAAAATAAAATCTTTTAATTAAGTTTAAAGACAAATTAAGCTTACTTAACCCATTAAACCTTACTTAAATTAGGTTTAATATAAAAATTAAATTTTTAATTAGGTTTAAGGACATATTAAACCTAATTAACAAAAATCAAGTCTTTTAATTAAGTTTAAAGACAAATTAAGCTTAATTAACCCATTAAACCTTACTTAAATTAGGTTTAATATAAAAACTAAATTTTAATTAAGTTTAAAGACACAATAAACTTAATTAACCAAAATAAAACCTTTTAATTAAGTTTAAAGACAAATTAAGCTTAATTAATTAAACCTTACTTAAATTAGGTTTAAATACAAAAATTAAATCTTAATTAGGTTTAAAGACATATTAAACCTAATTAACCAAAACCAAACCTTTAATTAAGTTTATAGACATATTAAACTTAATTAACCTCCTTACACATTAGGTTTAATATTAAATCAAAGTTTAATTAAACTTAGAAGACAAAATTAAGTTTAATTTATTCTTATTAAACCTTAAAGACATTAGGTTTAATATAAAATCAAAGTTTAATTAAACTTAAAAGACATAATTAAGTTTGATTAACTCTTTTTAAACCTTAAAGACATTAGGTTTAATATCAAATCAATTTTTAATTAAACTTAAAAGACATAATTAAGTTTAATTAACTCTTATTAAACCTTAAAAGACATTAGGTTTAATAAACAAACATTAATTAGGTTTAAAACATTCTTAAACTTAATTAATCCTTAAAGGCATTAGGTTTAATAACCCTTAAACCCTAATTAGGTTTAACCCACATTAAACCTAGTTAATTAACTTAAACCTTACTTACATTAGGTTTAAGTAACCCTTAAACCCTAATTAGGTTTAACCCAATTAAACCTAGTTAATCAACTTAAACCTTACTTACATTAAGTTTAAGTAACCCTTAAACCCTAATTAGGTTTAACCTACATTAAACCTAGTTAATCAACTTAAACCTTACTTACATTAGGTTTAAGTAACCCTTAAACCCTAATTAGGTTTAACCCACATTAAACCTAGTTAATAAATTTAAACCTTACTTACATTATGTTTAAGTAACCCTTAAGCCCCAATTAGGTTTAACCCGTATTAAACCTAATTAATAAACTTAAACCTTACTTACATTAGGATTAAGTAACCTCTAAACCATAATTAGGTCTAACCCATTAGACCTAATTAAACTAAACCATTAGACCTAATTAAACCATTAAGTCTTAACTAAATTAGACTTAATCAAACCTAAACCCTAATTAGGTCTAATCCATTAGACCTAATTAAACCATTAAGTCTTAACTAAATTAGACTTAATCAAACATAAACCATAATTAGGTCTAACCCAATTAGACTTAATTAAGCCTTAAGCCTTACCTACATTAGGCTTAAATAACTCTTAAACCATAATTAGGTCTTACGCAATTAGACTTAATTAATCCTTAAGCCTTACTTACATTAGGCTTAAATAACTCTTAAACCATAATTAGGTCTAACCCAATTAGACTTAATTAATCCTTAAGCTGTACTTACATTAAGCTTAAATAACTTTTAAACCATAATTAGGTCTAACCCAATTAGACTTAATTAATCCTTAAGCCTTACTTACAATAGGCTTAAATAACTCTTAAATCATAATTAAGTCTAACCCAATTAAACTTAATTAATCCTTAAGTCTTACTTACATTAGGCTTAAATAACTCTTAAACCATAATTAAGTCTAACCCAATTAGACTTAATTAATCCTTAAGCCTTACTTACATTAGGCTTAAATAATTCTTAAACCATAATTAAGTCTAACCCAATTAGACTTAATTAATCCTTAAGTCTTACTTACATTAGGCTTAAATAACTCTTAAACCATAATTAAGTCTAACCCAATTAGACTTAATTAATCCTTAAGCCTTACTTACAGTAGGCTTAAGTAACCTTTAAACCCTAATTAAGTATAACCTAACTAGACTTAATTAATCCTTAAGCTTTACTTACATTAGGCTTAAGTAATACTTAAATCCTAATTAGGTCTATTAGACTTAATTAATCTTTAAGCCTTACTCACATCAGGCTTAAATAATCCTTAAACCTTAAATTAAGTCTAACCATATTAGACTTAATTATCTCTTAAGTCTTACTTACATTGGACTTAAGTAGCTTATATACCCAAGTAAGCCTAACTCTAATAAGACATAAAATATATAACTTAAGTTCAACTCACATTGAACTTAAATTCAAACCTAAACCTAACCTAACTTGAGTTCAATCTAACTTGAACTCAAGTTAACCTAAACCTTAGGTTCAACCCACATTGAACCTAACCTAAACCTAACCTAACTTGAGTCCAATATAACTCGAACTCAAGTTAACCTAAACCTTAGGTTCAACCCACATTGAACCTAACCTAAACCTAACCTAACTTGAGTCAAATCTAACTTGAACTCAAGTTAACCTAAAACTTAGGTTCAACCCACATTGAACCTAACTTAAACCTAACCTGACTTGAGTTCAATCTAACTTGAGCTCAAGTTAACCTAAACCTTAGGTTCAACCCACATTGAACCTAACTTAAACCTAACCTGACTTGAGTCCAATCTAACTTGAACTCAAGTTAACCTAAACCTTAGGTTTAACCCACATTGAACCTAACTTAGACCTAACCTAACTTGAGTCCAATCTAACTTGAACTCAAGTTAACCTAAACCTTAGGTTCAACCCACATTGAACATAACCTAAACATAACCTAACTTGAGTCCAACCTAACTTGAACTCAAGTTAACCTAAACTTTAGGTTCAACCCACATTGAACCTAACTTAACCTAAAACCTTAGGTTCAACCCATATTGAACCTAATCTAAACTGAACTAAACTTGAGTTCTACCTAACTTAAACTCAAATAAAATTTTAACTTAACCCACATTGAACTAAAGTCAACTTTAAGTCTAGGTTCAACCTAACTAGAACCTAACTTAATCCAAGTCAAACCTTAACTTAAGTTCAACCCATATTGAACTTAAGTCGACCTTAAGTCTAGGTTCAACCTGACTTGAACCTAACTTAACCTAAACTCAAAACCTTAACTTAAGTTCAACCCATATTGAACTTAAGTCGACCTTAAGTCTAGGTTCAACCTGGCTTGAACCTAACTTAACCTTAACTCAAAACCTTAACTTAAGTTCAATCCATATTGAACTTAAGTCGACCTTAAGTCTAGGTTCAACCTGACTTGAACCTAACTTAACCTAAACTCAAAGCTTAACTTAAGTTCAACCCATATTGAACTTAAGTCGACCTTAAGTCTAGGTTCAACCTGACTTGAACCTAACTTAACCTAAACTCAAAATTTAACTTAAGTCTAACCCATATTAGACTTAAGTCAAACCAAACTTAGGTTCAACCTGACATGAACCTAACCCAAAAACCTAACTTAAGTCTAACCCATATTAGACTTAAGTCAAACCATACTTAGGTTCAACTTGACATGAACCTAACCCAAAAACCTAACCTAAGTCTAACTTATATTAGACTTAAGTCAAACCATACTTAGGTACAACCTGACATGAACCTAAATAAAAAACCTAACTTAAGTCTAACTCATATTAGACTTAAGTCAAACCATACTTAGGTTTAACATGACATGAACCTAAGTCTAACCTAAACCTTAGGTTCAACCTAACTTGAATCTAAACTAAAACCTGCTTAAGTTTAACTCATATTAAACTTAAGTCAAAATCTAAATCTTAGGTTCAACTGACAATGAACCTAACTCAATTCAACATGACATAAATCTTAGGTTCAATTGACAATGAACCTAACCAAACTCAAATCGACATAAAACCCATAACTAAACTCAAATCAAAATCAAAACCTGAAACCAAATTTAAACAGATAAAAGTCGACATAAACCTTAGGTTCAACCCAAATTAAACCAAAATTGACATAAACTTTAGGTTCAACCCAAATTGAACCTAAATTAATATAAATTATAGGTTTAACCCAAATTGAACCTAAATCGACATAAATTTTAGGTTTAACCTAATTGAACCTAAATCGACATAAATCTTAGGTTCAACCCAAATTGAATCTAAATCGACAAAATTAAATCTAAATCAACATAAGCCTTATGATAGATAAAATTGAACTCAAATCAACATAAATTGGACATTTCAAACAATTAATCGACATAATCGACATGAATTTGACATTTCAAATAAAAATCGATAAAACCGACATAAATTCGACATTTCAAACATAACTGACATAAAATCGACATTTTAAACCAAAATCGACATAATCAACATAAATTTGACATTCCAAACAATTAATCGACAAAATAGATATAAATTTGACATTTCAAACATAATTGATATAAAATCGACATTTTAAACCAAAATCAAAATAATCGATATAAATTTGACATTCCAAACAATTAATTGACATAATCGACATAAATTCGACATTTCAAACATAACTGACATAAAATCGACATTTTAAACCAAAATCGACATAATCGACATAAATTTGACATTTCAAACAAAAATCGACATAACCAACATAAATCCGACATTCCAAACGAAACTCAATAAATTCGACATTTCAAATGAAATTATTCGACATTAATCAACATTCCCAAACACAAACTGACATTAATCGGCATTTCAAACCAAATTAAACAATCACCGACATTAAATAACATTAATCGATATTTCAAACCAAACTCAATATATCTCGACATAAAACGACATAATTCTTAAAGTTCGACACACATTGAACTTAGCTCGACATAAAATTAAAAATCAACAATCCTAAATCAATATTCAAGACAAATAAAAATTTAAACATAAACTAACATAAACCTAAATCGACATTTCAACCAAACTCGGACATCCGACAACTCTGGATCAACAGACACTTTCACTGGAGTAATCTAAATATCTTGATATGACATTGTTTCTAACTTTATTTCCCTTGTAGGATGAAGACATGAAGTTTCGTTTAGATTTTCTTTGCATGTTATAGGGTGTGCTAACTCTGTTTTGTAGGACGTCGACGACGGAATATTGACAACAAAACCATAACTTTTAGGATAGCCACAAAACTTAAACTTTCTACAAACATCAAAATAAAAATGACATGACAACAAAGACAACTGGACTTTTAGGTTAGTCACGAAATCTGAAATAAAACGATAAAATTATTAACATTGACATCGACATAACATCAACATTAACAAAAACATACAACGACATTTTTATACCACAACAAAATGATGACATGACACTAAACCAAAACAAAATAAATGACAAAATGACATGACAAAATAAAATTGAGATGACCACAAAACCAAAATTTAAAACAAAATGGAATCATAAACAAAATAACAAAAATAAATAAGTAATGATATTTTCTTGATATCATTGAAGGTATCTCATGACATAATAACGACATATGAGCTAAAATATCTCATGACAAATCAAGATATTAATCATGATATCTTATGAAATTACGACATCACATTAATACATGATAAAATGACATGACACAACAAAACTAAAATTTAGGACAAAAGGGAATCATAAACAAAATAACAAAAATAAATAAATAATGATATCTTCTCAATATTATAGAAGGTATCTCATGACATAAACTATCTCATGAAAAATCGAGATATTAATCACGACATCTTATGACATTACGACATGACATAAAACAACATGACATACAAACTACGACATTCCGACATGACATATGACATGACATACAAAATGACAGAATGACATTACAACAACAAAACAAAACACAACAAAACAACGACATACACCCAACATAAATAAAACTTTCTAGTAGTATCGATTCAGAAACACACTGCTACAACAACACTTACACTTTTTTGAGGATAAATATTAATATTAATCGGGAGTTTTCCTAGGCAATATTAATTGCTCAGGATGTAATTAACTATAGGAGCTTGCTCCTATAGGAGATTAAAGAACTCAGGATAGGTATTTCACCTAGAAGATCTCTCTGGTAACCCAAGATCTTCATGTGATTTTCTTATACGAAAAAACTTCGATAATCACACAATCTGAAGATTTATTCTATGAGATTATCATTCGATCTCTTTTTCTCTCAATCTCTATCATGATTAATCATTCTTCAATTTCTCCAAAGACTTCTGACAAAAATTCTAAGTAGAATAAGAATTAGAGTAATGGATAGAGAAAGAGAGTGGCGACTCCTTGACATTGACATGATACAGGAATTGACGGCGACGACATGCGATCCACATATAATTTCATCGCCATCAAGGTTGTTCTCGATTGTCATCTACCTTAGGAGTATTTAGATTGATCAGAAATTATTAGAACCGGTTCAAGAAAGATTAGTTTATTTGATTGAAAACTCCTCTTTCTCTCTCCGAACATAGGACTATTTTTTTACAAAATTTTGATTCATTGACCTTTAAAATTCACCAAAAGTGCAACCCTTCAAACTAAACCTTGTATTAATAGATAAAATTCATTTATTAGAAAAATTAGTTCATTCTCTATGGGATCAATACATTGACTCTGAAGTGCGTTTACTACTTCATTGTCATGTAATATATGCATGGTTGTTGTGTTTCGCAGCATTTCGGGCATCAAGTTTTTTGCGGTGTTGGAAGGGAACTACTTTAATTTTTTATTTTTCAAAATTTTAATTGAACTATTTGATGTTTAAGTTTGAAACTTTTTTTGTATCTTTATTTAGTATTTTGTGTTGCGTTTTTCATTTGGAGTGTTGTTATTTACATTTTTAAAGATTCCCCAAATTTTAGTGAAATGTTTTTTCTCTGTGTTTTCTGCACATTTAGTTGTTTAGTTTGATTTGTGATTAATTAGTGTTTTGTGAATTATGTTTATTGTAGTTTAGGGTTTATTAGTCCTAAATGTGTATGCGTAGGACTTCCTCTAACTTATGAATAGAATGAATATTTAAAAAATAAAAAAATCAAAATACTTAAAGAATCTTGGTGAAATGACATATTTCATGAATAAATATCATAAATAGACTCAATATCATGCTTAGACCGCTAAAGGATTATCTCGGCCGATCGATAAAGAAAATTTACATGAATATTAATAACTCTGACGTAGAAGCCAATACTTTTGAACTCAAACTTGTCATTATTTAAATGGTTTAGAACAATCAATATTTGGGATCACCTAAAGAAGACCCTAATCTTCACTTGACTAGTTTCTTAGAATTATGTGTCACTTTCAAGTGTAACGGTGTTTCCAAAAATGTCATTACTCTAGGCTATTCCCTTTCTCACTTAAGGGTAAAGCCAAGATGTGACTAAACTCTTTAACACCAAGATCGATCATTACATGAAGTGACTGTCGGCATATTTTTAGGTCGTGTGTTTTGTTTTGAAAAGGGAGTCGCCTGACAGAAGTTGTCGGCGAATTTTTAATTTAAATAAATAACTTTGAAAAGTAGTATTTGATTTTGAAAATAATTTTAAATTTGAAGGTTTTAAGATATGAGATTAAACCGATCTCACATCCCAAATAGTTTATATAAACGAGCACCGCACCACAAACCGTGTATCTATTCCTAAGGATAGACACACCGCTCGACGGTGGGGCTCGATTAAATAAACTAGAAGATTTGTGACATCCGTTTGGTCCGCGAACCAATTTTATAAGCCGACAAATTCCCTCGCTTAATATGAAAGCATTAAACGGGGTTTATATTACTCAGGTTCTTCAAAATTCCCTATAAGGGCAAGCCCCTATAGTTAATTACATCTTAAGTGACGGGAATCACCTAAGAAAACTCTCGATAATAATAAATAATTCTGCTCTCAAGAATTTCAAAGTTTAAGTTTTCAAATGATTGAATTTTGGAATTTCAATAGGGAATGGATCAAATTTGGAACATTTTGTTTTGGGAATCCAAAGGAAGAAAAGTAGGAGAAATCACAGATTCGAAGCGAACTTCGGTAATTTCCCGACTATCCTATTGTTTGGCTTGAATTTAGGAAAGTCCTAATATTTATCTAAATGCTTTGATCTTGCCAATTTTAATTAATTAGGGCTTATATTTGTATGATAAAATCAAACAAATAGCCTTGAAGATGTGAGGGTTTATTGTCGTACCGGACGACTACCTCGGAATCCTAAGATCGGTTAGGGCTTAATTTGCAATGCAAGTGCCTAACGAAGGGTTGAGGATTTATGTTGCACTAGGCAAACTACCTCGAAGTCCTATGGCTTTGTTATTTAATTCTAGGAAAGTTTCTTTGAAGTAGACTCGAGTTTCATTGATGACGATGGCCGTGCTTGCCCACTATGCTCCGAGCTCCTTGTTGTTGCAGAAG
The DNA here is from genome assembly GCA_022702705.1 of Papilionanthe hookeriana x Papilionanthe teres. Taxonomy (NCBI): domain Eukaryota; kingdom Viridiplantae; phylum Streptophyta; class Magnoliopsida; order Asparagales; family Orchidaceae; genus Papilionanthe; species Papilionanthe hookeriana x Papilionanthe teres. Next base: position 60,323,891 of record CM040428.1, read on the forward strand.
TTTAGTTTTAGAAGTCATAAATCAGGGGATGTGAAAAGTGTTTTGGTTTAGAGAAAATCTTAATTTCCAAGTGTTTTTTATGTTTTAATTAAAACAAATCTTAAAGTTGATTATAACGACACCGGTTAAGATCCCACGGTTCCATCCTTCCGGCATCATTATTTTTATCGGATTCACTTAGTCCAGATGAATTTGCTAAACTCAACTGAATGAGTTCCACACTTTCATTTAGACCGTGGGAAATCACGTTAGCAACACGTAGGTTACATCATCCGAGGTATTCCCGATCATCCAACAGGACGTTTTAATTTAGTTGTAATTGTAGTTTTGTGTTCTGTTTGTGATTAAATTTTGAGTTGTTTTATATTTTGGAATGTTGTGGCGGTGAATTTTATCTTGCAATGACTTTTAATTTAGTTTTGGTTTCAGTTTTAGGGACTATCCTAAAGGTGTGGGTTTTCATGCAACAGTTGTTTATCATGCAAGAAAAGTAAGTGCGATGCGATTAATGAAATTGCAATAATGTAAATTGCAAGAAAGTAAATTGCAATAAAATAAAAGCGTACACTGGAGGGTCTTCCCGTCATCCCAAGCTGCACTTAAAACACAATTAGAATATTTAAGCAAGTTCCTAGGTAAAGCTAAGGGAAGGGTTATGGTTTTCTACCAAATTCCTAATCCTATAGCTAGTCATTTCCTATGACGTCTAGATTCCTTGTGTTTTTGTTTGAAGACGATTTTATTTATCAAAGAACAATTAAATTCAATTGTTCTTATAAACATCCTATCATATTGAGAAAGTGTTTAAGAAGAATCTTAAACATCTTTTCAATACTGCTAAAATTGTTTTAAGTCCAAATGAATTTAATTATACAAATGAATTAATCGTCCAAGAATCTCAAGTTTTGTTATCTTGCTTCGATGAACTAGGACATTTGAATATCCTATAGGTGAAGTAACATTTCATTTAATGTTCTGTTTAGGAGTTATGATAACTAAAGCTTTCGAGGGTAAATTGGTATTCAAATGATTTGTGATTTAGTTTAATTTCAATCAATTTGGAATAGTGTTCAAGTTATTTTAGATTTATTTTGAATTCTTTATGTCTTTGGTGATGTTATATTTAATTCAACTTAATTTAATTTAATTTAATTTAATTGAGTTTTTAATTTATTTAATTCAATTTAATTCAATTTAGTTTGATTTGATGTTAAATCAAATTAATTTGATTTGATTTAATTTTAATTTAATTTGATTTAATTTCCTTTAATTTAATTTAATTTAATTTAATTTAATTTAATTTAATTTAATTTTATTTTATTTTATTTAATTTAATTTAATTTATTTAATTTAATTTAATTTAATTTATTCATTTAATTTAATTTAATTTGTTTATTTAATTTAATTTAATTTAATCTTTAATTTAATTCAACTTTTAATTTTAATTTAATTTAATTTCATTTAATCCAATTTAATTTACTTAATTTAATTTAATTTTTAATTTTATTTTATTTTTAATTTTAATTGAAATTTTTGAAAGAGTTTAATAATTTAATTTTAGTTTAATGATTAAGTCTTTTAATATTTTGAATTTTGAGTTATCATTTTAATTAAGAATTGAATATTAATGAGATGATTAATTTAGGGATTTTTAAATTGAAGAATAAATCTCTTCCTAATAATATCCCTATTTTAATAATTCCAATTTTATTATTCTTCCAAATTTAATCAATTATTTAATTAAGGTTTAATTATTTTAAATTGCTTAATGGGTTTCTACCCTTTAATTATTTAAATTTCAATCATCCAAATCAGATTAGGATCAAATATTTTACTTGTTAATTTTTTTATTAAACCTAAAGTTTTAATTAAGGATTAAAATTTTAATTACCACTTTACCCTTTAAGCTTAATAATTTCATAACTCACTAAATTGAAATCAAATGAACTTGAAATTTTTATGTGACTTCACTCATATGTCAATAAAGACATGAGAGGAGAAAATGTAATTTTTCTGTATTTAATTTATTTATATAATTATTTTTGGTAGAAAATAGAGATTTCCAAGGAAAATTTAATAACATGACCAAGGAAAAGTTTCTGTCCTTAAGAAAATTAGGGGACATTTCTAATGACTAGAGGACCACTTGGACCAATTTTGGTGATTTTTTGAATTATATTATTTTTATTATAATTATTTTAAGTTTTGGAATATTAATTAATTTAAAAATAAAATAAATGTTGAAAAATGAATTTTATATTTTTCAAAAATCTCTCTGATATCAAGGAAATCAGTGAATCAAATTTTGCAATTTTTTGATTTTTCTATGATTTATTATAATTATTTTAGTGAAAATGCTAGAAAATACATTTTTTTTAATTTTAAAATTACCCTAGAGCTTTAAAATTTAATATCTCACTAAATAGACCTAAGAAAAATATGGGGTTTGTTCCTAAGTGATTAAAATTCAAAATGTGACATTTTGGTGAATTTTATTATTTTTGTGATTTTTATTATTTTTTAATTATTAAAGTATTAAAATAATATTAAAAAATCAACTTTTTTAGAAAATTGAAATTTTAATTTTTTTAAATTCTCCTGATATCAAAGAGGCTCTAAAACCAATTTGGTGAATTTTTGAAAAGTATTTTGAAAGTTATGAATTTTTTAAGTTTAAAATGACTAAATGGCTTAATCAACCCAATTAGTAGGGCTAACCAAATCCAATTGACGTCTAATTTTTATGGTGGGTTCCTCTGATCCTAAAGGTCAGTGGAGAATTGATTTCAAGTCAATTTGATGTATGGTTAGCTCTAATTAATTAGAGATCCATTTTGGGTGTTTAAGCCAATTAGGGTTGTTTTAAATGAACTAACTCAAAACCTATTTTTCCTAGGGTCCTCTGGTCATAAGGAACATCACCAAATTTTCCTAGAATTTATTTCACAACATGCTATTTACTGGAATTAAAATACTCAAAACAGTGACATGAATTTGAAAAATCAATAACTCTTCATAGGGATGGCCTCTAACTTTGGAAAATTCAGGGAATGTTCCCAAATTCGGAGGCTTCAAAAGCCCTATGGTCTCATGTCATGGTGAATTGTATACATGCATGGAGAATTAAAAATATGCAGAGAGTAAATAAATTATTAAAAATAAAATACTTGATGAAATTAAATGATTTCTTTTCCACATTATTCTCCTCCGTTCATCGAGCAAGAGAGTATTTTTATTTTATTTTTCTGATTTTTCTACACAAAGTTATGAATTTTTGAAGTTTAGGGAATTAAATAAATAGAAAATACCCCTAATTTTCTATTTATCCACGCGGCGCCGCGTCAACCTTGGCAGCTCCGAAACGCCGCGTGTCGCGCTCCCTTTCGACGCCGCCATCTGAGTCAGCAGCCCGGGCCCCGCGGTTCTCGTACCATCTCCTGATCCGACGCGATCCTGGTCATCCGTCCGCGCGTGTATTGAATGGACGGCATCCGTTCATCGTCCCCAAGTGTTCTCGCCCGAGAGCCGTCCACACTAAATCCACTAATATCTCACTCGATACTCGATGGATTTTCATGTTCTTATGCTCTATGGATTCGTCTTGAAGAGACGAACACATCTATACGGTGATCATACATTGAAATTAAAGCATTTGAAATGGAGAATCTCCAGAAGCTCGGGATGAAGAATTCGCTCATACCTTTGCTCAGAGAAGTGTGGCTTCGATCTGAGGGTTGTTGCACCTTCGATTGGATCCCAGCAAGCTCCAGATGAAGTCTCATGGTCTGGTGAATTGTCTAGATGTGATTTCGACCAAGCCCGATCACAAAGCTTGGAGACCTGGAGCAAGCCGGGTGGCTCGGAGATGGGGCTTTTGCTTGGTGGACACCTTCCCTCGGTGCAGTGAAGGTGTAGGACCAATCGATTTGAGGATTGATCCTCTGTGGAGAAGTGTCTCGGTTTTGGGTGGAATTTCGGTTGAGAAATTGGATTTTGTCGATGGGGATTAGGGCAAATTGACATCGGGGATCAAGCTGCTCTAAGGGTGGAGAAGGGTTTGGAACAATTTTTGCGAGTTTCGGCAAGGTTTGTGCAACTCTCTTCTCATGGCCGTGAGGGGGTGGTGTTTAAATAGGAGAGGGTGGAGGGCCTCCCGGGGAGAGTTAGGGCTTGGGATCGACCGCTCTCGGGCATGGGAAGAACGACCATGGTGGCCATTGGGCATGGGGCGGCTCGACGAGGGAGAATTCCTAGGTTGGCTCACATGTGAGCTCTCGGCCATTGTGTTTTCCGGCGGCCTGGTGGCTGGCCGGCCGAGCATGGGTCACCCTCGAGGTCGGGTGGGTCGGGGTCGGGACTTGGTGCAAGCAATTGGCAAATGCCATGTGTAAAGAGCTTGGATTGAAATGGAATGGGGGGAAGACCATTTTGGGTTCAAATGAGTCAGCCCATGGTTTTGGGCTAGGTTCACCACCCAAGGCCTGGTCTTGGGCTGAAAAGGGTCACTTAGGTCGACCAGAAAGAATGGTGTGGTCTCCATCCATGATGAGGTGGCTAAGCATGGTTTAGTGTGTGACATGCTTAAGGTAAAAAAGGGTTTAAGGATGATTAGGAAAGGGGCCCCTCCTTTTGCCATTAATGGCTTGATCACATGTCAAGCCTTCCATGGCTTGTCCATGGCTTGCATGGCTCATCTTTGGCTTGGGAAAAGTGAAGTCAATTTCATGGAAATGGATTTAAGGAAAATTTTGGTATTTAGGGGTGATTTAGCATGAGGCTTGATTTGGAATTATTTGATGATGAATTTAGGACTTAGGTATTGAGTTTAATTGAAAGTATGATGAGGGGAAATGTCATATGGGCTTTGGGACCAATTTTGGGCCTTTGGATGTGGTGAAGGATGGGCTTTTAAAATGGTTTAGGAAAGTGGGCTTTTGAATTTTAAAAGGGATTTTGGGATGAAATTTTGTAAAGAGGTTGGGCCAAATAATTGTTGGTTTTAGCTCATGGATGTGTCATGAGTGACTTGAAGCAAATTGGGGGTGATTTGGGTTTGAATTGGGTTGAATTTGGGCTCTTTTGGTGAATGGGTCAATATAGGTCCAAGTGGGCCAAGTTGGGCCAATGTTGGGCTAGGGTTGAAATTGATGTAAAATTAATGTTGAGAAATGTTTATGGGAGTGTTTCAAAGAGGTTTTGACTTTGGTTGGGCTTTGATTTTGGGGTTTGGGCTCATTTGGGTTAGGTTTGGGTTTAGGTCAAAATTGGGCCTTAATGCTTTGGGTTGAATTTGAGTGGGGTTTGGGTCCAAATTTTGGGCAAATCATGTTAGTATTTTGCTTGTGGGGATGCTAAGGAAGATTTAGAAAAGATTTGGGGTTAATTGGAGTTGAATTGGGTGAGTTTGGGTTAGGTTTGGGTCATGGGTCCAAATTGGGCTTTAAGGCCAAAAGTGAAATTGAATCCAAATGTCAATCAAATTGGACTTGTATTTGGTCTAGATTGGTGTTGGGAATGTTGAATTGAAGTTTAGAATTGAGTTGGATCAGAATTTGGGTCAATTGGATATGTTTGGTTTGACATTGGGTTCACTTTGGGTTAAAATGGGTCAAATTGGGGGTTTTGACAAAAGTAGGGTAAATTGAAAAAATTGGCCCATGGTGTAGTTGAACAAAATGAAATTAGGAATATTTGGGATTTTCTGGAATTTTCTGGGAATTTTCTGAATTTTTGGATTTTTGGGTCAAGAGGGGTATTTTGGGTATTTGGAGGGTATTGGGAGGTTTTCTTGGAATTTTTGATATTTTTGGGTATAGATGATCAATTTGAGTGATGTGGAAATGTTTGGGATTGATTTTGAGGAATCTTGGGTGATTTGGAAATTTTTGAGAAATTTGGGTAATTTTAAGGGTTTTGGGTAGAGTTAGCGGGTGTAGGGTCCGGGGGTCAAAAATTGAAAATTTGGAAAATTGAAGATTGGGTAAATTTGAGTGGAATGAAATCATTTTGGTTGAGCCATGAAGCCACATCAAGCCCACATGAGCCATGAAGGGACTCATTTGAGGCATCCATTATGTTGTTCCTAACCCTCTTAGCGAGGGCTTAGGGGTTAAGGACCATCCATGTGAATCACCTACATGAGTCGGGAGGTCGAGTTAGGTATAGGTGTGTGAAAGTGTAGTGTATAGGTGTGTTGTGTGTGTAAGTCGGTTCCTTCACCGGACCGAGGCCACCAGGGCGATCCTAAGGCCAAAGAGTCCTATAGGAACTCATCCTTTAAACTTCCACATTTGATTTCGACCCTCTAGGTGATTAGGGGTCTACGGTCAAGTTTGTGGAGTTTGTAGGGAGTTAAGAAGTGGTTTGAATTTCTAAAAGGTGGGTCCCAATTCTAGTCCTCTAAGATAGTCGAAAGGAAAAGCCTAAGGCTAGATCCTAAGTACTAAAGGGAAGAAGAGAAGACCTCATCAAAAATGAGGTCAACAGTGACCTACCCAAAAATTTGACCAAATTTTCTGCCCAAAATTTTCCCTTTATCCAAACCTATCAAACTTAAGAACGACATCATATCTTTTACTTAGTGAGATGGAAAATCAATTTATGAAGCGTGAGAGTGATTCAAAGAATTGTTTAAGAAGAGCCTACATACGCCTTGCATTACTAGCTTATCATTCAAATATTTTACCATTGGCGAGTGTGATAATTAAGGTCAACTATACATGATGGAGCTAAGGGTCCCTAATACTCATATCATTTGAGGAGACATACTCATTAATTGAAGAGATAGCTATGAATAATTTTCAATGGCCTTTCGAGATAGCTTATCTTAGGAAGGTTTCTAGTGTCCATGATAAGAATATCTTAGCAATCATAATCTCACAAGTTCTTGTTAGGAAGTTATAACTTAAAACTGAATTCAGTATAAGGATCTCTAACAAGTGATACAATAGCTTATGGACCAATAAGAAATTCTAGCACTCTATATCTTTGAAGACACTAAATATCAAAGGAAATAAGTTCAACAACCCCTATTCAAATACCTATAACCCAGACTGAAAAAGACAGCCCAATTTTAACTGAACAATATCAACCAAGATATAGAAAATCAACAGTAGTGTAGCGACCAACCCAACCCTATAAGAAATTGGAATAACCAACATAATAGTAACTCGAGAACTACATGCCCACCTGGATTCACTCCCAAATCTCAGTAGAAGGAAAATAAAAATTGGGGCGCAACCATAGAAAATATTGAGAATCAATTAGGATAAAAAACTAACTCTGTGAATAATAAATCCCATGGGATGTTACCTAGCTGAAATGAATTCTAAGGAAACATGAAAAGAGTAAGTAAAAGCTTTTAGACTTAGAAGTGTGAATGAGTTGGAAGACATCCTGGAAAGAAAAGTAGTTCTGAAGAGAAAGAACCTAAGCTTAAAAGACCTAGTGAGAATCCAACTACAGACTTAAGAAAACCTGACTCACCTCCCAGGAAGGAACAAAAGAGACCACCACCACCATCTTCTCTACAAAGACTGCAAAAACATAAGTTCAATCAACATTCTCCAGGTTTTTAGAGGTTTTCGAAGCTCACAAATCAATATTCCATTTGCTCAAGCCCCAGAGTAGATGTCTAGTTATGTGAAATTCATGAAATTAATCCTTATTAAGAAGAGAAAACTAAAAGATTTTGAGATTGTTGCATTGACTAAAGAATGTAGCACTATCCTGCAAAAATGATTGTCATAAAAATTTATCCTCGTTAACTTTACCATTTTTTGTTTTATATAAAAAAAAAAAATTCTTTGGGAATGCGCTATGTGACTTAGGAGCTAGTATCAAACATGATCTCTTTTTATTTTCAAAAGATTAGAATTGGGAGAAGTACAACCTACCATAATGACCCTGTAGTTAGTTGACCGATCTCTAACTTAACCTCCGGGGTGATAGAGGATATATTAATTAAGATTAATAAATTTATATTTTCTACTTGCTTCATTGTTTTAGACATAGAGGAAGATAAATAGATTCATATTATTTTAGGCAAAACATTTTTAGCCACATGAAGGGTTATAATCGATGTACATAAATGTGAACTTATAAAGAGAGTCAAAGATTATGAAGTTACTTTTAATGTTCTAAAATCAATGAAGTTTCACCAAGAATCTAGTGATGAAAAATGTCATGGGATAGATGTGATGATGGGTTGATTAGGAGTCAATTTTCAGAATCTCTGGAGTTGGACTTGATAAAGTACAATATGATTGAGGATTGAGTGAGAGCCCTAATGAAGGATTTGCTCTACTTTTAGAGGTGATCCCAAGAGTTATCGGGGATAGATTTGAGATATTAGATACTACTATCAATGTCAAGCCTTTAGTGTCGTCTATAGAAGAAGCTCTAGAGTTAGAATAAAAGATTCTCTATAAGAACCTCCAGTATGTCTTTTTAGGAGAATTCTCTACATAACTCATAAAGATTCCTGTTGCAATTTAAGTGTAATACAACGGTCACTAGCAGGTTGACGCATTTAGTTTGGTCGATTGTGACGATCGGTTACGTGGCGAGTGCTCCTACAAAGGCAAAGCTGGTAGGTCGACTAATTGAGATCGATCACCCCTAAAAGAAGCTTGGTAGCTGGACCGTAAGCACAGTCCATCGATTGAATCCCTCGATAGTGTGGGTTTGCCGACCCAATAGAGCTGTCAGTCATCAAACAGTTGGTTCAAACCAAGCTCCTTTAGAATGTTGCTTCGATCGCCCGACCATCGTCCCTGACCATCTGATTGCTCTGAGATTCGTGCTAGCAATTTTGGCATATACACACATACCACACAATTCTTATGTATTTGCATATCTAACATCTAATTTTGATATTTATATTTATAGCATTTTGATATTATAAATCTTTGCATAAAAATATATAGATACTTAACTTCTAAAATGCTAGTAATAGTGGTTTATTTGATCTGATGTGAATGATTTGAGTGGTATGAAAGTAAAATTTGAAGTATAGCTGCTACATACGTAAATATATAAGAATTGTTAGATATGGATGCAAATGTCACTTTTTTTTTTCTTTTTCGGGTAAAATAAAAACAATAATAATTACTATATTTTTTAAAATTTAATTAATACAATTTTCAAAAATATCATAGCTATTTCTTAACAATACACACAGAAATTGAAAATCATTTTAGCTATAAACATATTAATTAAGAAAAATAACTTCTAATTTTTCATACTTATATCACTTTTTTTTTTTTAATTTAGATATAGAGTCAATTATAGAGTTAATATATAATTTATTTACATACATACTCCTCAATTCTTATGAATTTACATATCTAACACAAAAATTTTGCTTTTTTACATGTTTACCACAAATACCTTCATATCAAATCGAAAATTCCACCATTTTAACTTATATATATATATATATATATATATTTGAAGTTTGGGCGCTAGATATGTAAATAAATAGGAATTAATTAAGTGGATGGCATATATGTAAACATTTCATTTATAAAACAGTAACTCACATCAGCCAATTATAATCGAACATCAATTCGATTCGCTCTTAGATTTACACAATCCTATCCTCGATCAAACCGACTCGCTCGACTTGCCAGGGAAAGAAACATTATGTGCAGATTTGTTAGGTGCAACCACGTGCGATCATCACAATATCACCACATTACCATCAATCCGCACATACGTAATATCAATATATAGCCGATAGTAAGTGTCATATCGTAGCGAAGGCATTCGAAAATAAGGTGACGACGGGCGTCCCGAACATGATAAGACTGATGGGCACCATCCACATTTGCTGGTGCGACAAGCGAAACGCCCAGACCCACCAACCCAAGAGCCCGGCCCCAGCCATGGCCATCGATACCGCAGCCATCACAACAGCTCTTTCCTCCCCAAACCATCCTTCATTGTTCTCTTCACCAGCAGCCTTATTTGCTTCTGCAGCCTCCACCTCCTTTCTGTACATAGCTGAGAGTGTCAATAGTATATGTATCCTATGCTACTAAAGATCTGTTTAAAATTCTGAAGAAGCTCTTTATATAGATGTTTAATCAGACTGAACTACACGTCAACTTATAAATATAGATTAGGTTTGAAGTGATTAACGTTCTGACGTGTGGGTTAGGGTTGAGGTGATCCAAATTTGATGATTAATAATACAACAACATATTTATCCCACTATGGTGTCCGCTATATGAATCCTTTTTCTCTATTGCGTCCTATTTAGTGTCATATTTTCATTTAATTCTAATAAATTAAGAATATTTTCTTGTACAATAAGCTCAAGTCTTTCTTAGGTCTACCTCTTCTTTTCTTAACTTGAGTCAAATATAAACCCTCCACACTTCTAATCGGATCATTAGATGGTCGACGATTAATGTGACCTAACCATCTAAGGTGATTGTCTCTAATTTTGGAGAAAATGTTACATTAGAACTCTGCACGTAGAGTTACGTGCAGAGTCCAATAGCTGGGAGTCACGTGGAATCCCGACCCTATTAAAGAAAAAGCGAAAATTATACGCGTGAACCCGGCCCTACCGAAACCCGACCAATATTCCCAGTCGCGTATAGCACCTGGAATATTCCCGTAACGTCGCGGAATAACACATGAATAACACGGGGAATATTTCCTCATGTTATTACTTGGTGTTCTGGACCCACAGCGTTGTTATGAGAATATTCTCAGTGTTATAATAACACAATAACACATCAATATCACCACAATAACACTTGAATAACGTGGAATAACACGGGAGAATGTTCCCAGTGTTATAGGAATACAATAACACATCAATACCACCAGAATAACACTTGAATAATGCGAAATAACACGGGAGAATATCTCAGTGTTATAAGAACATAATAACACATCAATACCACCGCAATAACACTTGAATAACGCAAAATAATACGGGGGAATATTTCTGTAACACTGCGGAATAACACGGGAGAATATTCCCTAACAATGTGGTATAACACTAGGAATATTCCCCCGTGTTATTCTGCGGTGTTACGGGAATATTCTTCCATGCTATTCTGCATTATTCAGGTGTTATTGTGATGATATTGAGGTGTTATTGTGTTATTGAGGTGTTATTTATTTTTAGCTGAGTCCCAAGAAAACGAGTTTTTTTTATTATTATTATTTTTCTGTCAGTCGCACGTTATGTGGTTTCATTGGACTCCAGACGTATCTCTACGTCCGGAGTCCACACATAACATATTTTTCTTAATTTTGTCCGCACCGACGCTACACCAATTCTATCATGTATATATATGTCTAGAGTCCGAACATAATATATTTTTCTTAATTTTGTTCATTACCGAAGCTACACCAATCCTGTCACGAATATATTCATTTGGCATTTAAGCCACTCATCCACCTAATTTGGGATTGAAAAGATAGAAGTTTGTTTAATAGTAAAGTACGTGCCCTCTGATGCAAGCTAATTTCATTAGAATTAGACAAAGGAGAAGACTAAAGAATTTTTGAAACTTATGCGTGTAGAAAACAGTGTATTTATATACTAAATGAACAGATTAAAAAATATAAGGTACTAACTAAAAAGCCAGACATGGACATTAATTTACGTACCGTACCGCATTATTTACGTGTGTTACGGAGATTAATTTGTAATTAAATTGTAGCAACGTCAGACGGACGGTTCATATCGGACAAAAAATACAGATTTTGAGACGTTGTGCTTAATATTATTGGCTTCGAAGAGAAGAATAACCAAATCAATTCCCATTAATACGACGACGACTGAGTTGAAATGCTCGATTTTACACTTGCGGTATTTTGAATAATGTAAAGCTGCGAACAGATAAGATAGAGGACACCTGCCTTATTTTGAAAGCAAACTCTAGATTCTCCGTGTGATATGTGTGTGTGCGTGCGCGCGCGTCGTATTTTCAGATCAGTTGGTAGAGCAATTTCAGTCTTTGTCCTCTCTGTTCCAGGTGGGCCCCCCCCCCCCCCAAAAGTGACTGATACTATATGTAGGGCTGTCAAAAAAGCTAGTTGTTTGCGAACAGTTCGTGTTCGATTTTTTCGATAAGCAAACGAGACGAACACGAATAATTTTTTTCGTTCGTTTGTTAAACGAGCCAAACACGAACAATGACGTGTTCGTTTTGGTTTGTTATTGTTCGAAATATAAAATAATTTAAAATAATTATATATAAAAAATTTATAATATTTTAAAAATAATTATATATTATAAAAATTTATCATTTTTAAATAATTAAACTACATAAATTATAATATATGATAAATAATTAATAACAATAATAATATTATACTACTAATTATATTAATATGAGTATTATACTATTATAATTAATGTATTATACTATATATTAAAATACAACCTTAAACAAAACCCTAAACGCCTTATTTGATTTGCTTCATTCCAAGGAAGTACGGATTACCTGATGTGTACGGAATACCTGATCAATTTACTTCATTTTGAGGAAGTATGCTTTATCGAAAGTTAGAGTCGTCAAAAGAGCTCGTTGTTCGCAAAGCGGTTAGTGTTAGGTTTGCTGTGAAGTTCGTGTTCGATTCGTTCGATATGCGAAACGAGACGAACACGAACAATTTTTTTTCATTCTGTTTGTTAAACGAACCAAACACGAACAATGATGTGTTCGAACATTTCAAACACGAACACTAGCTCTGTTCGTTTGTGCTCAGTTCGTCTACACCCCTAACTATATGGGTGTGGTACTCAAGTTGTTAGGCACATGGGTCCAACTCAAACATGAAGGGCTGCGAGCTATGGGGCGATTGGCGGTTCTGCCCGTCAACCATTCCTCTTAATCCACACACACACGCACACACACAATCAATATAGGTGCATAGGTACATTCTGAAATTGTAAGACTGGTAAATTAAAGGAGGGGTCAACTAAACTAAAGCTAAACTCTCACGACGACTGGATGGAGTGGCATATCATTGTTGTGGGATTTAATTGACACCATAAATAACTTTCTTTGAGAGAAATATGTGATTAGGTTATTTGAATTCTTGAGGTTGAGCTATGAAGAAATAATCAAGCTATCTAATTGCAAAACTTCCTAGTTTGAATGTTGAGAAAAATTAATATTTATATTTATAACACTTTGATGTTATAAATATATAAATAATAATAAAAAAAAAAGGTGTGTTTCACTTTTAAAATATAATGATAGTTATATTTTTTTTTTATGTGAGGCTGAAGTTTTGAGTTTTTTATATATAAAAATGAAAGTTTTGGTGTTGGAAACTTAAATATATAAAAATTGTGTGGTATGTACATAAATGCCTCTAAGAAATAATGTGATAATATGTATTTTACAAAAATACTAATAGTTTCACTGTAGGAGTACAATTCATTGCCAACCAATTTTATGGCCAATTCTTTTCAATGCTCTTTATTTATGCTAAATATAATTAGCATCCGACTTAGGGGTTGCAATTTCAACCATGATATTAGGGCTCCGGCGACTTTTGTCTCTGACGACACTCGCGGCTTTCTTCACCTCCGACGACATCACGAAAACTAGTTTGATTCCAGTGAATCCTTTTAATTCAAGTTTATCGTCATTTTTTTTTTAAAATCTCGCAGTTATTCGAACAGAACTGCTTGAGTACACGGTAAGTAAACAGCGCTCAGAAGCCTCCGGCAATTCCCAAACCTCCAACCTCCGTCAAGCACCGGAGCAGAGTTCAACGGTGGTGTCGTCGATAATCACTCCAGGAAGCTGGCCGCTGAGCTCTGGAAGCGTCTGTTTCCATCTCGGCGTGGAGCACCTCCTGTTTTGCGTTTGAAATTCATTAATTTAGGGCGTAGGAGGTTTCCGGCTGCCCCCATGGGGGATTGCTGCGGCGATGCTCACCCCTTCCGCCTATGTTCCGGTCTCCGCTTCCTTGGTTACACCATGATCCTCCTCGTCGCTGCGATCGTCGCCCTTTCTTATTACGCCGTCATCGTCGTAGCCTGGGGTCCCCATCTGCTCCATGGCGGCCTTCTCTCCGTCCTTGCGTTCATCATCGTGTTCCTTTTCCATTTTCTGGTAAATAGCTTGAATATATTCTTTATAGCTTTGTTTGTATTGCTTTAGAAGTTATATGGTAGGTTATAGGACTTCCGACTTAACGAATCAGAGGTTCTGCAGCTCATGAACTTAGAAAACGAAAACAAGAAAAGCACAGAAAAACAGGGAAGAGAGAGAGAGGTGTATATATATATGACTCAATGGAGTTATTCTTATTTATTCGCTGCTACTGGTATATATCTCTTTGAATTCTGTTGGATTCCTAATAAATAAACGATTCTAAGCCTCCTTTGCACATAATCTTGTTGCCGTAGTTGACACTCTCTTGGCCGAGTAGAAAGTCGGCAAGAGTTCCTTGCAGGCCCTTGTCCACAGCAAGATTCATATATTTTCCCCCACTCTCGGAAAGAAAAATCTGCACTAGATATTATTTTGCGTTCATCTGTTGGAATCTTTTCGCTTGAACTAGTAGTTTTAAGATTGATATATATATATTTTTAAATATTTTTATATAAAATATAATGCTATAGAATAGCAAGTCGTTCCCTAAAAATATACTATACGGATTCTTGAAGTTGATAGAAGATCAAGTTTATATGCAACATTCCCAATGTGTTTAAGCATAACAAAGCGCCCAAAATGTTATTTGTTTAGGAGAATTTCTTCAGTATGGTTGCAATAACTTGATCTTATATAATTTTATAGAGTTAATATCAGTTTTGGTGCAATTGTAATAGAACTTGGTCGTAATGCCGCAAGGTAGGCTTGACTGCTTTGGCATGAGATTTGGTTGGTACAAATAAACTTTAATAATTTAGTTGGTGGTTAATCGTACAATTTCATATCTTGTATAGTTTGATGATGAATCTAGCGAAGTGTTGTGTGATTACTTTAGCCAACGTCAGTAAGAAACATAATTTAAAGGCATGTCCATCACAAAACAAAGCAAATATTGCTCAGATATGCGATTGATAACAGCCTTTCGACCTTGTTGTTGCGAGTCATACAAGCTAATAAATTTAAATTTTGCACCATGAATTGGAAAATAGCTCTTTTCAAAAGGAGGATGGGATCATGATGTCTGACATTACACATGGAAATCTCTGAAGTTTAGTTGTCTATAACAAGTAATTGAGCAAACTCATTTGTTATGAAACAAATGAATAGAACAGAGAGCTGGGCATAGTTGGACAGGCTGTCAATGACAATCATAATTTATGTTTTCCTATTAAACAGAAGAGGACTCTCATTGTTGGCTTGTCTTCCCAAATCACATTGTGTCTTTAGAGGCTATCGCAGAGGTATTGTACATTTTGTATTATATTTGGCATCTTGACATATTGGAAAATTTTATACATATTGTTTGATGTCATCCTTCATTTGGAACCAATTGAATTGAGCAGTAATATAGTTTAGTGTGTGTTTGAAACTTGGATCCCCTCCATCCAGAGCATAATAAAATTCCATTATCCGTGAAATTTTAAATCTAATATTGGAGACAAAAGTAATACAACGGCACCGTTATATCAAGCCATTCAGAAGAACATAATCAGAGTATGTTATTTTTTTTTTGGTTGACAGAGATATGTGCAACAAAAGTATATGTAATTATTCCAGTTGAATTGTTTGCCTTCTCAACTTATCCAATAAATAAGTACTTTAGAATATGCCATAATGTGCAAATAGATTCAGCAGTTTTGCCTCAAGCAAGCAACAATTCTGTTATTATTTGGATAATCTTGTTCTATCTAGATAATGGCATCTGCCACTTGATTGCTAGCTCCCAGATTATACTCGATATTGAAGTTAAAACCAAGAAACTTAGCTGGAAGCCTGTTTAAGCATTTGAATTATGTGATGCATCAGTCGGATCTATTTGAATTGCAAATTTGCCACCTAGTAAATATTGACGACATATGGATGCTGCATCGGTGATAGCATATAGCTCATGAATATAAACTGACACAAGTTGAACCTTGAAATGGGATGAGAACCTTGACATGGTTTTTTCTTGAAAAAGAAATGGGATGAGAACCTTGAATCAAAGCTTCTCTAGTTACCATTTCAGAAGTTTTGACTGCAAAATGTTTAGAAAAGTCAAAAAGATGTAACATAAGAGTAGAACTCAATGAAATTTTTAATGCAAGAAATACTCGAGCCACTGCATCATTCCATTAAAAAGTACATCACTTTGGGATATCAGTTAGAGGTCCTGCGATACTGCATAATTGTGAATAAAACATTTATGATATCCTGATAAACCTTGAAAAGAATGAAATTACTCAACTGATTGAGGAGAAGACCAAAATAAAATTGGGTCCATATTTAATGTATTAGGGGCAATGTCGATTGTAGTGACAATGTGTTCCAAATACTCAATCTTAGAATTGGCAAAAATACACTTTTTTTTTTTTAATTTTTGCAAATAATTATGCGTGCAAAGACCTTCCAAAATAGTTCACGAATGCCTGTCATCGAAAATACCAAGCCATTATAACGAAAATATAATTTGAGATGTTATGCATAGTTTCTTGAAGAAAGCTTGTATGCTAGATAAACTAAATGACATAACGAGGAACTTGTTGTGCTCTTCATGCATTCAAACGATTGTCTTAGAATTCTCTTTCAACCATTTGTTTGATGGTAACCATGACATAAATAGAACTTTTAATCACATATAGCACCAAAAAGCTCATCTGGAAGTTCTTCAACAATCAGTATGATAAATCTATTTGTTATTGATAGTTATGTGCCATCTTTCTCTTTTAAATAGGTTTACTGCAATGAGAAGGAACTAGATTTTCAATTTCAAAATTTTAATAAGAGGTTTATCGATATGTTTTCCAATTAATTGGTCTGCAATTGGGTTGTATATTGATTTGATGATCAATATCATGTCATCGAGGTACGGTGGCTGGTATGGTGAATACATCTAAAATTTCCTCTAATAAGTTCTGGATTTTTTTATTAGAGGTATGTAGATTGATAAGAAGAGTATTTGTTTCCTATCTAAGCAACAATAGATGGGATTGTAATACAACTGATCGAGTATAAAGTGATTTTTTAAGTTGATGAAAAGGAATCAGAATAGAAAGACCTACCTAAACACCTTACAATAACACATGTTTATTGTTCTATTCAAATTCTATTGTATGAGTATAATAATTATCTAACATTTAAGCCGTTGAAATTTGATTTTAAAATTGGTTTGTTGAGTTTGTATAACATAAAAATCAATATAAAAATCACATCCTTGCATTGTGATAGGCACTTGTGGATGCTTACTTGTAGATAGACAGGAAACACCATTTTCAACCAGTACTCTGAAGCTCTGTTTTAAAAAGCATTTTTGGGGCACGCCTGGGACACGTCCCGGTGCGAGGCGTGAGCCAGTTCACCTCAAGCCCATGAGTGGAGCACAATCCTCACAAGGCCTATGCACCAAAGCATCTTGTACTCCTGAGAGCTCAAATTGCTCCCCTCATGGGCGTACGCCCCACTATTGGGTTAAATAAAAAGGAACAAAAAATCCCTTATTTCCCAGACATACTCGAACCAAGTTGATTCACGCATCTGTCCAGCAATAGAAGGTGATCCTGCATTCGGCTGCTTCATCTCTTGCACAGTTGCATGCAGGCGATCCAGTAGCTGTCTGCTATTGGGCTTACTCCTGACGCTTTGGGGCTTATGCCTCGCCCAATAACAGCTAAAACACCAAGCCCAATTCCCACGCCTTTTAAAACATTGCTATGAAATACAACAAATTGTAAATTCTGGTCAAGATCTTTTTGGATAAAAATATTAGAACTACCGCTATCCCAGATTCGACAATCGCAATTGCCAATGCAACCTTGAACTCAATAGAAAGAACACAAAGTTGCCTAGTCAATGCATGGAAACTAATTTCTGGTGTAATCTCATTTTTATTTTCGTAGTCATGAGTGACATGATGCAATTTCAATTGGCACATCTATCATCTAGAAACATATTAGAAGTTTAGGAGATAGAATATTTTTAGAGGGTGACAATCTTGACCTGAGCCAACCCACTTATGACACGACTAACTCAAACCCAACTCGATTAACCAATTTAACCCCTTGAACCACTTTTTCAACCTTAGTAATAATCAATAAAATGAATAAATCCGAAAAATAAGCTTTACAACAATTTAAAAGTTGTTAGTGTTTCTTTCATTAGAACTCAAAAGATGTCATGTATTACAGAAAAGAAAAGGAAATTCATTGGTTTTTATCATAACTAATCCAAAACAAATGGGAATTAATACATGCATTGAACATGGAATTGATACAGAGAATAAAGTAGAGCAGAGATTCATTGAATCTATGTAGTCAAAACTAAAATATTTTTATAGGAAAAACTTGTAATCAACATGTGAGAATCAAGAAAATCGACACAAAATAGAGAAAGATCATGACTTACTAGTTAACAGTTTCCAGAGCAAAAATGCAGTTTTTATTCAAAAAACATCATTGCTTTGCTAAAGACGGGGTGGGGTAGGGTAGGGGAGGGGGGGGGGGGGGGGCTTCATTTGTAGGTATCTATCGAACTTTTATTCCTTGTGATTGAATCTATGATCATAGACGAAGTGCTGGCGGATCAATATACAATACTTTGATTCTCAGTGAGATGGAAAGATAAGCCACTAAATGATGATACTTGATTGATTAATAAAGAGCTAGAGAAGGTTGCACCTGAGTTTGTGGAAGGCAATATTAAATTTAACTATTCAAAGAAGAGTTCTTTGAGATCCAAAAGATTTGATGTGACATAAGAAGCAATGCAGGAAGAAAGGGACCAATTACTAAAGATCAAAATAAGAAGATTGCTTTAGTCATTGATAACTGGACTTTTATTAATTTTTTTATGCTATATAAGACGTATGCATTTGTAATGATGATTTTAGATTGCAGTATTTTTTTTTGCAATTTGATTTTCAATTTTGAATTTTGAAATTCCAAGATTTGAATTAGAAATTTAAGTTCTTAATTTAAAGAGGGGAATGCTATTTAAAAACAATATAAATTAATTAATTGATTTAAACTAAATTCAAATAATCAATTTGCACTTAGAGTGGCAGGTAACCATTCATTGGATTGTTATTTAAGAGTGGTTATATATGAGTAACCTCTCCTTCTCACCGATATAATAGATTGTGCTCCCTTTCAGTCATTTTCTTAATTTTTATAATTAATATGAGTTCATAAAATGTTTTCAAGGTCTGAATAACAAACCTAATAATAGACTGCAAAAGATGGTAAAACTATTTTTGATGGTTTCAATGAGTTTATCTTCCATCACTTGAACCAAGTTTGTGGCTTAAACTAATGAGGTTGGATGAAATGCGCTTAATTCACATTGAATATCAGGGCATAATCCAAATTCAAAATAGCTTTGTGGGAAGTATTCAAACCCCAACAACTTGATTCAAAAATAGACTCAATTCAATGAGATAAATTGTTCTCATATGTTGGCTGAGATAATTTTGAAAGGTCACCATGTAAATCTTGGTGTTGATGACCAAATGACATTGTTTTTGTATGAAATTACGCTAAGCGGATGGTAGATGTTTCTTTTCTGACTACTGAAACTAAAAGAGGCTTTACCTATCCATGTAAAATGAAGAAATAGAGAGACATTGGCTTCTTCATGGAAAGAGAAGTGGTGATTTCCCTTCTAGATCATGAGGATCTATTCCCTTATGGAAAAAAAAAATTGAGTTAACATAATGTGACAGGAGTTGGGTCCAAGAGTTAGGGTTTTTTGCTGTCATTGTTGAAGACATATTGCAGCTGATTTGCTATAGGCTGCTTTCTAAATTCTGCATTTTCATACAAATTTCCCTCCATCGGCTTGAATATTCTGTTAGCCACTCCAATATTTTATTAATTGCTTTTCAAATGAGCAGTATGACTGCCTTCCTTCATGATTGCTGTCAAGAAGTTTTTGAAATTTTGTGGGAAAGTTTAAAGAAGTCAATGATGACACCGCTGATGTTGTGGCTAGCTGGAGGATCTGTGGATGAATGGAAGGCGGAGTCCAAGAACAAGTGCACCAAGTTATTTTAGGACATCAGCTTTAGCAACTAAGAGTTCTGTCGCCAAATATGAAAACAAAAATAGAGAAGAAAGTAGAAAAGAAAAAAAATAAGAGGGAGAGGATGGAGTGAAACCACATTAGAATTATTCTTGTTTTTACTTCGCTATTACAGTTATTTAAAGAATTCCAAAGTTATTAAATTTAGTTGGATTTCTCGCAACCACCTCTAGCCATCCTTTATGTGATGTTGATGTTCAATTATAAAGTCAATTTCTCCATTAGGATTAGTTTTAATACAATTATTGATTAGTCATCTTCCCATGTGCTAAAGGAAAGTTGTCCTACAGTTTATTTCATAGAAATGTTTGGGAGCTATGTCTAAGCATTTCATTTAGTTATAAGTTTGATGAGAAAGCTAGATGCATTTGAAAAGTCATATGAAATTGTCGGAATTTTAAAAAATTTACTTTTGGTATTTTCTACTTTTATTATTTTCAATTTTTTGTAGTTTTTATTTTTAGAATTATCTATTATTGATAATTTTTTTTTAGCATAGGAATTTTGTGGCTTTCCTAATGTGGTGACCTTCCCTTGCTATTTATCTTGTCAATGAGTCTTAAAAATTGAACATGAATAATTATTTTTTGTTCTCCCAAAGTTACATGGTATTAGTACTCTCTTTGATTTTTCGGTTTTGTCAATGTTATGATCTACACCTTTATCGGTAGTTTTGATTTTTAGATTGCACGAGTAATAATCTTGATCTTCCAGAAGATTATGATGTTCTATCTGTGGATCTCAACGAAGCATCATCTGATGCAATATGCTCCATCTCTGAAGGAGAAGGAAGTATAAATACTCTACATCATGTGAAAACTGCACTAGAGAACTACCCGATTGACGAATATGGGTTTATGCTTAAAGAAAATCTGGGATTGCGGTATAAAGTACAGCTCAATGAAGAACAAGAGACGTGTGTACATCAATGGGAACAAAATAAGCCTATTACAGGCCATCACTCAAGATGTTCGTATTGCTCTCTTTCTACGAATATCAAAATGAGAATTCATTGTCCCAACTGTAAGTTAACTGCTTGCCCACTATGTGCAAATTTCTATTTATCTATAACCGTGCAAAAAGAGTTGTCTTTGTTACAATTTCAATCTAAGGACAACTTAATACAAGAGCTGATCAAATTCACGGAGCACCTATTAGAAGAAAATAGGAGGCTAAAAGAAAAGTTGCAACAACACGAAGAAGCACATTTAACTGCTGATCTAGAAACGTTAACCATCCATGATAAACAAAAGGGGCTTCTACAAATTGATGAAGAAGGAGAAGATGATGAAGACCTAAGCCAAATATATCAACGAAGTAACAGCAACTGGCGAAAACAGTAAAATTTTCAATGAATATGTTAAAGAACAATCCGAGAAAATGCCAAGAAGGATGGTAAATAAGCTTTTTAATATCAATGTTTCTTTTGAAATAATTGATGTGGAAAGATTTCAGCTTAAAGCCATCATTGATACTGGAGCTTCTACATGTTGTGCTGATATCAAGAGTATTCCATTAAAAGCCCTGGAAGTACTTGCTTACCAGGTCAATTTTAGTGGAGTAAATTCAATGACAATCCAGTCAAAAAATAAAAGATGGAAAAATGTACATCGAAGAGCAGTATTTTCGGATTCCATTAATTTATTGTATGGAGACAGACATAATCGATGGGGTACAAATGCTCATTGGATGCAATTCCATAAGAAGCCTACGAGGTGGGATGCGTGTGGAAGGTACGACTGTTACTTTCTACAAAGAAGTTACTAACATCCCTACAACTATCGATGTAGAAACCAGTTCTAAACAGCTGCAACAATTGGAAATCGACTATAATCTCTATCTTGAGTTACAACCGCCAGAAAGGATGCTTGTAAACGAAGATTTTGTATGATAACCCTTTTATAAAAAGGTTCAAACCACTTTTTCAAAGGTTGTTGGACAATGGTTATATCGGAGAAAACCCTCAAGAACATTGGCACAAAAATAAAATTTTATGCAAAATTGAAATAATCAATCCTGATATCACAATTCAGGATAAGCCTTTGAAGCATGTAACACCGGCAATGCAAGATCAGTTTCAAAGACATATTGAAGTCCTGTTAGCATTAAAGGTAATTCGCCCAAGTACCAGCAGACACAAAACTATGGCCATTATAGTTCAATCAGGCACCTCTATTGATCCAATCACCAAAAAGGAAGTTCGAGGGAAGGAAAGACTTGTATTCAACTACAGGTCTTTGAATGATAACACATACAATGACCAGTACTCATTACCAGGTATTAACACCTTACTAAAGCGCATTGGAAACAACCAAATTTATTCAAAATTTGATTTAAAAAGCGGCTTCCATCAAGTCGCAATGCATCCTGATTCCATAGAATGGACAACATTTTCTGTCCCTATGGGATTATATGAATGGCTAGTTATGCAATTTGGCCTGAAAAATGCACCATCTATTTTTCAAAGAAAGATGGACCATTGTTTCCAAGGGTGCACTGATTTCCTTGTCGTATATATTGATGACATTATTATCTTTAGCAAAAATGAGGAAGAACACAAAATGCATCTGAAAAAATTCCTTACAATTGTAGAGCAAGAAGGGCTGGTGCTTTCTGCTTCAAAAATGAAGATCGCTGTTAATGAGATAGAATTTCTTGGAGCTGTAATTGGGAAAAAGAAGATCAAATTACAGCAACATATTATCAAAAAGATAGCCGACTTCCCAGACGAAAAACTAAAGGATAAGCAAGGGATGAGACAATGGCTAGGAATCCTCAATTATGCTCGAAATTATATTCCAAACCTTGGAATTTTATTGAGACCTCTTTGTCAAAAGACATCTCCTCACGGAGATAAACGATTAAAGGACCACGACTGGAAATTAATCAAGAAAATTAAGGTGCTAGTACAACAACTCCCCGATCTTGAAATTCCCCCAACAAATGCTTATATTATCCTCGAAACAGATGGTTGCATGGAAGGATGAGGAGGGATATGTAAATGGAAAATGGCAAAGCATGATCCCAGGGCAACCGAGCGAATTTATGTATATGCAAGCGGGAAGTTCTCTGTTATAAAATCAACCATAGTTGCGAAAATATATGCAGCCATGGAATCACTCAATTCCCTCAAAATACATTATCTCGATAAATTTGAAGTTACATTACGGGCAGACTGTCAGGCGATTATTTCTTTCTATCATAAGATAGCTCAGAATAAACCGTCTCGAGTTAGATGGTTATCTTTCACTGACTTCATCAATGGCTTGGGAATCACAGTCCATTTTGAGCATATTGACGACAAAAATAATGTACTCGCTGACTCCCTTTCTAGACTAACGTTTGTTTTAATTGTAGGAAAGGAGGAAGAAGTCTCTTGCATATTTACTAATTTGCATGAATGGACGCTAGTGGCAGCCGAAGAAATCACAAAGGCAAAGGAAAAGCATACACTCCTGAACCAGATCTACCATGGGTGCCTAAACAGGCACCAGGCGAATTTACAGAAGCTGAAGACCATCCATCCGCTTGAAATGCTAACAACTACACCAGAGATGAATTCAAAAGAAGAACTGATAAGGCATGGCAAGCCTTATACGAAGAACAAATTTTTCGGCTTCAAGGAATGCGACCAAACATCCATCAGAGAGGCCTACAGCCCAATAGGCCCAAAGATGCAGGCGACATATACTGGGAAGTTTTATGGACAAGCTTAGACTTCCCCATCGATATTAAAATCCTGGATGGGCTACGAAGCACAGCCCTGGACCTTGAACGAAAACAAGTTTAAAAAATCCTGAATGAACTCAGGATCCTCCAAACTATGTATATATTAAAGACGCAATATTGTAAAATCCTTACCACTAAGGATAACTGTTATACTGGCTGGGGAGAACACCACCATAACAATGAACAGGAATTGGACAAGCTCATCCTGACTAGTCAAGCCCTGTTCGAAATCATACTATAAACCATAGTATGACAGTGAACGATCTCATATCCCATCCACCATCGTGATAAAAAACCATCTCTTTGGGATCGAACCTCGCGATACAATCGTGATTTGAGATGTGATCGCAGCGTGCTGCAGTTTCCGTTTGATCTGGAATGCTTCTTCTAGCGTGCAGAGCGGATCATTTGCATCACACGAAGAAATTCCTCTCCCACTTTTAGCTTCTGACGATGAATCTTGCTCGGAAGTTATGGAAACTTGTGTTCCTTTCGCTGCAACTATCAAACAAAGAGGAGAACAGTTCTCGGTCCCTTCCAGTCGCGATCCATCTCATGAACCTTCTGGAGGGACAAAGGCGTACCAAAAGTTGGCCTTGCAACTTTTATTTGTTGCAGGAGAATTGGCGTGGCATTGAAGATTCTAGTTGGATTGAATACCACTATAACTGTTCTCGCCTACTACCAGTGCGTATGTTTCCTTCGAGGTAGTTTTTGCACGTGCACAACTGTGCATTGACGAGGGTTCTGTATTGGCTTCGTCCAGTCACAGCTTCCTCACTGTTTAGTCTTCTGGATTAGCTTCCACATCAAGGACTTTGGGTCTACCACGACGTTGACGGTTTTGCTTCATATCTGCTGACTTCGTCTCAACTTTAAGCGTTGATACTGGCTCCTAGAAAATAACTTGTGATCGAACTCAAATCTTTGTTCCTGTACTATTCTTTCTCCTTTGGTGATGCCATACAAGTCGGCTATGATAACCGCCTAAAGAAACTTTACCGTTTCTACCAGTTCTAGCAATTTTGAAACCACATTATGAACATGAGAATTCAGCTCTTATGTCAAGTGATGTTGATACTGACAAAGAAGGGCGAAAGAAACCATGGTGTGAGCATTGTAAAAGTTGCAACATATGAAAGAGACATGTTGAAAACTTCATGGTTAACCCGTAAATTGAAAATCAAAATCTAAACCTGAAGATCATGTTTTTCAAACCACTGTTGATGAAACTCAAAAGCCTCCTACCAACTCATGCAATTCTTTTCACCAAGGACCAATTAGAACACCTGCACAAGTTGTTTCAAACTCCAAAATTGTCACCGACTCCATCCCGCTCTTCAGCACAAAAGGGTGACTTTCTAGTCACGACATTGTTAAGTGTTAATCTTAATTTTGTTAATTTTTAAATAATTTATTCCGATGCAACTGATCATATGACTGGTTCTAAATTATTCTCATCCTATAGACCTTATGTAGGAATTGAAAAAGTTAAAAGTTATCAATGGTTTCCTCTCAGTAATTGTCAGTATAGGAACTGTCAAACTCATCTCATTGTTAACTCTTTAAGATATGCTCCATGTTCTCACATTGTTCCATTATTTATTATTCATTAGTAAAATTATTTATGCTTATCACTATTAAACTAATTTTTACTCTTCTTACTATGAGTTTGAAGAGTCGACTACTAGGAGGATGATTGGCAGTGCTAAGAAAAATGAACTTCATTATTTTGACAATGAACTTAATGTGATTGTATAATGTCAAAGTACTTATTTAAATTTTGATTTGATTTCTAAAGACTGATATTATGTTATGGTATTATAGGTTAAGTCATTCTAATTTTTAGTATTTAAAATTTTTGTTTGTTAGTTTATTTCTGAATAAAATTTTATCAATCTTTTCAGTGTAAAATTTGTCAGTTTGTGAAACATCACATTGTGTCTTTTTCTCCTCAAATTTATAAACTTACTAAACCGTTTATCCTGATTCATAGTGATATCTGGGGTCTTTGTAAAATCTTGTATACTTGAAAAAATTGTTTGTGCCCTTTACTTACGAACACATAAGGTTAAATTTGGTGTATTTAATGAAGAAAATTGTGAAGTATAAATAATTTTCGAAAATTTTTAGACCATGGTATAAGCACAATTTCAAAAAATAATTCAAATATTACGGAGTGATAATGACTAAGAGTATTTCAAAAATATTTTAGGTCATTTTTTTTTTTTGAAAAAAGAATAGTCAATCAAAGCTCTTATATCGACACCCCATAATAAAATGGTCTAGCTAAAAAAACAAACACTTAGTAGCTCATGTATTGCTATTTACAAATGAGGTGCAAAAATATTTTTTGGGTGAAGCGTTCTTGCTAATGTATTCTTCATAAATAGGATATCTAATAAAATTTTAAACTTTGAAGTACTTTTTGATATTTTTCATAAAATTGATTGAATAAATCGGCTCTCGTCTTCTTTTCTTTTATAAATATTTGGGTGTTTTGTATTTGTTTGCATTCATAATCATAATCAAAGAAAATTTATGCCCCAAGTCAAAAATTATGTTTGGTTATGCTTCCACCCAAAAGCGGTATAAATATTTTAATCTTATCTCTAAAAAAAATATTTGTTACCATGGATATTATCTTTTTTAAATTGCAACCCTTTTCTACAAATCATCTTTAAGGGAGGCAAAATAAAGATTAAACTATTATTTTTCAGGATTTCTTTTAAATTGAATACTCACAAAATACTATTTCTCCAATCTTGATTGTTTAATTTGAAAATTCAAGCTATATTATATAAGGAGAAACTGAGTTGAGTTTTGAAGATATTGAAATGATTCAGGTTTTCCTATAGTGTTAACTCATGGTGTTTGTAATCCTATAAAAACTAACAAAAAAAAATCAAGAAAAAGAATTATAAAATTGGTACTATTTGTTAGTGTTTACTCATGGCAAAATACAACTCAAAAGAAATACTCTACAAATCATTTGCACTTTCCATAATTCATGAACTCTTCAGGTAATGTTCTAATTGAGCATTTACGCCTGATTAGTTTACTTCATCATCAAGTTCTTAGTTTTCTAGTCCTAAACTGTAGTCTTGCTCTAATCCTAAATCTAAGGATCTAATCTTTCTATTGTTGCTCATAAAAAAGTGAGGCCTTGCACTCGACATTAATTGTCCCATTATGTGTCATATGAAAATCTCTCCCCCATTTTTAGAGCTTTTACTTCACAATTTTCTTGTATCGAGATTCTTAATATTGTGTAGGATATTTTGAAAGTTCTTAAGAGGAAGGTGATTGGCTTCGAGGAGATGATAGCTCTAAAAAAGATGACACTTGTTGATTTTCCTAGAGGGAAAAGAACTGTCAGATGCAAATGAATGTTTACATTCAAGTATAATTATAATGGCTCTTTAGAATGGTAAAAGGATTGACTGGTTGTCATGGGATTTACAAAGACTTATGACATTGATTACTTTGAGACATTTGCCCCAGTTACAAAATTAAACTCTATAAGAGTTCTATCATTTGTGGCTAATCTTGACTGACCCTTATAATAGTTGGGTATAAAAAATGCATTTCTCAAAGAGGATTTAGAGAAAGAGTGCAAATGGATGCACCTCCAAATTTTAGTGAGAAGTTATTGCACAAAAGTTTATAAACTAAATTACTCCTTATATGGCTTAAAGTAGTCACCGAGAGGTTTGAGAAATTTACACTGCTTGTTAAAGGCAATGGGTATACTCGAGTGTAAGGAGGTCATACAATGTTTTCTAGACACTTAAAGGATGAGAAGATAATCATACTGATTATGTATGTGGACGATATAATTTTCACCAAAGATGACATATGAAATTAACTGGTTGAAGACATCCCTATCATCAATTTTTGAGGCCAAAGACTTGGGGTCTTTGAGTTATATTCTTGGCATGGAGGTTGCTAGATAAAAAAAAAAGATTGTTGCTTCCCAATAGAAGTATGTTCTTAATATTCTAAGGAAAACTTGAATAAGCAGTTGCAGACCTGCAGACACTCCAATTGATCCCAATCAGAGATTGGGTGATGGGAATAAAGGTGATCCGGTGAATACAATTCGATATCAAAAGTTGGGGGGAGAGTTGATATACTTATCACATACATGACTAGATATCACTTTTGTTTTGAGTTTGATAAGTCAATTTATGCTTTCGTCCTAAAAACACCCTGAAGCAGTTAACACAATTCTCAGATACCAAAAAAGTACACTAGGCAAAGGCTTACTCTTTTAGAAGACCTCACAACTGAACAGAGGTGCAGACACTGATGCAGATTGAGCAGATTTAGTTGTTGACATGGGATTAAAGTCTTGATACTGTACCTATATCTGGAGAAATCTGGTTACATAGTGAATTAATAAATAGAATATGGTGGCAAGGAGTAGTGCAGGGCAGAATATCAAGCTATGTTTAATGGAATATGTGAGATGTTATGCTGAAGAGAGTTCTTGAAGAGCAACATATCCCAACAAACATGCCAGAAGTTGTACTGTGACAATAAAGCTGCCATAAGCATTGCAGAAAATCCAGTGCAACATGATTGCACAAAATATGTGGAGATTGATAAACACTTCATAAAAGAGAAGATTGTTTGGGGAGCTATTTGCATGCCTTTCACTCTGACACCGCAACAAATAGCATATATCTTCACCGAAGGACTTTTCAGGGCTAGTTTTGATTTTCTTTCAAGCAAGTTGGACATGATAGATATCTATGCTCTAACTTGAGGGTGTCAGACTTTTAGGAGTTTCTGTTTTTTGGTATCTTCTATTTTTATAATATATTTTTTTATTTTTAGTTGTTTCTACTTTTATAATTATTTTTATTGTTGGTAATTTCTATTTTCTTTTTCTAGCAAGGGGATTTTGTGAATTTCCTAATATGGCGGCCTTCTTATGTTACTATCTTAGAATCGAGCCTTGGGAAATTGAAAATGAATAATTATTTTTCCTTCTCTCAAACTTATAGAAATACTAAAGTAGCAATCTCCAACCTGATTTTAGATAACTGTAATTTAGAAGCTTCTGTATAAGCTCATAATTGATCGAGGCATTTGGAGCTAGATTCAGGCACCCTAACTTTTGCTATGAATAAAGTTGTTAATGCACAAAGCGCAATGAAATGTGTAGAAAGAGTTTTTAGCGTTGAGCTTGAAATGCAAACAATGCAAATGCTTAAGTTAGTTGAAACACATATATCACAAGTAACATTACATAGTATTATACTATTTAGTAACCATCGTACAAATTGAAATAATGAAATGTTCTATGGTATTATAAGTCAGACATTAACAGACAAACTTATTAGTAACTTTTGAATAATAAGGAACCCACCTGATGTAGCACATAACATCAATATATCACAGATCTGGATTTCTTCTTCAACTAGTAAAGTGTGGAGAACACGTTGTGCACTCTACAAAGCACTTTAAATTGCTAGCTTTGCCACTTTGAGTGTCTTTTTTCTGGCACAAGTCCTTTTTTAGAAGGATGCACAATCTTGCCACTCTAGTCTGTATCATACTTAAAACTAACGCTTCTTTGTGCTTTTAACACTGATAGTTATAAAAATGGTTTTTGCTTCATGGTTCTATTTGTTAGATGTAACATATGTTAAAGGTTTCTTTTTTGGTTAAATTTTGTTAGAATTTTATTTCGAGCTCATTGTGTTCATTTTTGCACGGAAGCCCCTATCAGCTCTTATTTTCATGCTAAATGCCTGTGTTGTCCGGTTTAAAACAGTAAAAATCCACAGCAAATGTCATTTTAACTTTGATAAACTTGAAGGATCATAACTTCAATTAATCGTGAATGTATATTTCTTTGTTAATGGTTAACAAACCTTGATCGTGTTGCCATCTTAAAATTATGTTGAGCAATTTTTTTTAACTATTGCTTGGTTTTGATATTACTAGTTGTTTTTGGGCTTCTGCTGTGTCTTTTTTCTGTTTAATATGAGCAGAAAATGTCAGGCATTTCTAGTTGACCATTTGTTTGCAATGACTTGTTTTGTTTATCTTTTTATGTTGCAGCTTGTTTTGCTATTATGGAGTTATTTTATGGTAGTTTTCCATGATCCTGGTGCAGTACCTGTTGGTTGGCAACCTCATTCCAAAGGAAACTACTTAGCATTGGATGATTCTGTGACCTTGGCAGATCACACTGCCATTGATGCCAGGGAGTCAGAATTTTTATCTACAGAGGGATCTGGCAGAAGGCCAAACATACGTTACTGTAGTCATTGTCAAAACAACAAGCCTCCACGCTGCCATCATTGTTCTGTTTGTAAGTTAAAGGTTTATTTGATAGGTGTAATTACTTTGAAGTCAGCATTCTTTCTCAAGTATTTTTTTGTGAGTAAAGAAGTCTTTTTACTCTTCCGTTTCTTCATCATAATTCATTTCTTAAACCACCATGAAACAAATGAATGTTTCGTTTTAATAGTGATAGATTATAGAAGTTCTTAGTACCCTAAATGTTGTTAGCTTGGTTGTAGTGGTTTTTCAAGTTTTAAATACTTGTTCACTTTAAAAGAAGATGAGCAACTAGGTTGATCTTTACATAAGGTTTTAGTGATAAAAATTTGATGCTTATTAGCAGAAAGAAGCTTAGATGAGCATTAGACCAAATTATCCTGCATTGAAAATGTACGAGTCCAATATTAAAAGAGAAATATTAGTTTATATAGTATTTTCTGATCAAGTAATGGATGTCTCCTCTTTCAAAATACATTGTTGTAAGGGTGCTAGCCTCGCTATGGAAGTTGGATTGTTTTGATCCTTGACAATTAGAAGCAAACCCATTGAACTTAGTTATTCAAAATCTGAGGCTGATTTAGTTGAGCCAGCGTTCATGGGTCTTTGAAGCTAATTCTCAGGCCTTCAAGATCTATTGGTTTTTGGTCTAATTTTTTTTAACAAGCTTCCACCTTTATCTTCATTATCTTTTTGTTTCGGTGGTTTCTATTCTTGTTCATTTATCCCCTTTCCATTTGCATTGCATCTGGAGGATGTCTTAATAGGATGAGCTCGCGCGACTGACCTTTTTGATAAGCATTTTTTCATTTGATAGAAAGGGAAAAGAAGAGAAAAAGATAGTTGAGAGGTAAAGTTTTGTTGTTGGAGCATTGGATTTTTGTGTTTGGAAAATGGGTTTGGTCGGTTATGTCAGTTAAACTAATTAAAGTTTTGCTCAGATGGAGTGACATGCAGTTCAGTTGTTTTTCCCTAATATTAATTGATCATTCCGACAAATGACAGTTGATAGGTAGTTTGGTCCGTTGTAGTAAGAAAAAACTAATTAATGAATTTAGTTGATTGGTGTTATTGATTGTGAATCCAAAAAGAATACTTGTTTTATTTTTGGTCCTCATTGTTTTCGAGGTAGATTATAGATTAATTAAGTTAATATGTCATACATTAAAGATAGGAGAGAGTAATTAAATATACGTTACGATGTAATACAAAAATTTCTCAAAATCAGTTTGGATCATGCCGGACAAGTCTACTATGAAGGCTATATATTTATTAAGAAGTTTGATGGAGAAATATAGAGAGAGAAAGGAGGATCTACACATGTTTTTTGTTAATTTTGAAAAAGCTTATGATAAGTGATATTGGAGTTAACCCAAATCATAACGAAACAATAATGTTATTATTGAATTCAAATGAGTAATACAAACAAACAATAGAAATAAAGACCAACAAAGATACACGCGCAACCACTCAACTAGTTTTGAACTGGAAAAGTGGCAGGAAAGTGGCAATGAGGGATGGGGGGTGGCTGGCGGCTGAATGGCAGCAAGAATAAAGGTGTTAGAAGGTGGAGGCAGCAAGCAGGGAAGGCCATTGGGCGGCAGCAAGCAGGGAAGGCCATTGGGCGGCAGGGAAAGCCTGGGAGGGGGCGGCATCAAGTAATGGATTGGGAGAGCGGTAGTAAGCAAGTAGGAGGGCTGGAAGGAGGTAGGCAATAATCTACAGTGGTCTGGAAGGGCGGCAGTGGGTAGGTGGGCTGTTGAAGGGTGTCGCAACAATTGAGGGGCACAGAGGAGGGAGAAATATGAAGAGATAGTCACCACTGTAAAGCAGGATACAGCTGAAGCATCAACTGTCCTCAGATACAGCCCTAGCAAGGGAGAAAGGCCTCAATGCCAGCGGCAGAAAAACTGAAGCAAAAACTGAGCCCTAATAAAAGAAAACAACATAATTAACTCAAGAATGTTTTGGGTGTTCAAAACATTTTCAAAGAAGGATCTTTTTTATTTTAATGATGAATTATGCATCTATTGTTGCTCTGTTAGCCTTCGGATTTGCCAAAATAAAGTTAGAAGTATTCATACTCAGCAGCAGGCAGCATCATTGATAGTATTATGGTGGCATTTCATGTTTTTTTGACTTGTAGAATATTGAGCACTTTTTGTTTTAGAAGTGTACATTGCTTGCTTGTTCTTTTCTTCGCCATGTCCCGTTTTTTTAGGGCAACGGCTTTTGTTTGGAGTTTGATTTTATATTTGCATCTTTGTAGGTCAGAAATGTGTGCTTAAGATGGATCATCATTGCGTATGGGTTGTCAACTGTGTTGGTGCGCGCAACTATAAATTCTTTCTTTTATTTCTGGTACTTCAGAATTCTTCATTTTTTGGTGATTGTAATTCTATACGAACTTAGAAAGATTGGTTAATGCAGCCATATGGCTGTGTATGTTTTCATGAATAACATTTTAGACCTCAGCATACTCAGTGGACATAATATAAATTTCTGGCAAAGTCTCCCTCAATTTATTGAATAGAATAAAATCGTGGCCCTACTTATATTCACAAAAAAAAGGGGATCTGGCCAGCTGATTTAGATATATCAATTAAATTTGCATTTTTCATGTTAGTTGGAAGTATATAGGTTTTTTTCAATTTGCATTTTCTCTATGAGGAATGGTTATGAAACATGAGCAAAATGAGAACATTATATGACTTCTGAAAGCTATCTTTTGTTGTGGAACATTCATATTGAAAAAAACTTGGGGCTTATTTGGGATCAATTATGTTTTTTGTTTTTATTGTTTTAATTTTGTTTTTAAAAACATGTATGTTTTATGCATTTTTTATATTTTTTATTTTTTTTTCTAGAAATAAATTAGCTTGTGTTGAAACACTCAGAAGTATTTTTAATTATTTTGAGTTTTTAAAAAATAACTATACCTTAATAAAATAGCCAATCATGTTTTATTTCGAATAAAAAAAAATAAAAAATAAAAACAAAAAAATAGAAAATAAAAATCAAAAGTGATCCCAAACAGCCTTTTAGTTTTCATGAATGGTATGCACCTTTATGCTAGTCATGTTAATATGAAGAAACTTATCATTAGTACAGGTTCGGTGGCAAACAGCATAACTGGCTCAAGCATGCAAATGTTAGTGCAATTTTTTAGACCTATCAGATTGGGTTCAGGCTTCAAATTTTTTTCCTTGCAAACCTTACACTAGGGTCTAGACAAATGGCTATTAATATATAAATTTAATGTTAATATAATATTATATCTATCCGGGAAGAAACTATTTACTTTTTTTTTTTTTTTTGTATGTTAAGTGCCAGGGCAATCCTGTTTTTGAATCGCTAAAGTAGCCGCTGTTCTCACACTTAATCTCTAATTTTCAGTAGATGTTAAACAAAACTTATTTATTTCAGCAAAAGACTGGCAATCAAAACTTATTTATTTCAGCAAAAGATTTTAAACATTTATTACAAAAGAGCATATTTTGTGAAATTGAGACATTAACATGTAAATATTGTCTAGGTAAGATTGTTTTTTTTTTTACCAGTCTTAAGTATTCTTTCAATTGAATGCCTAATTTCTTTGCTAGTGACGCGTGCTATATACATAATATTATGGTTGAATATAACCAAACAAGTGTGGTTGGCTTTTGTTGCTTGTCACCATCCAGTCGTGTGAAACTTTCACCAGTTAATTATTATTTTTTCAGTTTTATACATTCCTTGAGACAGTCTTGGATTCTCTTGCACTACTTCCACGTTTTATAAAATTCTTTGGGGAGGCCCGTGACCATTCTGGCTCCCCTGGAAATCTTGCGGTCACATTCCTTTCTTTTGGTAAGCGTGGTTGAAACAATTATTCATTTTTCTGCACTGGCAGTTCTCTCACGGGCTTTTCATTTTTATGCAGTGCTTAATGTGGCCTTCGCTCTGAGTTTACTCTGTTTTGTGATTATGCACACATCTCTGGTATTGAGCAATACCACCACTATAGAGGTACCTACTTATTAGATCCCTGCGCTGAATATGGAGTTTTATTGTGGCTATTCATGTTTTTTTCAAGATAATTAGCAGAATTATTTTTGTTGACATTATTTTTGCTAAACAGGTTGAGCATATTCGTTACAACAACCTTGCAAAATGTGACAATGTATGATTCAATAGAAAATAATCCATTTTTTATTATGTATTTTTTCCTTTCAGGTTTATGAGAAGAAGAATGTAGCTGAGTGGAAATACGATCTGGGGAAGAGGAAGAATTTTGAGCAGGTACATTATTTGACTTGGAAACTATAGTATATTCATTTTCCTAATTGCTTTGCCCGGCTCTTTTTTCAGGTTTTTGGCTCCAACAAGTTGTTTTGGTTTTTCCCAATGTTTTCAAAGAATGATTTACATGATGTACCTGCACTACATGGCTTGGATTTCCCAATCCGTTCAGGTTTTGAAGTTTGAGACTTGGTAAGATCAAATAAATGTCTTACATGTGGGTTGACTGTTGAATGGTGTTCATATGTGTGGCTATGTTAGTGACACTCAACAGTAAAGTCGATGTAATTTATTCTTTTTGGAGTTAATAAAATCTCCTCAATTTAGTTAGTATTGCTTCTGTGCTTGAATTGTTAAAATTGGATCACTCTGTTTCATGTGCTGTCTTTTTACATTCATTCAAAACTCTCCCTCTTGCAGCCATCTTAAAATCTGCAATCGTTCTATAAAACTTTTGTTAGTGAGTTCTCCATTTCTGTTAATTATTAACTACTAATTTGTTGATCCCAGTTAAGTTTTATTGGTTAATTTCTTTGCTGTACTTAAATCTAATCCTATGATTTCATGGAGTTAAATATGCCATAACTCTCTAGTTATGTTTTATTGGTTAATTTATTGACTACTTAAAGCTAATTTTAAGAATTAATTTAATAAAATTTAGATAGAGATATTTGTGCAGAGCATTGTAGCCTGCGTTCTTGGATTTAGTTTTTTCTTGATCTTTATTTTGGATAACTTTTAGTTGCAGGAAATAGTGTAGTCTCGATAGCTGATTGTATTTGTATTTTAACTGTTGAGATGCTATGCCTTGTTTGATTGATACTTACCTTCTGGAACCTTGATAATTTCATTTTTGTAACATGCTTATGTAGCAGACAGCCAGTAGATTGAATTTTCTATTTGTTAAGACTCTGCAACGCGAAACGTTTGTGTTACTGTGTGTGTGGGGCAGCTGTCAGGGAGCAGTGCGGTTATTTACTGCAAATCACTTGATTTGTTTCACGTGTTCGTGCCGCATTTTATCCACCATGGTGCGTATTAACCTCCTCTTTATGCCGCTTTTCTCTTCTAAAGTTCTGCATTTTGGTATTAGTTATTACTGCATAACCCACGCTTCACTTGCTCTCGGACACTTCTATCTCCATGATTTTGTTTTGCCCTGAACTCTCGAGTAGCTCCTGTGTGCAAAGACGAGTAATCTAGAGAGAGCTACATTCGATCTTTGTTTTTCTATGTTTCTCCTTTTGCGCTTCGATCTCTCTATGCAGGAGGTACTTTTGATGGATCTCTCTACCCTGATTTTTGTGAGTTTGTTATTTGCTATTCTTTTTTTTATTGCGTAGTGAAGGTCAAGGAGTTTCCAATGTATGTTTTTGCCCTCGCTTCTATGAGCACCATTTAGGAATTTTGATCTCTCTACCCTACTTCAGAGTTTTCTGTGGGATTTTGATCTCTCTTCACTTTTTTCTTTATGTTTCTGTGGGGATTTTGATTTCTTTGCAATTTCATGATTTAGAGTAGTTTATGGGGATTAATTTTTCCTACCATGCCTATGAGGAGATTTCGATCTCTGTGCTTACTTTCTGCGGGGATTTGAGAATTTTGCTAACTGTTGAGTATCACTTGGTAAAAAAATCATGCCTAGAGCACAAATCAGAAATGTTTTGGGATATTTACATAGCCAGTGCACCATTCTTCTATAAAGTTTAGGGAAATTTATAAACCTAGCACACAATTTCTATGTTTTTACATTATGGCAGTTGTATGCATAAATATAGAAGTTTAGAGAATGATGGTCGATGTATTCATGTGTATTTTACTGTTTTGGTATGATTTCACTTTTGCTTATATGATGCTAGTGTCTATTATAATGTGATTTTATTGATTTGAGTTCTATGTTCATATATCTGAAAGTTTTGCTGTTAGACATGTAAATTCATTAGATTTGTATGACATGCATGTAAATGGAGTTTGCTGGATGATTGGATTATGTGGGGTTAGAATATGCTTGTTGGATGCATGTGGGATTGGTATATACTAGTTGAATGAAATTTTGCTAACTGTTGAATAGTACTTTGGTGAAAAAATAATAATGTTATCTATGTTTCACCTCTTCTACCATTTTCACTTCTTCTACATATGTTTATACTATGTGAATGAATTTTCATTTCTTTTTATTTTCATCAATCAAAATTAGAGGTTTAAATGGGCAAGGCAAGAGAATATAAATGATCTTTGTTGCGGGAAAGAGGTATAAATATAATCTTTTGTGATATTTGTTTAAAGAGAATTGAATTGAGAAATAAGCCCACGACATTTTCCAATAAAGAAGGAAGATAAAACATAATAAATATTTTAAAGAAAGAGTTGGAAGAGAGTACGTTATGATGCAATTAAAGAATAAGTGAGATCAATTAAAAAAATTAAAAATTATAGAAAGAATTGAAGCGAGGAGTTACAAGTATTGGTTGTGATCATATAAAGTGGGCTGGTGGAAGGAAAGATTAGAGGTGAATGTTTAATGTTTGCCACCTATAGGCCGTGCCAAATTGAAAAAAAAATTTAAATTTAGCGTCATTGACCTCGAACTAGAAGATAAGTTAGATCAAATGCTTGGTGGAGTCGTTGCCACCGGTGCTCCATGCATGGAGCCCAAGTCAAAAATCGAGCATTGATATATGTGAACCTGTCAATTCTAAACACAAAGCCAACTCAAGTGAAGGATCCATTTGTATTGTCGCCAAACATGTTGGATCCAATCATTCAAAATGATAACCATTTTTGCGGCCTAGGGGTTGGAAAAAAAAAGATAATAACATATTGTTGCAAAATTAGATTTCATAACTAGTTTTTGTATTAGTATTCTCGCTGAGCCTAGCACATCACTTCTACCATCATTATCTATTCTAGAAGTTATGAAAATACTGAAAATAACTTTAAAAATTTATGAAGACATGTCTTTATATTTATATTCCATGAAATTATTGAAAGATTCAACAAAGAGAGTGTCTTATCTCAATCACACCTGAGTATAGTGTTAATTACATAGGTTTCTTTTTATATAACAATCACGATGTATGAGTGTAATGTTTATAATGTAGCTTAATCTTACTTGTTTGATGTTATCAAAATAGTCATACTTTCATATATATATATATATATATATAAACATATTTCAGTTTGATTTGATTTCATCATTCTATTAATGTTTCATGTTTTTTTTTAAATCGATGATGAATAATACAACATCGAAAAAGAATTATCGCAATAGCTATATGTTTGATATATGAATATCATAATTAACATATTATGCGTACTCATTGCATGACGTCATCATATATCAGTGACAAATGGATTGTAGAGTTACTTTTAGGTTACCCAATAAAAATTCACAACAAGATTTGTATGGAACAATAAATTTTTCTAGATCTATTGGAGGAACTACATCAAAATTATGGCCTCTGTAGATCATCCAAAATGACTTCGAGAGATGTGTTAGGTATAACCTTCTATATTTTATCACATAATGAGTCAGGTTTTCTAAGGAGCGGTTCCAACACTCCTCTGAAATAATTAGTAATATTTTTCAGTTAGTTTATCAAAATTGCTACATCTCGAAACTAAAGATTTTAGAGCACACTTAAAGATATTTTGAATGATCTCTAATACATGTCATATTTAAAGGTAGATTTTGATTTTCATCTTTTACTATGTTTAAATATACTCATTTAATGTAAACATCTTATAAGTTTTCATTAGTGCTATAGACAAAACACGTACAGATACACGTGTACCTAGAAATACAAGGTTATGTACATCGGACGTTGCGTCTAACCAACATAAACATTATGATTGCATGTGAATTCAATATATTCTTTCACCTTTATAATGATTGGATAGGAAGACAGTGCACGTGAGAGTCGAATCTTCAATTTTATTGTGCAAAGTAGCCAGTATATTTTTCCTATGCCACTCACGATTAGAAACCTCAAACAAATAAATTTTATAGCTTATTTTCTGACATATATTATTTGATTATTTCTACATAGGAAAGTAT
Source organism: Papilionanthe hookeriana x Papilionanthe teres (assembly GCA_022702705.1). Lineage (NCBI taxonomy): Eukaryota > Viridiplantae > Streptophyta > Magnoliopsida > Asparagales > Orchidaceae > Papilionanthe > Papilionanthe hookeriana x Papilionanthe teres. Next base: position 60,362,450 of record CM040428.1, read on the forward strand.
CATCTGGTTGATGATGGTTATCCTTCACAACGCATGTTTCTTAACTCCTAAATTTTGAACGAGTTAGCCAAGTTGTACGGGTGAGAAAGGAAATGTTTAAGAAATGACATTCTCTTTTAAAGAGTGTTATTGAAAGAACATTTGGTCTTTCAATATCAACATCGAATACTGCATTGCTTTAGGATCATTTCCTACCCCAATGGTTCAATCCAAAAAATCAAATCTTAGATGTTGAGGATCACAGCTTCCGATATTGCATTGCTTTAAGATCATTTCTTATCACAATTGCTCATTCCAAAAAATCAAATCTTACAGATTGAGGATCACAGCATCCAATACCGCATTGCTTTAGGATCATTTCCTATCTCAATGGTTCAATTCAAAAAAATCAAATTTTAGAGGTTGAGGATCGCAGCATCCGATACCGCATTGCTTTAGGATCCTTAGCTATCGCAATTGTTCAATCCAAAAAATCAAATTTAAGAAATTGAGGGTCACAGCATCTGATACTGCATTGCTTTAAGATAATTTCCTATTGCAATGGCTCTATCCAAAAATCAAATCTTAGAGGTTGAGTGCCACAACATCCAATAACATTGTTTTAGGATCATTTCTTATCGCAATGGATCAAATCAAAATTCTCAAGATGTGTGTAAGCCCTTAAATGGATTAAGGCTTACGATACTCATCCGAGGCTGGTACTTAAATTCCAGTCCTCAACTCAAAGCTTTAACCAAAATCTAAAATTTTTTAAATCAATCCCAGATCAAATTTCAATCCAAATCAAATTTCAATAATTAAAATATAATTAGAAAAATCATGAAAATTAATCCACGCTAAAGGAAATGGTCAGGGGAACTTCCCATAAAAAATTGAACTCAATATGAATTGATCTAACCACTAAACTTAATTTTTCAAGTAAAATAGCATTTTCAACACTAAAATAATTATAATAATTAAAATACAAGTCAAAAAATTATAAAAACAATTTTGGAAGTTCCTTATGGTCAGATGAACTTAAGAAAAATAAAATTAAAATTAAAATAAATATTTCATTTTAAGCTTATTTTCTAATTTTAAAATAATTAAAAATAATTAAAAAATCATAAAATCACTAAAATATTAAAATGCACAAAAAAGTTTCAAATTGCTTCCTGATCACCTACGAACAATTAGAATATTTTTGTTAAATTTGAAAATAAATTTTTAAATTTTAAAAGGCTTAAAATGGATATTCCTTAATTTTGCATTAAATAATTTCAATAAATCAAAGAAAAATCACAAAAATATGAATTTATTTCTCTGGATTCCTTGAACTCAAAGAGATTTAGAAAAAAATATAAAACTTAATTTTCAACCTAAATAATACTTATATTTAATTAATAATTAAAATAAAAATTAAAAATTTATGAAAATTGATCTAAATGGTCCTCTGACCTAGGTGAATCTCTAATAATTTTCTTAAGAACAGATGATTAGTCTTGGATGATTAAATGAATTAAAATGGAAAATACCCAATTGTGAATTTAAATGATTATAAAAAATAAAATAAAAATAAGAAAATCACATTTTCTCCTCTAATGTTTCAATTGACCCATGAGTGAGGTAACATACAAATTTCAAAGTCATTTGAGTTAACTATAAAGAATTATGAAGTGATGAGCCTAAAAGGACAAAATGGTAATTATGAAATTTAAGCCTTAATTAATGTTTAGGCCTATCCAAAGGGGTAAATGGGCAATGAAAAATTATAATTAACATCCTTAGATGATTGAAACATAAGGGGCTATGAGGTAGAATCCAATTCACCACTTTTCAATATTAAGGGTAAAGTTGTAATTTCTTAAATTATTAAAGTTTGGAAGTTAATCAAATTTGATGATTTTAAAGTAAATGGAGTTTGATCTAGAAGGATTATAACTCATTAATCTAAAACTCCTAATCAATGTCTTGAGGATAATGCAATCTTTTATAAAGATCAAATGTAACTTAACCTAATAATACCCTAAATTACAAATCTACCCGCAAAAGCTTAAGGGCTAGGTAATGAACCAGGTTTGATATTTAATTAATGAGGTTTAGAGAAGAGAACACAATCATTTACAAACATTTTTGAAAATATTACTAGCCCAACCTTAATTAAATTGGCTTAGTCCCCTAATAATTATTTTTTTCCCTAAAGGCTTTCACTCACGTAACTCATGAATGAAGCATCAAATGAATGTTATCTCACTCGAGGAATAATCAAAACATCTAAGTTCATTGAGCAAGGATTAAAACATCATTAACAAACTCTAATTGAGTATGGGTGACTGATTGAACAATATGACGAAACCAAATGAACTCTAAGTGGACCCAAAGCTTTGATAAAGATGTTCAGGGTTATGCCCTGAGCTCTTCCTTAATCTAGTGATACATTTTAGAAGAACAATTAGATTTCATTGTTATTTGATTAATAAAATCATCCTTGACATACCTTGGGATCCACCAAGTTATGAGATAGGATTTCCCATTGGACTTAAACCTCTGAACTTTAATTGTCACTTCTATACCTACTTTAAAATGCTAAACATCTTAGCAGATGCACTTGAAGACTGACAGGTATGCATTTATGTTTATTTATTGCAATTTAGATTGCTTTATTTCTTAAAAGCTTTACTTCTTCCTACATGTCAAAACTTAAACTTCTAGGATAGCCATAAAAGCAAGACGAAACAAAAAAATTTAACTCACAACAATTAAAATATAATAGAACTCAGAATTGAATCACAAACCAAACATCAGAACAACAATTGCAATTAAATTAATACGTCTCTATCGAATAATTGAGAATCACTCTGAGGAGGTAACCTACAGTTGCTAACGAGATTTCCCATTGTCCAGATGATATTATGGAATTCATTCATTTGAGTTTAGTAAATTCATTTAGACTAAGTGAATCCGAAGAAAATAATGGTTCCGAAATGAGGGAACCGTGGGATCCTAACCGATATCACTTAATCAACTTAAATATTCCCCTTAATCAAGACACCTAATAACAACAAAACAAAACTTGAACTCTAGAACATGATACTTTTCTCATCCTTTCAATTTGACACTTCTAAAACTGAACCTGCTACAACTAAGAGCTTGGAGCATATACAGTGGGCCGCACGACCATCTTCAACAGCAAAACAAATCTACGTCAACTACACCATTCCTTAGAATGAAAATAACGAAGCCATAGGACTTCGAGGTAGTTAGCCTAGTGCAACATAAATCCTCAGTTTTTCCCCTTAGGCCTCCGCACCTCGTGCAATATAAGCCTTAACTCGTCTTAGGTTTCCAATGTTGTCGTTCAGTACAACATAAATCCTCCAATCTTCTAGGTTATTTGCATAATCAGTATTATGCAAATGTAAGCCCTATTTAATAAGATTGGAAGGATGAAACATCTAATATCACTTCCAAAATTAAAGCCACACAATAGAATAGTTTAGGAAATTACGAGGGTTCTCTTCTAGATCCGTGACATCCCCAACCTCTCATTCCTTTGGATTCCTAAAAAATAATTGTTCCTGTTTGATCCATTCTCATTGATATTCTCCAAGTCCTCCCTTGAAAACTTTGATCTTTGGAAATATTAAGAGAAAAACCACAGATCTTTATTGAGAGTTTTCTTGAGTGATTTCAGTCATTTAAGAAGAACTTAACTATAAGACATTGCCTTTATAGGGAACGTTAGAACCCAGGTAATATAAACCATGCTTAATTTTATTGTATTACGTAGAGAAACTTTTCAGTCAACATAAAATTGGTTCCGCAGACCAAACAGATGTCATAAATCTATTAGTTATTTAATCAAGCCTCACTATCATGTAATGTGCCTATCCCTCGGGATATGTGCATAGCTTGCGGTGTATGATTCGTTTATTTAAACTATCAAATATATGAGATCGGTTCAATCTCATATTTTCAAAATTAAAAAATTACTTTCCAAAATTATATATATATATATTAAATTAAATCTATTTTAAACAGGGCGACGGGTTCTTATTCCGGCGACCGACAATTTCTAATTTGGCGACCGACAGACTTCTTCATGACAAAAGAGTTGGATGAGAGAATCGTCACTAAAGACAAGATGTGGATCCTATCGTCGATGGAGCCTCCAAATAGACAATAATAAGACTAGAGTGGGCTCTGTACAACTCATCCGGAGAGTATCTCTACCCGATGATCTCAGTGGAGTTTGATGTCATGAATAATCAGGCAGAGCACGAAGCACTAATTGACGTGCTCCGCTTAGCCTACGGGATAGGCGCCCAGGACATCCTAGTAAGCCTGGCTCCTTGCTAATCGTGAATTAGGTTAATAGGGAATTTGAAGCAAGAGATGATCTGATGGCGAGATACCTCACCAAGAAAAAAGGAAATCAAAAGATTCAAGAACTTCTGCATCGAGTAGGTCAGCCGAGAGGACAATCAAGTTGTTGATATCCTCTTAAACACATTAGTGTGGGAGGAATACCGAGAAAACTTACCGGGCCAACTGTCAATGAACCGGAGACAATGGAGGTAGCTGTTGATGGGACCAAGAGTTATGAATCCATACATCCACTGCCTGAAGACTGGGAAAGTAGAAGAAAGTACCAAAGATCCTAGGCATTATAAAATTAAAGCCTCCCTGTATTTATTATAAGTGGGAAGTTCTTAAGAATGTCAGTTACTTTGGTATGCTGGAGGTGCTTGAGAGAAGGGGAAGTCCAAGGTGCACTCCAAGAGATACATTCTGGAGAGTGAGATATCCCCTATAGAGGGAAGACTCTTGCTTACTACGTGCAACGACAGTGCTACTTTTTGGCCTACACTCCTGTAATATACGACTTAATTCTTAAATAGCTACGAGCAATGTCAAAAACACGTGCATTTACATCATCAGTTGGATCAGAAGCTACAACCAATAATCAACCCTTGGTCGTCCTTTATGTGGGGACTTGACATTCACGCGCCTTTCTCCCATCGAGAGGTCAATGAAAGTTCCCCTTGGTAATGGTCGACTATTTTCAAAATGGATCAAAGAAAAATCACTCACTCAAACTAACACAGAGCAATCTGAAGCTTCATATGGTCTGATTTGATCTACATGTATGAACCGTCACTCGTCATCCTCACTAACAATGGGACTCAATTTCAGACCATCGGGTGAAAGACTTCTGCGCAAATCAAGGGATTGATATGAACTTCACATCGGTCCATTACCCTAGAACAAACGGGTAGGTTGAGGTAGCTAACAAAGTCATCTTGAGTTTATTATGGAAAAAAAAGTTGAAGTAGATAAGTGAAGCTTGGCAGATATATTACCATCGGTGCTCTGAGTGATTCGAACGATGCTTTCTCCGACGACCGAACAGACTCCATTCATGCTAACCCATGGAATAGAGGTTGTGCTACCGGTCAAATATGATCATCATAGCCTCCTTGTTTGCTGGAGATGAACCGATTGAGTGACAACATGCTAACATCGAGGGGATAATGCTAGCCCTTGACCTCGCAGAGGAAACTTGAGCCTGATCGACACTTCGACAGAAGGAGATTAAGAGGTGAATTGCTTGCTATTTCGACATACATGGTCCAGAGAATTCTTTCATCTCGGGAGAACTATTTCTAAAGAAGGTCAATCCATCAACTCGCAGATATGCGGTTGGTAAGTTAGACAGAATTGTAGTGGACCTTATATTGTCTGCCAATGTGTCTCACTTGTGGCATATCGACCGAAGACATATGCAGGAAAGGAAATCCCACGAATCTAGAGCAGAGAATGTTTTTGTTTGTTTTTCTCTCTTTTATTTTAGAAGAAGTCGCCAGCCTGTCAATTGTCATATACTCCCTCATTCGAATAAATCTTCCTCCCTAATCAAATAAGTGATTTGAAGAGGAGAGGAACCGAATAAGAAGAGACATAAAACAAAACGACAAACAAGAGAAAACAAAAAATGTGGAGAGCCTACGTGCGGTAAACCTCGCAAGAATAGGTCAAGCATGTCCGCCCAAACAAGATCAGGCGAAAGCACCTTGAACCGATATCCACGAAAGAATGCCAACGTAGACTACCCATAACCAGAGAGTCAGGTGTAGGTGCCTGTTCTGTGGTCAAGAGCACTCCCAAGTGGACGTATCCTACTTGGTTAATTACATCTTGGGGGTACCCAAGAATACTCTCGAAAAAAGGAGTTTCGCTTTATATTATCATAGACCTGGGGTATATGCAATCAAAGAAAGGTTATTTTGTGTGGGAACGCCACGATGCTTCAAAGCTCACGCTAAGCCATTTGGCAGAGAGTGAGTTTCTCACGTCCCAAATGGGGTAGTGGCTCATCGACATACGAAGCCCACAGAATAACCTAAATCATCTTGATGGAGATATTCGAACACGTCAAAGCACGTCCGGGCCTAAGGGCAGAGGACAAATAGTCGTATCCTAAACGGGCGGCAGCTCATCAGCATCGGGCTGTCAAAATGATATCAACGAAGTCAGGGAGAGAAAGGGCTCAACAGAGGTAGTCAAAGGAAGGAAAGAATAATCCTAAGGGGTACAGGTAGCCAAGTCGGGGCATCACGGACCCGTCATCCCAAGCCAGTATGACCCTAGGGGTAGAAGTAGCCAAGTCGGGGTATCACGGACCCGTCATCCCAAGCCAGTATGACCTTAAGTCTACCCGGTCATGAAGGTAGTCGACCCAACACGTCCTGAGATCCCTGGTCAGCAATTCGAGAATTGCATTGTCCACATGGGATCTCGGTAGCCCTAAGGTCAGAGGAAAGAAACTCTATCTTATGACTATAAGCTGGAGCTCCAAGAGGTGGGACTCACACCTGCCAAAGTGGCTAGCAAGGATGCCTCAAAAAAGAAGAGAGATGGAGGTTCAGCTACAAAGCTGGAAAAACTCCAAACAAAAGGACTTACACCCCGTCTGGGTTGGGGAGCTTTCTAGCACCCTAGGCACGCTAGACAACCACCTATAAAAGTATGCTGGGCCAGTCAGGTTGGAGAAGATTGGGGACTCCTCGGGACATGTAAATATGAATGCAGTTATCTAGAGCGATCCTTAAGTATTGTGGAGGCCCTATTAATATATGCAGGAAATAAAAGTTTAGCTTTTAACTCCTAAATATTTTAATCCTAAATTTTAATTATCTTGAATATTTTATTTAGGATTTTATAGAAAAATTAGGAATTTAAGTCCTAATAAGCCTATATTGCATCGTGAAATCCCAAATCACAGAGAGAAACAAGGAAAACATTCAAACATGCAGGCATGCAAGTATGCAATAAAGCAGGAAAGGAAGCACTCCATAATAAATTAAAAAAAGGCCAAAATGCTGCTAGACCGGCGACATATCCCAGTAAAAGCAGTAAAAGCGGTCGGACTCTGCATATACATGCCCGGTCCTAATTCTATACAACAATATGAAAATGCAGAATTAAGATACAGGGCACAAGCATCTGCTCCCGGTCCCCTCCACGTAGTTCTCGCTTCAAAGCATCACGGAACCCGTGTCGGTATCTTATTTCTGCTACAGGACTCTCCTAGACTCTAAATATACATAGGAAAAGAAAAGACTCAATCCTGCATGAAAATAAGTATTAGCGGGCAAGCTCACATGCATATGACGTATAATGAGCCATGCCTTATAAGTGGGGGAGCTAAATAACACCTGTAAGCATAGTTTCAGAAATCATTACTTGCTCACTCCATAGCAGTACTTGTGTGCACGTAGAGGCATGGTTCCCTGTAGAAAAGCGTCCTAATATACTACCACACATATGCAGCATGCAATCACATCACAAGCATAGTGCAGAAGAAGAATACCTAACTAGGGCAATCAATTCATCAAAGAACAATAGTCAGGCATCGAAAAGACTACCTAGCATCATAATCCTAGCCTAGCACACCATCTAACGAAGAGTGCACTAACCTAGTGCCTAAGTGCGTGGTAAGTCTGGGTATAGTATGACTTTGACGGGATCGTCGCATCGGCCCTGTCCTAAAGATCTAAAAGATCTAAAGGGCGCCACGAAGAGGGGTGACACGAGTTAAATCCAGTGGATCCTTAGCACAGTCATACTCGTGTCAATCTCGATGACTTAACTCACTTTGCTCACTGGGGTCAACGCAGCAAGCAATGATCGTTAAGGCATCGCAAATGACACGGGGTCACTCTCCTAACGAGCATGGCTCGCTACCATGCAAACATGCAAATGCAAATACAGACAGTCATGTGACAGAAGTGATGAGTGTACCGTGGGGCAGTGACTCAGGAAAGATGGGCATACCATGGAAGCAGCAGCCCAAACAAATGGATGTGCCGTAGCGTAGTGACCCGGAGGTGGGCGTCCCATGGAGGCAGCGACCCGAGTAAATGAGTGTATCGTGGAGGCAGTGACCCGAAAGATGGGCGTGTTGTGGAGATAGGGGCCCGAGAAAATGGGTGTGTCATGGAGGCAGTGACTCGAAGGATGGGCGTATCGTGGAGACAGGGGCCCGAGAGAATGGGTGTGCCACGAAGGCAGTGACCCGAAGATGGGCGTGTCGTGGAGGCAGCGGCCCGAGGAAGGTGTGCTGAGGTGGCAGTGACCAAACTCGATGTAAACAAATATATACGAGGCAAGATGCAAGCAAACAGACATACACATGCACATGTAATGATGCAAGTATTGGTCAATTGGGCCGTGGTGGCCGGTTGAACCAAAGTGTTGTGCCAACAGAGTCGGGGTAGCCGGTTAAAGCATAAGTGGTACCGACAGGTCCGGGACGACTGATCGAAGCACAAGTGGTGCCGGTGCAAGTGCAAGATGCAAGTGTAAAGTGCAGGGTGCAAGGTGCAAATGCTAAAGTAAGGTGCAAGTGCAAGTGCAAGTGTAAAGTGTAGGGTGCAAGGTGAAAATGCTAAAGTAAGGTGCAAGTGCAAGTGCAAGTGCAAGATATGTCATGAAAGACATATACATGCAAACAATGAGGTGCAAGCGACCATATGTAATAGCGAGCCGTGCTCGTACTAACGACATCACCTGGAAACCTAGGGTTGAGGTCCTTGAATGTGCGGCATCGCCGTCTCTTTCTTTGGTGAGGGAATGTGAGGAGTCTCTCCTGGGATCTCCGAGGGGGAAACTCTCCACAGCGACGCGAAATGGGCCAGCTACAAAGCTTTTCCCATTTTACGAACTTCTCCAGACTTTGTAAAAAGAGCCAGCTACAAAGCTTCTCTCGCTTTGCCAAGTTTAACATCCCACTTTCTCCAAGTAAAACTGGGGAATCCAGATCAAGGGGAGTGAGGGACTCTACTCATAGGGACTGGTGCTAAGGCTCACGACAATGGAGAGACACTCGGCTCTACGGAGGATGTTTGGCCATGTACAAGATTCCTACCCTACAACTTCCTCTAGGGAAATCAACGCTCCATCACATAGGTACGTCGTCACACTGGCGTCACGCCGACGCATGCACCCCGTGTGGGCGACCGAACCCACACGCCTACACAGAACTAAACCTAAGGCCAGCTAGGAGTTTCAGGGAATCTCACTACCATGACGGTTGAAGACGTGTTTTCTTTGCTCACTTCAAGCTGCTTCCTCGCTAATAAGACCACGGGTCATGTACCTCGTAACGAAAGAAGGCAGGAGCTAAATGAATCTCGCAATTAAACATGAGAAATAGCATATGAGGTATGCAAAGTATTTGAAATAAATAATCCTAGCATTGCAAATATACAATCAACACGAACCTTCATGAGAAGGTTGGGGTTGGATGCGTCAAGGCATACCTGAATTATCCCGCTAGGAACCACGAAGACTTTGCATGAGCAAGCTCATCTAAAAATCAACATCCTTGAATATTCGAGAAAATTTTTTTATCGGTGCCAAGAAGTTCCAACGAGGGGAGGGATGCCGGCAGGAAGAAGCGAGGAAGAGGACTACGCCGGCAAGGAGATAGAAAAGCCAAGGAAAGAAGAAAATGTCGGAAAAAAAAGGTGGCAAGTTGTTCGCTGGCGAAGAAGGCTGGCTTGCCGGAGGTGCTTGCCAGCAAGGAGCGGAGGCGAGAGGAGGCACAGCGAGGCATCTTATCATGATGCAGAAGGGTGCGGCTGTTCAGCTCGAAGAGGATGAAGCTGCAGGCGCTGCCGTTCTCAAGGCCAACGTTGGCGGCGAGGCTGGGCTTCGGCCGGCTGAAGGAGAGAGGGCCGCCGGCGAGATCGACGGCCAAGAGGAAGCTTCGGCGAGGAGCGCTAGAGAGGAGCTCGAGACAGTTCGCGAGGGAGAGAGGAGCGGGAGATGGGTTCTCGCGAGAGTAGGAGAAAAGGACGAGTGCCGCTAGAGGAAGAAAATAGCAGGTGATAACGTGATCTCCTACATGCGTGATCCCCCCCAAAAAAATATTTCCCTGGGTAGGTGTGGGAGTAGGATAGGAGGAGCTGTCAAGGGGTAAGAAAAATCCTCTCAGAAAAGGCATTTAAATTTTTATAGGATAGAGTATTTTATTTTAGTAGTATTATTATTTTATTTTATTTTTTTGGTGGAAGCTTCTCGTGAGAGAAGAAGATGGAGGTAACATATGGAGCATGCGCATGATATATATATATATATATATATATATATATATGCATTTGATATGATGGACAAGAGAGGGAGAGGCATTTAATGGAAGCTGCATGCATGAGCTTTATAATAGGATAGGATAATAATTTGTTTTATATATTATATTATATTATTATAATATAATAATATTATTATTATTATTATTATCATTCTCATATGTTTAGACCGGACATATCTTTGCAGCGAAATGAATGTCCCCGTGGGTAAAATCGACGTTCTGAACTCAGTCACGCGGTCCGTTTCATCATCTGGGGTCGTTCGGACTATTTTTTCAGTGATCGGACTAAAAATAATAATTTGCACATTTTTATCCCGCATGCGTGGTCGTGTCGAAATGAACGTCCTCATTAGGTAAAATTGAAGTCTCGAACACATTCGTGTGGTCCATTTCGTCGTTCGGGATCGTTCAGACAATTTTTTCGATGATCGGGCCAAAATAAGCCACTTTTGTGCATTGCACGATAAATAAAAATCGTCGTTTCGATCGAAGTCGTTCGAGGTGCAAAATGTCGACCGGCCTTCGTCTAAGCGAAAGTCAAAGCCTAGAATAATGACCCTGGCTAAGCGCTCCTCCACACGCGCTGAAATGTCTCAAATGGATGTATTGCAGTATAGGAGTCAACACATGCATCAAGCAAGGTTCCCTAGCGCTCGAGCAGACATCCTACACTCGTGACATCAAAAATTGATGCCAACAGAGAAGACTTGAAGAAGTTTTTTCCTTAGAAAATCTCTTTGTTTTCTAAATTTATTCTTTATACACCCAAACGGAAGTGTGGTTTTTTATTATAATTTTCGATCAATACAATAAAAGATAAACTAATTCTTATTTAATGACTCGGGCCCCCAAAGATATTCAGGGAACTCAGAAAATCTGTCGAACAGTCGTCTTCACCAATCAAGCCTTGGTCGAACCGAATGATAGCTCTAAGAGAGGCACTGTTGACCGATCGATAACAATAAAATCACAACATAGCAGTGATAAATGAAGAATAAGATGTAACAAAAATGGGGATGTGAGAAGAATAAAAAGTGATTTTATTCTTTCCATTTAAAAGATATACGACGTCTCTGACCAACAAACATATCAGGTAAACATTTTACATCTTTTGACTAAGACACTTACAACTCCCCAAATTGGAACTGACCCTCAAAAGGAACGGCTGGTCCATAGTATGAGTAACGACCTATACAACTAAGGGAGAGGACCTTATCCACCCCTCTACCTAAAGCATCGTCGCGGCTAAAAGGCTAGCTGGACCCTGCTGACCCTCTCCAAAAAATCCTTTTTGGTCCACTCTTTTCACCACAGCTTACCCTTGTGTATGAAATGCCCCATCATTCTAAACACAAAGGAAGCCCTCGCCATAGACAACCTAAGCATACTACTCCACTAGATCCCCCTCAGAGGGGAAATAAGGGGGTGGGGGAGACGATGTCTGGACGGTAGCCTCTCTCCCACAGATCCAGCTCGAGACCCTTCCTATTGGGCCTAAGAATTCCTTCACGCCCTGAAACATCTGCTCAGAAAACAGAATGCTGCTGTAGAGAAAGGAATCCTTGTCCACACTCTCGTAGGGTTCTGGTTATTTAACAAGATCACAGGCAACCATAACGAGTGAGAACAAAACCACGGGAGGTGTTATGTTTTTTTTTTTTTTCGGAACCCCAGTTAAGGAGGGGAAAAGAGACATAACGAACTCCACACGGCCGGTGGCAATGGTCGAACGGACGCATTGTCCTCCTGGGGCAGTGTATTTAACACCTCTTCAAACGTCCACCCCGTCCGTTCGCGAGAAGGGTCGATGCTCAAAAATCTAACTTGACTCAGCTTAAGTTCATTATCCGACTCACAAAACCGCACCCTGATGTACGAGTTACAGAAAAAATGTTAAATGACAGCTCAGGCCTCAAAACAGCAAAAACCCGAATCAATGGAAGATCTCTACCGCCGGCTGTGTAAGGAGCAGTCTGACCTCTCTCCTCCCTCGAAAGTCCGACACACATGTTCAAAAATGCAAGGACACCGTGAACCTCTTCTCCCTTTATAAGAAGGAAAAGTCCAATATTCATGGGAGCGACACCTGACCAAAAGTCACTAACTATGTGTATTGATGGGACATCACATCGTTTTATTTCTCAAAAAGGAAGAGAAATGTCACTATCAAGTAGCCTTTTTAATGCATCGCCGGTTCCCAAAGAAGGGCATTAAACTTGGAGTGGTCTCGGGATCCGTGGAACTGGACTCTGTCAAGTATGTTTTCAAACCCTTGGTCGATAAACTCAAGGATTTATGGCAGCCAAATGCTAAGAGTGAGTGGTCGGAGACCGCATGACGATCAAGAATGATGGGCCATCACTCAGTCTAAATGCCCCTAAAAGACCCACAGGTCGAGACTCTCAGGGCACCCTTTTCATGCTCTCAGCGATAGGGTCCTTAAATGAGACAACAACAAGATCTATGCCTGATTGGCGACAAAGAAATAAAGACCCGCATAAGCGGGCTAAACCGGAATGAGTCCCCAGGAGGTCCAAAAAAACCACTAAGAGACCTAACAATTCTAAGGAAATTGATTGACTAATGTGTAATCGGTCGGAAAACTTTGATACCTTCTAATCACGAGACGACGTGGAATTTGTACAATAGATTACTTAAGTATGGCTCTCTCCTCGTTATCGATAAGATTTGAAAAAAGAGGAGCGAAAGTCACCTCGAAAACCTTGATCTTCACCCTCTCAAGTAACGACAAGTTCCGCATTGGGAGAAAAGATCGATCGGGACTGGTGTTCACTCAAAAGACAACTCGATATAAGCGAACAGAAGAAATAAAAAGTCGACTGATCGAAGTACTATGATTAAATCGATTTCTCTAAATCCATGGTCCGACCAGGGAGCAATCCTCTCTGAAGACCAACATCTCAGGAAAACAAAAAATCTCACAATAAACCTAAATGACGAAGGTAATCACAAAAAGGAAAAAATATTTCATTTCATTAATATGTAAAGAATCACAACATTTTTCATAATGCTAACAAGTCATCCGGTTAAAATAATAAGAGAAAAAAATGAAGACCCTCGGGGTCGAGGATCTAGCGAGTAGCCGATCGATCTTCACTATGGCAACCGTTCAACCCCATTCACCTTCCTCTGAAGGATCTATGGGGCGATTAAGCATCAAGGCATTGGACTCGAATGGGTTAGATTACTTCAAGTCAACCAAGCCATGGTGAATGAACTACTGGTTGGCATACTCGATGCCCAACCTGAGTTGTTCCGCTAACTCCTCAAGAGGGACGAGCGATTCCAATCTCTCCCAGAGTTTAGTAACTTTTTTCTTCAGCTTCTCCTTACGTTGTTTAGATTGCTGCAGCTTCAACCTAGTGAAGTCCCATTCGCCGCTAACCCTCTTGAGTTCATTGGTCAGGCAGGTGACTTCTTCCTGGGAATTTAACAGGATCTCCTTAGTTTCATTTAAAGAATCCACATTTTCATAAAAAAATGATTCCCAATGAATGAGAAGTCTGACTCACTTCCAGATGTAATCGAGTGACACACCTGAGAAGTCTCTCAAAAGAAAGCTTTCCAAGCTCTGCCAAGAGCGCTTGGGACCATGTTATTTTTGCTAAAAGGGGAGGCATATGTTGAGTACCAGCTGAAAAGGGATATTAGTCTTTTGAAGTGTCCAACAAGCTGAACCATTCATCAGCACTCATCCACAATCATCATTCACCTCCTTTAGGCGAGCGCCATTATGGGACCCCTCGTTTTCTTTTCAATGAAGGAAGAGATAGAACGTCAACACATTCCATCAGCTCTTTTTCTTCTCAACGGAAGGTCCCTCCCTTCGAAGATGATGGGGGGGACCCGGAGCCAGAAGAAGACTCAGAATCTCCTAAAGTAGAACTGGTCGAAGTATTAGGAAGAAGCTCAGCCGCTATAACCCTCTCCACCAAAGCCAAGTTGGTCGCGTCGGATCGAACAGACGGTGAAATGATGATGGTTGGCTCTTCCGGTACAATGGAGGAAGGGCCAGCAGTAGCAACCTCCCATTGGATTTCCTCGTAACCCATTCCCTCTCCCTCACTTCACCCTATAATAATCGAGTGAGATCGCACAATTATGGTTAACTCACTGGTCACTGTGTCTTGCACGACGCCCGTGGTCTTCGAATAGAGGTTATATATCACTTAATATTTGGGCACACGACATCAAGAGTGGTACATGTAATAAATTCGTATCGGGGAGGATCAATTTCAATCTTTGCCTTTCCTTTTCCTTCGCCACTTTTATCCTAGCGACCTCGTCGGCGCTGAAGCACTCCAATCGCCAGGAATCATTTTCCCTTCCACCACCTGATTCACCTTCTATTTCACGGTGCACTAAAAAACCGATTCCAGCTCCTCCTGGACAAACTGTAGATCGGCTGGTAAGGCCTTCAGCTTAATGGTCACCACCTCTTATGGACAGGTAACAATCTCTCAGTCGCCACACGTAGAATTGATTAAAAACTTCTGTCACTCCTAAATCTTGTCTTCAACACCAATAAAGCAAAGCTTTCTCCCAGGAGAAAACATGACAAACCCAACTTTGTCGACCTTAAAGGAGAAGTAATGGTTGAAAATTCTAGTCAACCAGAGGATGCTGAAGCGGCAGTAGAACATGATGAGATTCACAATGGCTGCAATGGAATTCTGTAGGACTTGGGTCAAAATAACACCTTATTTGGTGAAGACACTCCTGAGCTCCAACCATGAGGGTAGCCGGAGACCGCACCTAAATTGATTCTGGTAGTACACCAGATCGGGGCTAACATTATCTGTTGGTCACCCCTCGATCAGCATCCTATGGAGGATACTCCGAGAATCTGACTTTTACCTGTTATGGATGTCTTTGATCTCCTTGTTTATCAGGAAGGATAGATCAGCCACATGTACAATGCCAAAAAGAAATGGAGAAGACTTGGGACCATTACAGTCAAGTAAAAAAATTGGAAGACAAGGAAGGAGGAGTCAAAAACAAAAAGAAAGTACAAAAGTGGAACAAGGGGACCCTAACCCTATTTATAAAGTAGGTATGCAAACCGAATAGTCGCATAAAGATAAATTTCGCACCAATTGTCATTTCAAATTACTCAAAATATTATTTATTATGAATATCATCAATACAGGTTTCAGGCACAATGCTTAATAAATGGGTAATCTATGGCTTCAGAAGAGGAATACTCATTCTCAAGAAATCTATGGAGGAATATCTCACCTCCTAATATAATCTAATCCACACAACTAGCCTCATTGATCAATCAACTCAGAACCGCTGAGTCACGGAGGGATCCCATCTCGGTTTGACTGTCGCTCAAGCAACCTCGCAGCGACGCGACCTCTTCCTCTAGTTGTATTGAAAGCCAGCCTCCAGTCGCTCGTAGTAAGCCAACTACCCCGACACGAGTGCGTCGTCAGCGAGATTTTTAGTTGTCTGGCGCAAAACCGCTGCCACCTCCTGCACCTTGCATGCCACCACCTTAAGAGGAAGTTTCTAGCGCACATGTTGTACCTGCTGAGAGCTTTCACCTACTTCAATTGATGGAAAAGGACATACGATCGCCTCAAGAGAGCAAGTGACAACTGCGAGCCGAGTCAACCACATCTCTCAACGCCCCATCACCTTTAACATCCTCCGTTTTGACCGACACATTTGCATTTGAAAAAAGTGTCAAATTAGTACATTACCGAAGATCAAAAGAAATTCTTTATGTACCTATACCCATTAGCTTATAAAGCTTCGATACAATAAAGGAAACACCTTTTATGACTATTGGAGTGCCTCCCCTCATTTCCACCACGGAAAATCAAAAAGGATAGTCACAACCTTCACTTTCGGGCTACTACGACTGTCAGTACTCCCCTCCACGAGCGGCATTGAGTGGTTCATCGCAACTCTATCCTCACTCAGACTAGGACCTACAAGTTCCCGAAGAGGACTCGTCCGCAACTGCCTTTAGGATCCTCTGAAGAAGCAACCAGATCAACTGGCTTGGGGCCAGCTCTCTCCCCCCTCCTTTCTCTCTTCTCACTGCCTTTTTCGTGTCGAGGACGGGCGCCAGGTTGAGAGGTACTAATCTCGCCAAGCCAACAGGCTCAGATCAGTCGTCTTTTTGCTCATACTGCCCTACATGATGCCTACTCAGAAGTCCATAAAACATCGGTAGAGAAGCCTAGTTCCTAGCTCTATATGTAAGATACGCAGAGCACAAAAATAGAGAGAATTAATTATTAAAATTTTCTTGATTCCTATGACATGATTAACTAATAATTTCTTAGCCCTTATCACAGTTGTCACCACCAAGGAGCAAGAAAACATGAGGAATTAATATGTATACACTAGAACTACCGGAAGAAATCTGAAAGAAAATGAGACCAAAAATAAAAAGCTTCCCTTAAGGGCTAACAATCGACCCTAGCAAGTGAAGCCGCGTCTCTAAACTCAGGACATGTCAAAGCTCCGTAGATGGCCCCTCGAGATCCTCCAAGGGCGAGGCGTAATTCATTCTAGTGGCAAGCCCGTCTGATACCCTACATAGGCAGCGACAAGATTCGCCTAAGACCTTGCAAATAGGATTGTCTGATCGAGTCGACTAACCGACCAGGTAGACAAGACGTAGGCCCCATAAGACTTGAGCCAAAAAAACAAGTGAGCCTCGATTCATCCGATAAAATAAATCGATTCAACAGTCGACCAACCGACAGATTGCAAAGTAGACAGAAATCCTCTGATCGCGATTAGACAGCAGACCCATTTTTACCACGACAAACGAGGTTGTCATTCAACCGAACACCTCAATCGACCAAACACAATGCACAATCTCCACTCAGTCGATCGCATCAGTCGGTCGAATTCTAGCAAGCCGATCAACCAAGTACCGCTATATCAAAATTCAAATTATAATACAAATATGAAACAAAATTCATACAATTCATTAGAGCATTGATCATATTAATAATAGTTTCTATAACTGTTCCCCATTTATGTAATTATACAAAATATACCCCTATAAATAGGAGGTAATAATACTAATAATAGAAATCTCCCTCGGTTCTCTCAACAGTAACTCTTGATTCACTCTATTCTCTCATTCACTTTAATTCTCGAGGAATGTTTACAAAAGACAATATGAGATCCAACAATACCTAATATATATATATATATATATATATATATATATATATATATATATATAACTTTTAACTTTTTTTTTGTACTAGCTTGATGTTATGAGTTTATCGTGTTCCTTGAAATTTTGTATATAGAGCTAGCCTTAACTTAAAATTATTGTGGTATATATACTTTCACAAGAGAGACCAAAATCCGCACATGCACACATCTTAGAAGATAGTTAGATTGTAAAAATATGAAATTCAAATCAAGACATTAGATATGCAAATACATAGGAATCATGTGGTATGTCTCTAAACACTCCCTCCTTTATTTGCATTTTAAAGGCATAACAGATGATTGAAAGTATGTGTCAGTAGTATAAGAGATCTTATACATATGCATGATCTTTCCAACACAGATGAAATTGAATGATGCAAATTCACTAGAAAGATCAATCTATGGAATTTAATGCAAGCAATATGAAATCCACAACATTCTCCATAAGCATTTTGTTAGATTAGTGGCAAGGGGTCATAAAGCTCATGCTAGAATGCATTACTTAGATGATCAAAATCAGCCACATATATAATTTGCCATGATTCACATACATTTCACTTCAATGACTAATTTGGACGTCCAACATGTTTACATGAAGATAAATTAAGAGACCATAGTTTCTTAAGAAATACCCGTATACCGTCATGAGGTGGATCAAGGTTGACCATTTCACTCATTTGACTCCTATTCGCATGGCTTTGCAAGAGGTTGTTGGGGGCGAGGCGTGCTTAGATTTACCTTTGTGAGGTGAGATGATCTCTTGGTTGCTCGCTTGGGGTTTGTCGGAAGGCTCCCCGGCGGTAGGGAAAGGTGGCGAGGAGAGGTGAAGCTCACGGCTTAGGGAGAAGAGGAAGGAGAAGGGGATGCTGTGGAGGTGCTCGGTTGGGAATGGGAGAGTATGAGTTGGAGAAGTATGGAGGGAAAAATGAGGTTTTGAGGAGAGATGAAGCTTATTTCTTAGGGAGAAGAGGAAGGAGAATGGGGGAGAGTGCTGCTGTCTTCTTGGCTTGAGTATGGGGTGGCGTGGAATGTGATGTGTGGGCTGGTGTTGTCGAATGATAGATGGGAGAGGGAACTGAGAGCATTCACAGTTTAGGGAGGCTGTGGTGGCTTTCTTTCCTTTGTCTCGTTGTCTTTCCTTCTTTTAGCTATGCCTTGGAGAGACTGACCACCTCATCGGGGAAGGGCTCTGGTTTCATGATGTCGAGGCTGTTTAAGATCATGAACTGAACTATTTTGATGGATGGAAATATATGTGTTGCGTGGCTTCGAGAAGAAGGAAAGGATTTTGGGGAGGAGATGGGAAAGACAGAGATTGGGAAGCTTCGGTTTGTCAGCCGGGGAGAGAGAGAGAGGCGTGGGCCAGAAAAAAATCCATTCGGCCTGCAAAAAGGAAAATATTTACATAGGGAGTCTGAGGATCAGGTGAGTGTTATTGAGGTTAATATTTTTAATAATCTCACAATAATCTTTTAAATATGAGCGTGAAATCGTGAAAGGTATTGATAGGTTATTGGGCGTTATTGAGAGGTTATTAGAGTTAATACTCCAACAACCTCTCAATAACCCCCAATAACATATTGGAGGTTATTTGGCGGAGTACGCACAAAGAACTGTGTGCGTACTCTATACGTAAATATGGCTCCTGCAAAAGAGAGGGAGACAGACAAAGAGAATTTTATATATGTACTTATACATTATTAGTACTATATATATATATATATATATATATATATATATATATATATATATATATATATATATATATATATATGATACGCCATCAAATATTTTTCATCATCGGCACAAATCTCAAAGCATGACACAAATCTCGATGCAATCTTTTGAGCAAGAAACATTCAAATCTTGATAAAAAATCATTCAGAGCTCCGATTTCAACAAACTTCTAATCAAACCGACCGGCTCGATGAAATAGACCCAATGATATCAAGATTAGTCCAATCCGAGTCAAATCAAGCCCGGATCAAGTCATTAAACCATTTTTAGAAGTTTTTCGGACACATTGGAAGGTCAAATGGATGCCGACACTAGCAAGCTCATACTCGAATCGAGCGTTTCGACAAGACGAATCCAACGAGCCCAAGATCACTCAATTCCGACATCGTTAAAGCCATCAAATGCCCCTTAAAAGCCGTCAGATCGAGGGGAGCCTTCTGAACCGTCCGATCGAAATGGTTGCATTAATTGCACCCAGAAGCCTATAAATAGACCCCAACTATCACATGAGAGGGGGAAGGAGCCAAAAGAGAGAATCTGAACTCTTGAGAAGAAGAAGCAGCTCTACATCTTCTCCGATCGCCGTCGATCACCGTCGATAGCCGTCGACCACCGCCGATCATCGTGAACCACCGTCAATCATACACTGTCAGTCGACGCTGTAATCTACATCATATAATTACCTCTTCCCGTCTGTGGGACGAAGGATTTCTGTAAACAGCAATCAATAGTGGATTTTCACAACTGGGCCAAGCCCCGTGGTTTTTCCCTTTACGGGTTTTCCACGTAAAAACTTCTGGAGTCACTGCTTGTTCCATTTTCATCTGTGTGCGTGCTGAATTCTCGTACAACGCTAAGACAATAATTTGTTACTCTACCGCCGAGAATTTTCTAGCACGCATCAGTTTGGCGCCGTCTGTGGGAAACTCTCATTCCCATCATTGAAGTACTTGTTCAATTTTCCTACATGGAAAACAGTAATAATATTCGGGACAACGGAGCAGCTCGCTCCAACACCCATCGTTCCAGGAATCTGTCACGTAGTCAAGGGCGATATGTTTCTTCATCTTCCCGTCCTGGAACACGTTATCCTGCCAACGAGGGGGTTTCAGGTCCTTCTATGGAAGAACGCATGCGAAGAATGGAGGAAGCTCAACTGCATATCTTACAATTTTTACGTAGGACCCAACAACCGTCGATGAATGAAAATCGTCCACCATTGAATCAGCGTCCTATGAGAAACATGCCCGAAGAAGTCGTACCAGCCCCCCTCCCCAAGAAGGAACACTTCCCGTACCAGGTCGTGATGTTGAACACTTAGACACTGCAAGTTCCACCCATCCATCTCATGCAGTTCACCTAGCATCGCCACATCTCGCTACCATTCCAAATAATATCATCCGTAACGAATTACGTCGCCTCGTCCGAGAAGAGTTCCCCATTGAGAAAAAAGATCGCTTCCACACTCATCATAACATCAAGGAATCTTCTCCCTTATCGAATGCAGTCCTCCAACACCCCATTCCAACTGGCTTCAAGCTGCCGAACATTGACGCATATGAAGGGATAACTGATCCCTATGAACATATTGATCATTATAGAACCATCATGCACATTCAACGTGCCTCTGACGCGATTCTATGTCAAGTGTTCCCTCGCTACTCTTAAGGGACAAGCTCGGACTCGGTTTTACTCTCTGCACGGGGCATTGTAAACACCTTTAACAAGCTTGCCAAACTATTTGTGGAACAGTTCATAGCAAATCGAAGGATCATCAAGGATTCATCTCATCTCTCAGGAATTCGTCAAAGTGAAGGAGAATCACTCAAAGACTACTTCCGCAGGTTTTCTACTGAAGCCCGTCAAATTCCAGGAGTAGATCCAGAGTTGCTTAGGGGAGTCTTTCTTGGGGGACTCCGCCCAGGACCCTTCTACTCATCACTTATGCGAGAGACGGTTCATTCTTATGTTGACCTTGTGCACCGTGTTGAGGCACAAATCTCTGCAGATGAGGCCATCATTGCTCACAAGGAACAATTTGAGCGATTGGGGGGCAAGCGTAAGAATAACGTTGAGGATACCAAAAAAAGTTTAAACCACAGGGGAATCATGAGCAACGATCAGAAAAAGAATACACGCCACTCAACACGTCTCGTGTTAACATCTTAATGGCCATCAAGGATGAAGATACTGTCAAGTGGCCAAAGCCATTAAGAAATCCAAATGGTGGAGACCAGTCACAATATTGTCATTTCCATCGTGCAAAGGGACATTCAACAAAAAGATGTTTTCAATTAAAGGAAGAAATTGAACGTCTGATACGCCAAGGACATCTGGGTCGCTACTTACAAGAACAATGTGAGGGAAACCAGAACAGAATCGTTGGAATTATCGAATGAGAAGTATACTTCCAACTCATCTTATCTGAGTAAAAACTGGTTTATAAACTCTTAATTTTAACAAAATCTTCATGTGGTTTTAAAATTTCATTTCATTTAAATTTTTTTAATTTTCTCATGAAAGAATTTTGTGTAGAAAGTCCTCTTGATGAAAAGAGGTGTTATACCTCTAGAAGTCGAGCCCAAGAGACAAGACTCGACGGGAAGATACGGTATCTCTAAAAGTCAAGCCCAAGAGGCAAGACTCAATGAGATGCTACCATGCCCCCGGAAGACGAGCCCAAGAGGCAAGTCTCGATCGGAAGCTAGTAGTGGATGTGGTCCTCACTAGAAAGACTCCATGAGAGCAAGTGGTCGACGTGGTCTCCACTCAAAGACCTCAGAAGGCTACAAGCCTCAGAAGGCACAGGTACACTCAAAGACCTCAGAAGGCTACAAGCCTCAGAAGGCGCAGGTACACTCAAAGACCTCAGAAGGCTACATGCCTCAGAAGGCACAGGTACACTCAAAGACCTCAGAAGGCTACAAG
Organism: Papilionanthe hookeriana x Papilionanthe teres; assembly: GCA_022702705.1. Classification (NCBI taxonomy): domain Eukaryota; kingdom Viridiplantae; phylum Streptophyta; class Magnoliopsida; order Asparagales; family Orchidaceae; genus Papilionanthe; species Papilionanthe hookeriana x Papilionanthe teres. The sequence continues at coordinate 60,384,960 of CM040428.1, forward strand.
CCTCAGAAGGCATATGTACACTCAAAAACCTCAGCAGGCTACAAGCCTCAAAAGGTGCAGGTACACTCAAAGACCTCAGAAGGCTACGAGCCTCAGAAGATACCGGTTCAAGCTCCTTTAAGGCATAAGTCTGAGAGGGCACAATCTCGAAAAACATGAACCACAAAAAGACTTTCGTTTGATTGAGAAGCCACAACAACCGTGGAAAACGCAAAGAAATACATTGTCATCATCTACAAATGCCACATCAATGATTAAAAATGTTACAAATATCAACATATAATCGCACAAGGGCCACAACAAATCCGCTCATCTTCGAGTAGAGTCAACATCGCCTCCCCAAAACTCTAGTACTTCGATAATCATCGGGAGAGCACCGTATATCGTCGTTACCACATAAGCAAGAAATCTTCCCCTGAAAGTGCGACGGGAAAAATACAACATTTTTTCATCACCTTTATAACGTGCAAGAGTGACACAGAAATCTCCTCCAGAATACGCAACAACAAGTACACGATCTGCGATGCTCCGCCGCAACGCATCGCCGCGATGTCTCGTCGCGACGCTCTGCCTTAACAAGCTGGGGCGATGCTCTGTCACAACGCATCACAGTGAAGCACTATCGTAAAGCAAAACTTCACAGCAACGTTTCTCCACAACACTTTGCAACAACATAATTCGACACCACAACTCGGCGTAACTCTGCACCACAACTCGGCGCCGTAACTTTGCACCATAATTCCGCGCTGCAAACTCTGCACTGTAACACGCTGCCGAAACACGTCACCGCGACGCACTTCCGCAACGTGTTGCGTCGCCGCTACACCCCGCTGCAACGCGTCGCCGCAATGCATTGTCCCGCAGCAACGCGTCGACATGACGCCCTGCCACGACGCTCCATTGCAACGCGTCGCCGCACCGTACCGCTACAACACTCTGCCACGACGCGTCACCACAATGCATCGCCCCGACAGGATGCCCAGTCGCAACGCACCGCAGCAACACGCCGCCGCGCCGCGCCGCCCCAACGCACCGCGCCGGCGCTCTGCCGCAACGCACAGTGGCGACTCTCCCATCCCTTCTTTAGTCTTATTTATAGACTCAAAAAGAGTCTTGATCATTAAATTGACATTAATATATAAATTAAAAAAAAAGTCAAAACATTAAATGCTCATTAAAAAAAGTCTTTTCATTTCATATTCTTTTTATTTTGATCTTTCAAATTTTATATTTATGACCTGAAATTAATTTAAAATAATAATAATAAAATAGCAGTTTTTATATATCTATGTATAACAGTTTATATATATCTATATAGCTGTTTAATATATGACGGTTTAAAAAAAAAAAAAAAAAAAAAAATTGGTTCGCATTCGCCTGCAGTTTCCATTCGTTTGGTGTTCTCATTCAATGTGTTAAAAGTTATATAAGTTCAATGTGTTAAGTTATTTAAGGATGTAATTAAGAGGATTATTAAAGTAAATTTAAAATATTATCAAACTATTAAGACGAATTAAACGTTTATGATAACTTTTGGAATTGTCACGTAAAAGCCTCTCTCTCTCTCTCTCTCTCTCTCTCTCTCTCTCTCTCTCTCTCTCTCTCTCTCTCCCTCTCTCTCTCTCTCTCTCTCTCTCTATATATATATATATATATAAATGCTCCGTATCTGAATATTTTCAGACGATAAAAATGATCTCGCCCGAAAATAGGGGGGCAACTGATACGCCATCAAATATTTTTCATCATCGGCACAAATCTCAAAGCATGACACAAATCTCGATGCAATCTTTTGAGCAAGAAACATTCAAATCTTGATAAAAAATCATTCAGAGCTCCGATTTCAACAAACTTCTAATCAAACTGACCGGCTCGATGAAATAGACCCAATGATATCAAGATTAGTCCAATCCGAGTCAAATCAAGCCCGGATCAAGTCATTAAACCATTTTTAGAAGTTTTTCGGACACATTGGAAGGTCAAATGGATGCCGACACTAGCAAGCTCATACTCGAATCGAGCGTCTCGACAAGACGAATCCAACGAGCCCAAGATCACTCAATTCCGACATCGTTAAAGCCATCAAATGCCCCTTAAACGCCGTCAGATCGAGGGGAGCCTTCTGAACCGTCCGATCGAAATGGTTGCATTAATTGCACCCAGAAGCCTATAAATAGACCCCAACTCTCACATGAGAGGGGGAGGAGCCAAAAGAGAGAATCTGAACTCTTGAGAAGAAGAAGCAGCTCTACATCTTCGCCGATCGCCGTCGATCACCGTCGATAGCCGTCGACCACCGCCGATCATCGTGAACCACCGTCAATCATACACTGTCAGTCGACGCTGTAATCTACATCATATAATTACCTCTTCCCGTCTGTGGGACGAAGGATTTCTGTAAACAGCAATCAATAGTGGATTTTCACAACTGGGCCAGGCCCCGTGGTTTTTCCCTTTACGGGTTTTCCACGTAAAAAACTTCTGGAGTCACTGCTTGTTCCCTTTTCATCTTTGTGCGTGCTGAATTCTCGTACAACGTTAAGACAATAATTTGTTACTCTACCGCCGAGAATTTTCTAGCACGCATCAATATATATATATATATAATTGTTATTATTATTATTATCATCTTATTATCTTACTATTATCATTAGTATCATTATTATTGCTATTCCATTTATATATATATATATATATATATATATATATATATATATATATATATATATATATATATATATATATATTATTTTACTTATTATTATTATGAGTGGTGTGAATATTTGATTTGACTTGTCATGAGAAGTTTGAGTTTTAATTAATTAGAAGAATTTTGATTTGACAACTTTGAGTTATTTATTAAGTGGATTATGAGGTGAGTTCAATTTACTGATTATGATTGGATTTTAATTTTATTGAATTTAACTTTACTTGATTTAATGATTTTTTTGTCAAACCTTAATTTAATAGATTTAATTGATGATTTTTTTTATTATATATATTTTTTAATTTGAAAATTTTAATGAATTTTGTTTTAATGCTTTTGATAATTTGGAATTTTGATCTTGGTCTGATGTTTGTGATTAATTTGATTTTTTTTTTTTTTTGTTATTGAATGTTGAAACTTTAATTTTAAGTTTATAATTGCATGGATTATGATTTTGAGATTTTAATCATGTGATTTTGGTTTTAATTGCTTTTGAGTTTAATTTATACTTTTCTTTTATTATCCTTTTCTTCTCTTTCCAAGAGATAAACCATATCCTAGGAAGGGTTTATCAGGGTTTTAGGAGAGAGAAATGCAAAGTGTCCAAGCGAGAGATCAAGGAAAGACTCCCTCTGCTCACAGAGTGACCTAATGAAAACTATACTTTAGTTTCAATATGCTGGTCTCAGTTGACTCAATTAATTGTTGAGGTTTCAAAATCATACACATGAGACTGCAATGAGTTAGGATTTGGTTTAAATTTCTAAGTGGTATGAGTTTCAATACTAGTTCTCTAAGAGAGTCAGTAGTGAAGTCATATGACTAAATCATAGTCTCTAAAGAGGGAGATACACCTCACCAAAAATGAGGTCAAAAAATATTCTATATGCATTCAAAATGGGAAAATAAACTATTATCCATGAAATTCATTTAATCATTATCATTACAAAAAAGATGATTCTTCATTTCTATCATTGAAGCTATGTTTGTTCCTAGGAATTCTCTTACTATGCTTCTCCTAAGAGGTCACTTGTAATTAACAAAGAGCTGGCCCTTGACTATTTCTCTCAACTCTTGGAGGGGTGCCTAAAAATCTCATGACAGTTCTGATTTATTAGTATATTCATAAGTAATAATCATTTTCATCAATCCTATAGCATTTTCAAAATTTGACTTGTAAATTTCATAATGACGAACTATTAAACACTTATGTTGTGAAGTATGCATCACTTATTACAAATGACATCAGGCCATATACTCCTAAGACTCTAAGAGATTATATTTTAACCACTCATAAATTCATTACATGAAATATTGGCCTTTATTTTATTAATATTATTGCTTGATTACATTAATATAATAAACATGACTATTTTTCATAATTCAATATCATTATTCTATATTTTTCTGTATTAATTATTTTTAAGCCATCTTAAGGAAGCTTATATCAATTTTAAAATGATTTTAGTTAATGAGTCACGCTCCATTTTAACTTTTTTTTTTCTATTTTAATATTATTTCTCATGTGTTTTATAATAATTCTCTAAATAACATCTATGATTATTGTGATTTCTACTCATATTTATTTATAGTGAATATTAACTATCATCTCTCTATAGTGGATGTAAGATATTTTACTATTGTATATGCAACATTCTTGCTTTTGTGGTCGCATAGAATGAATTGAGCTAAACATAATTTCAATATATCTTTCTTTCCTGATAAAGTATTTTCTTTTTATATCAATTGTGAAGTAGCAAGTTGTTCTACTTTGCACCATCTATCAATGAGTATTTCATTTCTAATAAATAAGGATTATGAAAGGTTTCATTACATTTCATATTATTAATTTATATATATATATATATATATATATATATATATATATATATATATATATGTATATATATACATTCTAAATTTTCTACATCCTCCATTAACATTTTTTTTCATGAGTTATTTACATTGTTAAGTTATTATTGAGTTATTGAATATTGAACATAAAATTTGTTGCCAAGTATTATTATTTTATGCCCACGTGAATTTACTCTTGAAATCTTTTTTAAACCTTTTTCTTTTAATGCTTCTATTGGGCTCTAATTTATATGTTGTCATGATGTTGGAATTATTATAAGGAGATGAATATCTCAATATGAAAATCATGACTTACTAGCATCATATTTTAGAGATCCTAAGTGAGATTGGTGAACATTTTCAAACTTAGCTCTATTTATCCAAACTTTTAAATTTTGATTATTCAACTCTAATGGTTTTACACGATAATGAGATTTAAAAAACTATATTTTATTGATTGATTATGAAAATTATTGGGTTTCTACCACCAAACAAATCCACTAGTTATCTGGGTTGGCATTGGCTCAAGCCAGTATGTAGAGTTGGCTCAGAGGTCAAATAATCTAATGATTTTCCTTACTAAAGAGAGGAGTGTTTTTAACCTTCTATTGCCAAAATATATTTAATAAATCTTGAGGGAAAAAAGATTACGAGTATACAATTTTAAAATAACTTCTAATTCTACACATTCTAGAATTTCTAAAAAAAAGCAAAAATCTTAAATTATTGTACATAATTTCAAAGCTTCCATTGCCACTTCTGTTATCAAAATGTTTCATAATGCTCTCATATTTGTCATATTACAACATTTCCACATTGCACAATCCTCCATCTGTCCAGAAGAGATCCTATATTATCATCTTTAGTAGCCCACTATATCAATCCTTTCCCTTTTCCCTTTCATTTAGATAAGGTGTTGATGATAAAAAGTCTTTCAATATTGATAAAAAAATAGAGAATACATATATTAAATGGTCAGAGAGAAAGAGAGGTAGAGAGAGAAAACAAGTAATCCCAATAAAACACTTGATAAGAAGACATTGTGATAGAGAGATAGACATTGAGAATTTTTCAGTGATTTAATCAAATGACTTCATCTACCATGTGATATACATAGATGATTTATCAAGCCTAGGAGTTGATTATAGAGAACGAAGCTTTGTTGAGCAAGCCACAACAAGAGAAAATAATTAAAATTTTTATAATAGATTTTTTTTCCAAAATAGAAGTGCATAATGCTTTTTAAAATGAACTATAAAGAGATTTTAATAATTGTGATAAAGGAAGAAGTGATTAAGTTCTACTCTAGCCATACAACTTGTTGATTGGCATTTTTAAAAGCTCTATGGACTAATTGTAATTATCCTGTTAGGCAGTTTTTTTGTTTTGTTTTGTCATTTTTCTACTCATTTTCATGCATTTACATATTCTCTAAGGCATGCTCACTAGGTGGTACTGGATTAATTAGAAGATCATGATATTAGAGTGTGACATCATGTGACGTATTTCATTAGACTTAACAAACTACTACAACGATTTCTAAAAAGATTTAGAAGGATGATAATGTTAAAGAAGCAATGGTAGTGGAGATCAAGGTCTCGATAGTGTTAAAAATATAGTGACAGAGATTGGATTTAGGGTTTGTTTGGTGTAACTGCAACTTATTGAATAATTTGTTGATAAGCTAGGTGTGGTGGTTATTACAATTTTTTTTTTTTTTTTGGAAAAGTCAGACCGCAGCCAAAAAGTTGTCACCGCAGTGTGAAAATACTGTTTTCAGTATTGTGAAAATGCATAAGCTGTCAAAAAATAATTTACCCAAATAGGTCTGGTGTGTTTTCAAAACGCCACTGCACCAAATAAGCTACCCTAAACGAGCCCTTAATTTATTATGTTTGAATTGACAACAGCTATCAACAAATCTATCTAAAGAGTATGTTTGAGGATGATGCCAAGAGAATATCCCATGAAACTCCTTAATCATTGATTGAGAAACTATATTTTATGCATTATATCATTATTATTATTATTATTTTCCCCAAAATTTGGTGCATGATATATTTATTCAAAATAAAAATGGTAAATTCTCTCTGAAAATACTAAATAATACTTTATCAGAAAACAATAATCAGTCTCCCACCACACCTACTCCAACCGAGCAGCGAGTTCTGTGGGCCCCACTCTTTATATTGCCTTAAGTCAATACTTTCATTTATAGAACATTTTAATTATATCTGACATGAAATGCAATCCATTAAATGCACCCAATTTAAACCCTCCGACAACTCCATCATTATAAATGCCTTCCGGGAAACCTGTGACTTATCAATCCTCAATTTAAATCAGGAACTTTCACAAACAAATACATATTTATTTATTTAATATATAATATTTAAATTTAAAATTTCATATTTATGCAAAAAAAAACTTATTTCATCTTTTAAAAACTAATATTAATAATATTTTAAATTTCTATGAAAATATTAAAAAAGATCTAACGCTTATGGGAAAAATATTACGTCCGGACTACGCACGTAGAGGTACGTGCTGAGCCCAATCCATGGGAGACACGTGGAATCCCGCAATAACACGCAATAACACGGGAATAACATGAAGGAATATTCCTCGTGTTATTCCGCGGTTAGCGGTGTTCTGAGAGGAATAAATCCGGGAATAACGCGGAATAACACGGAGAATATTCTTCGTGTTATTCCCGTATTATTCCGCGTTATTGTGGTGGTATTGTAACACCACCACAATAACATATCATCGATCTTACATGCTGAATAACACGAGAATAACGTGGAATAACACGGAGAGTATTCTACATGTTACAATACTACCGCAATAACACATGAATAACGCTGAATAACACAGCGAATACTCCCGTGTTATTGTGCCTATAACACCGCTAACCGCGGAGTAACACGAGGAATATTCCCTCGTGTTATTCCCGTGTTATTGCGCGTTATTGCGGAATTCCACTGGGATTCCACGTGTCTCCCGTGGATTGGGCTCCGCACGTACCTCTACGTGCATAGTCCAGATATAATATTTTTCCACCCTTATGAGTCATTTATTATTAAAACTTAGTTCAGATTCAAATTTTGGATATCATATAAATGATCATATTACACTTCGAACTGAACTTTCACTAAACCAATCATAAATGCAAGCTCTGGTCAATTAAAAAAAAAAAAAAATGGAAGGCCAGAGGACGGAGAGCAGTTGGAACAGTACAAACAATTTACTACCATATAAACCCTATCTTTGGCGATCTAATTCATCTGCCTGCCAGCCTCCAACACAGTAAAGAATAGACGGCACCGGCAACTCTTTTATCATTTTACTCAATGGATGGAACAAAATCATTAAAAAAAGAAGAAAAAGATGGGGGCTTTTTCGAAAGATTTCATTTTGATTTGAGATTGGCGGCTTCCCAGATCAGCTCGAGCTCCCGGGCGAAGGCTTTCTGACGTCCGACGACAATGGTGATGTGGTCCTTGCCGTTGATTATACGGAGATCCGCGCGAGGTATCCTGGACTTGACGGCGGCGCTGCAGCTGACGGGGAGCAAGTCGTCGTCCAAGCCATGGAGTATGGTTACGTGGCAGGACGGCATCCTGTCCCTCACCGCATCCAAGTAGCCCTCGATCTTCCCCGCCGTCCCGCAGATGATGTTGTGCAGCGTGTGCCATGCCGCGTTGTGCGTGTGGCAGAAGAACCCCTCCATTAGAAACGTCCTTATCCTGCTCCACCATCATAGCAACAAATGTTAATTATTACTTTCATAATTACAAAGCTATTGTATCAAGAGTAGATGCACTCACAATATTTTAATCAGGGTCTATCATATGTACAGACTCACCTATAAATTATTTTTTAATATTAATAAAATGTAAACCCTCCTTGTACCAAAGAATGAATTGGAGTGGCCTCGATATAAGAGAACAGTCTTGCGCTTGTAAGAATGTGTTATTTACGCATGGAGAGAGAAATATTTACGTACGGAGAACGCATGCATCTCTCCGTGTGTAATCCCCTCTTAATAAATTCTCAATAACCTACGAGAAAGGTTATTTGGGGGGTTATTGCAACAAAACTATAAATGTTAATTATCACTTTCATAACTACGCACTCGAATATTAAATCAGGGTCTACCACATGTACAGACAGACTCACCCATATATTATTTCTCAATATTAATAAAATTTAAACCCTCCTTGTACCGAAGAATGAATTGAAGTGGCATCGATATAAGAGAACAGGCATGCGCTTGTAAAAAAGTGTTATTTACATATGTAGAGAGAAATTTTTACGTACGGAGAACGCATGCATCTTCTTGCGTAATCCCCGCGAAAGTTATTGGGGGGTTATTGCAGAGTTATTTCGGCGTTATTTGAAGTAAATATCCTAAAACTACAGAAAATATGCAAGTGTAACCGCGGAGGATATTGAATCTGAATAACGCCGAAATAACTCTATAATAACGCCCAATAACTTTTGTGGAGGTTATTGAGAAATTATTAGGAGGGTATTACGCACGTAGAGCTACATATGAGAGTCAGGGTATTAGTTTTAAATGGTAATGGTTTTCATTTGGAAGGCTGTATAACTTTGTCAAGCTCCGAGGATATCTCTGTGCAAGGAGAGGATCGAGCCTTTATTATTACTGTAGGGGTGATTGATTTACAGGACGGCAACTGACCTGATTGTCCCGTTTACTCCCACACAATATTTATATTGCAGCAGCTGGGCTGACAATTTCCCTGTTTATTGTTATTTATTATGTCAGACTTGTTACAAATAATTGTAGGGGCAGCCATAATTTCCTTGTAGGATGTAAGAAGAGCTTCCTTATTCATCTTCTTCAACTTCTGCTTATTTATTTATTTATTTGTTTACTTCTCTGATTACATATTTTGTTGAGATTATATATTTTAGATTCGGCTTATGTTAGAAAAGATAGAGATAGAGCTAAGTAAATTTGAGCATATTGTATACAAAATTATCTTAATTTATTAGAATTAAATAAAAATACGATACCCGATAGAAAAAGATTCATATAGCCGACCCACTAACTGCCGTGGAAGAAAGAATTGAGTAAAATCAATGTAACACTACAATGGGATGTGCGGGGGGCGTGGGTGAAGGTGAAACATGGCAAGTTAGAAAATGAGAAACTATTACGTTTTCGTTAATCGAATGTGTGGACGATAATATGGATGGTATGGGATCCACGTTGTCATCTGGACATAATATTTTCTCCTATAAGAAAGAAAGTTTGAAATGTTGAAAATGAGAGGGGAAGGTGAATACCTGTTGAGAGTAAAGAAGCGGAAGATGAACTCCCAGAAGCGGTGGTGCTTGCACATGAGTAGGCTAACCGTGCGACTGATGTGCTCGTACCAACAGGCTACGGATGCGCCCAATGTAATCGGCGGCCACACCCGTCGCTGCGCCACCCGTCTCAACACGTATTGAGTCCCCTGCTCCCCCTTCGGAACTGGAAAATAGGGCTGCACTATAAATCTGCCATTAGACAAAAATTATCTGAAAAAAAAAACAAAAAAATTATGTATTCTATGACTAGATTAGTATTGCTTGGACTTTCACGAATACAATAATTTAAGTATATTAAAGGTTAAAAACATCTATATAGAATGGAAGAGGAATTTTCTTACATATTTTATAATTTTAATTATATATCTAACGTTTAAATTTTGATATTTATGTTCATAAAATTTAATATTTAAATAACAAAAAAATATTGATTTTCTTAAGGAGTAATATTTACACACACACGCACGTAAGGATATATTAGATTTTCTTTTCTTTTTTTCTTCTATGAGGTATTTGGTGGAGCACATATTCCATCAGGACCCGGACGTATGTTTGCGTCCGGAGTCAAGTGAGCTCTTGCCACATGGCAAGTGGGCTTCACTGCAATATAGTGGATTACCTAAATTTTTTTAAAGAGGTGGGGCTCACTTATCATGTTGCAAGTGTCCACAGGACTCCGACGTGTTTGTTGACACTCTATTAACAGAATTTATTCGTCTGATTTACTAAATAGAACAACAAGCTAAATCCGGATGTAATAATTTTATAATTCTGAATTCATTAAATCCTACTGCACAAAAAACACTCCAAAAAATGTGAGAAAATAATGACATGGCATCAAGTCACCCTCAAATAAGATAAGATAAAATGATGGCCCGTAATCATAATTGGCTATCGAGACTTAAATCGAGACGCAATATTTCCTTTCAAATAAGTGGATTTGAGGGCAGTTTTAAGAGAAATTGTTGAGTGCATAATACGCACGCAGGGTTGCGTATGTAATAACCTTTGGATAGCTTCTATTTTAGAGTTATTAAGAGATTATTGAGGAGTTATTGATGTTATTCTGAATTTTATGAGGTAAACTTCAATAAGGCCGAAATAATTTTTAGGGCAAGCAAGTGGGCTAAAGTAATAATAGGATTATACCGGGGCGAGAAGCGTGAGGGACTTGACGGCGTTGGGGTGCTTGACAGCAAGAGCGAGGGCGAGGATGGAACCGAGGGAGTGAGCCACAATGTGGACAGAGCGCACACCATGCCGCTGTAGAACTGAGCGCTCGATCATCTCTACGTGCTCCCGGAGCGTGTACAGTGAGTCCGCCGGCTTAGGGCTCCTCCCAAATCCAAGCAGATCAACCGCAAAGAACCTGTACCTCGATTTCGCCTTCTCGGAGAAGTTGGGGAACACCGTCTCCGTCCAAAACGATGAGGAAGATATGAATCCATGGATGAACAGCACATCCTCCGCCGCTGCACCATCTGCACAATGCAATGCAATGCAATTGGATACTATAATGGAAAACAATAGTGAGAATTTAATCGGACTGGTTGCATTTCCAATCAAAAGCAGCTGAGTTTTGAAAACACCGTCTTACTGTTTAAAAATTACATTTGAACGATTTATTCGAGAATGTAATTGGTTTTTTACACTAATACGGAAAGCTGATCGAACCCCGCAGTCCGCATTTTCAGATAAACGACTTATCTGGATAAGCATAAGCTGCCCCAATCACACACTTGAATAGGAATGAGATTTAATAAATATTAGAAGGGTTTAATCATGAAGAAAAAGGAATGTTTGATATTATTATAAATAGGTTGAATTAGTTAATTATTTATATGACGCCATCTCAGTCTCACATTTATAAAAGTGTCAAATTGATCACCAGACTCTTTAAATTGAGGCTAAAATAGTCTCTATAAATTGAGAGCTAAAATAGTTTCTTAATTTAAAGAGTCTGAACTACACTTCTATAAATTTTGAGATTAAAACGATCCATATAAATAGTCAAAGAACCATATTAGCACTTTATTCTTTATAACTCAATTCCTATATAATAAACCAAAGTTCATTCAAAATAAACCAAAATTTACATATTATAAAAATATATAACATTAATCCAACTATAATGTAAACTAATATAATAATTCACGTACACAGAAAATCAATATATTTTGAACACATTATTTATCACATATCATATATTAGAAGGGCATTGATGGAATCAAAAGATCTTAGGTCTACCTCAAGTCTTCTCCACTTAAAGATGCTTTAAATAGATTTCTATCATCTACAGTGACAGGAATTTGACTAACTATTTTACTATAATTTTAATTCTAAGTTCAGTAAAACCAACTTCCATATGATTATTCAAATTAAACGTTAAAAAAAGTTAATTATTCACTTTAAATTCAAATTTTTAATTATATGAGACAAAATTTTAGTCTTTCGCCCCAAAAAAATAAGAGAAAATATTTGCCGTCACATTGACATCGGAATGACAATGTGACGGCCGGTAGTTAGTCGACATATACTTCATGCAACATGACCGCAGATAATTAGTCATGCACATCATGACACAATATTTTCTCAAACAATAGAGGAAAGGAAATGGAACTATGCATCTTTCTAATAAACGTTATTAACCTGGAGGGCACTGTGCGTGTACGTGGAGGAGAACGCGAGAGGAAGCAGAGGCAAAGCACCAGCCAGAGCACCTCTTGCAGGCGCAGTCAGACCACCGGGGAACGGGCTGAGCCTCCTTCCCTCCAATCTTCCCCTGCAGCATCTCCACAATGGCAGAGTTGATGGTTAAAGCCGTAGCGCTTCTTCCCACCCTCTTCACATTCCTCCGAAAAAGCCCAAAGCTTCGAAGATCAGTAATGGTGGAACGAGATATATCGAACAAGAGCGGCGGCCGCGCGTACAGAGTGTCAGAGATCTCCTCCAGATACAGCTCAGTGGAAGAAAGGAAGACTATTTTGGACTTGCCGCCGCTTTCGGAGATGAGGATGTTGCCGCTGCTGGCGATCATTTCACGGGCGGAGGAGGAGCAGTAGCAAGGCTTCCACTTTGCCTCAAAGGCGTAATCCGCTAGCTTGAAGACCAAGCAGAGGACAGCATCCAGCAGGTCAAGAGCCGTGAAAACAACGAAGCTGACCACCTCATTCAGCAGCCGACCCGCCATGGCCGCCGCCGCACCTCTTCTTACTTCAAAAGGAAGCATAATGGCATTTCCTTAATGTGTTATTGTGAGGTGTGGTTGGAGCAAGGGAGGGTTGAAGCATGTGGAAGCCATGGATGAGGAGGAAGGTTTTAAGTGGGTATTGTGGGGTAGAGAAGATGGAAGGGAGGGAAATGGGGGAGGAAAATTGGGGACAGTGTGGGAGAAATAAATTAAGTCATTGATACATTAAAATCGTTTGTTGGACAAAGGAGGAGAGGGTAGGTGGTGGTTGGAACTCCCCCAGCCAACATTTTCCCTTCCCCCCCATTGGCGCTGTATCTGTGAATATTTAGAATGTAAAAAGGAAAATAGCAAGAGTAAAAGATTTGATTTTTAAGCCGCGACTTGGGAATCAGTAAATGTTGGTGGGTATTCACAGTTTGTGTTTTGTTCTCATTTATTGGGTTGGATTTAATATATTATGAGCAAAATGGATGAGGTTGTGTTACTTAATTTTTTGAGCTTTATAACTTAGGCACGACAGCTTGTTGAGAGATTCGGGCGAAGAAATTATAAGAACCAAGAATAAATATATGGCCTAAACGCGATTCGATAATTTGTTTATCAAGAGGGGTGACTTTCTGATTTATTGAAAAAAAGTACATCACCTTCGGGTTACAAATACAACATATATATTATAACCATTGTGTACTATATGTAATTATAAAATTACTCGTGTACCGTACCGCGGGGTATTGTCCCCGCTTCCCAAAACCACTAAACGAAACTCTCCCGATTGGACAGATGTTTCCGCTTCACTCCGCAGGCTCGCTTCGTTCCGCTGCAGCATCTATCTCTTATCTGGTGTATTAGTCATATCTAACACAGCTTGATTTGGGATGTTTTATAAACGTTGTAGTCTTAGTAAGAAAAAATGAACTTGGTGATTTTATTACTTTCTTTTAAACTTAATTTTTTTTTAATTTCTCTATAATCTTCGGTCAATTATTTGGGTTAAAGCAACCAATAACTCTTCTTATTCATTTTGAAAGATATGCATGCATGCATGCACTTTATTGAATGAAGTACTAAAAACAATCAACAAAAAATTATAATGCCTACACATAAATTGATCAATTCATAATGTTGTTGCGTAATGATTAGTATGTTTTAATTTAATAAAATAAAAATACTCGCTCATGTAATATGAAATAGCAAGGAGCAATGGTTCCTATCCCTTTGCTTGTAGGTGTAGAGAGCTTAAGATGGAAAGGATGACCATTTGAGTTGGAGGAGTCACAATTTTATTCAAGATTTGGTGCACTTTAAAATTAATTGTTGAGATCTAACGGCTAAATCTACTACAACAAATGAGAACAATTTTTCACAATATTTTGAGTGTTGTATTATGGACTAAATAGAATTTATAAAGAAAAGCACAAAATCATATGAAATTAAATATGAGCTCATCCTAAAAGTTCCAACCAATCAGTTTAGTGGTTCACCCATGGAAAACCCATACCTTCATTTGGTTAATTTCTTAGAACTGCGTGCCGCATTTAAATTTAGTGATGTCTCTGATGACATTGTTAGATTAAGGTTGTTACCTTTCTCATTTGGGGATAAAATAAGAGTTAATTATACTCCTTAGCACCACGATTAAATTCTACTTAGATTAAATTAACCCAAAAAATTTTTGACTCAATACTTTTCTTCATTCAAGTCTGCCAGGCATACACATCTCATTCTTCACCCAATTTGATGAAGAGAATATTTATAGAGCTTGGGATATGTTCAAAAAATGATTTAGGGAGTGCCCACACCATGTCCTAACCTATTGGTTGATTGTTCAAATTATCTATAATAGGATGGTATGATCATTGATATTAATTATAGATGTTGTAGTTGGGGGTTTTTTATGTTAAAACCATGTGAGGAATCCTACTAACTCATTAAGAAAATGGCCATGAACAAATTTTAATGGCTATATGGGAGAGTCACCTCTAAGAAGGGATCTAGTGGACATAAAATTGATGTGCTAACCATCCTAACCTTACAAATAATGACATGTCAAGGAGAGTAGACAAATTAGGAATGAATTAATCAAGGATTTCTTCCTAGTTATGAGATAGCTTATGGACTAGTAGGTGATTCTAGCACCACTTCCTTGGAAGTCATAAAAATCGGATTCAATTGAGGCAATTTCAATTCCTACAACCTAGGTTGGATGAATTACCAAAACATTAATTAGAATAATATAACCCAAGTGTAGGAAACCAGTAGTGGGAGAAAACCTTGGCTATTATTGTAGGAAATTGGAACTAGGATAGTGACTACTTCAAAATAACTTATCCATTTAGATTGACTTGTAATCCCCAAATTAGGAAGGATGAATTATCTTGAGAAGATTTGTTAGTCAACATGGGGAACTAGTGATAAAGCCAGACTGCAACTACGATAAAGTTAGAGACTCAAATTGGGTAGTGAACTAACCTTTTAAACAATGGGTTCCTAAGGGATGTTGCCCAATTACATAGAAGTGACTCATTTAGATGGAGGTAAGGATCAAATGGAAGCAGTGAGGATGATTTGGAAGACACTTCTAGGAAGGAGTGCGGTCCTAGAGAGTTAGATCCAAAGCCTAAGGAATCTAGTGATTATCCAGCCATAGACTTACAAACTCTGACTTACCCTAGAGAGGAACAAGAGAGATAATTTCTTACAACTTATGGGCTAAATACTATTCTACAAAAAAAAGAAGTTAAATGGGAGAGTTCTAGATCTAAAAAATACTCTTAAGAATTATAACCTAAATCAACCTCATATATATCCTCTAGAATACTAGAGGTTTTAATTTTTGGGGAGGAGAAGGAGGGCTTGTGGATTCAGGGCAAGAGAGGGGAATGAGAGGAATGGGCGTGGAGGGCTCCACTTGAAATATTTGGATGATCTTGATGCACTCCCATAATATATTTTGAAAAGCAATAATTCGTTCAAAAATTTTTACGTGTGACTATTTTTCAAGCATGAAAACTTAAAATAAAAAGTTTTGCGTAAAAAATATATTCAATGATCATCAAACTAGTTTGAAAGCTTATCATATTTCATTATGAGCTTCATGCAACTTACATAATGTGAAATTATAATCACTCGATTAGACTGTGAAAAAAAAAATTTGGGATGCTTGGAATACAATTCATGCATGAAAATTTAAAGTAAAAAAGTTTTACAAAGAAATATGTTATTTAATTGTCAAAATTATTTGTAAGGTCTTTATATGTGATAATAAACATCATGTAACTTTCATAATGAAGTTCCAAGCTCTATGATGATTCGTGGATGATAATTTTATTGTGCATGTTGGTTAAAGGTGTTTTTTAGGTCAATTTTAGGGTTTGATTGAAGTTGGCTATGTTTGTTAGCGTTTTGGTTGATTTAAATTTTTTTCATTGGATTTTAATTTTAGGTTAAATTAGGAGTTAGTTCAAGTTTCAGCTCAAGAATGGTTTAAGTTAAAACTTATCTGAGTTCAATTTAATTATATGGTGACATTGGGATGAAGGACCTATGTTCTGATGAGATTGGGTATAAGCTAAGACAAAATGTTGACTAAAATATGAGTTCAGCAATATTATCCCCATTTATGGAGCTAGAATTTAATTAGAGTTCATTTGAAATTAAAAGTAATAATATGAGTTTGCCACTCACTAAGGCATAAATGAGTATATCTCATGTCTAAAGAAACCAGCAAGAGTGAGGTCAACACATCATAAAAATTATTGATCAAACATGAATCTTAATGTTATCATTGCATTTAATTTTTCTCAAGTTAAATTTACGATCTTTCAAATATTGATTTTGACTATAATATAATCAAACTAAATATTTTAATGGGTCAAATTTAATAACAATAAGAATATTATATACTTTCCCCATTCCTCTCAATTCTCCCCCACTGCACAACAATTACAGTCTCACACATATTTCATATAGACTCTCTAAAACACTTCATAAGCACTTTACAATGTTCTTTATAATGCTCATTTTGTTTTTGGCAAGTGCTCTACCAATCTTTGACTCATGCTCTATTAGTGTTCTGGGGTCCCGTTTCTATTGATTTGAAGACCTTTTAATCGTTGGATTACCTGAACTATCTATAAGCTGTGAGAATAATCTTAAATCGATGGGGAGCAATGAGGCACTATCTTTGTAGTGTTGGGGCACGGGACACTGGCATGGCAATGCTGAGTTTCATGGTAAGAAATTGTCTCTCTACACCTTTTAGGGTGGCGGCGCTAAGTCCAAGTGGTGTGATAACACTAAAAAATCAAGCTCTTTAGACTTACCTAAACTGTGCAGAAATCTCCATATCAAATTAAAGTAGCATCAATTGAGAGAAAATGAGAAAATGAGACAAAAATAAGAAAAAATATATAAAAAGTTATAAGAGGACATAAACCACTAAATCTCCTTTCCAATAAGATTAAGTAAGCTATAGAATTCATTTGCTCAATGCTTTAACAATTTTTTCTACAATAAAATTTTTTTGCATGAATCATTGACCAATAATAACTAAATTTTCTCTTAGAAACAACTACAATAAAAAAAAAAAAATTATGAAATTGCTTATGAATTATCAAAACATCATTGGAAGCATTTATTAAAAAAAGTTTTTAACTTTTCTTTCAAGAAGTTTTTAAAATTCAATGAGTTTAAATTAAAATATTGTAGTAATTTTGGCACTATTTTATACATCAACTATGTAGTTTTATGATTTAAAAAATTTCTTTGGTTCACGACCAAGAAAATTTAGAGTCCACAGACGAAAATTTTGATAGTGTGATGAAAGAATAAATTTGTGAGGCCGCATGTACCAAATTTATCAAAGTCAAGAGAATAACAATGGAAGTCGTAGAGTTTGGCATTGAAATGTTCATCGGTCTGGAAGCTATTTACTTTTGCGTCTCATAAATGGGAGGCCTACGGGAGTCAAAATAGTTCCAATAAATTATACGTATATATATAATAATAACAATGTGTGTGTGTGCGCGCACGTTCCGTGACCTATTGTTAGAGCTGTCGTTTCGTCGATCATGAATCGCTTCAGGTCCCGGATTCGAATCCCCTACTGGTGTAATGTTTCACCTTAAGGCAGGTGGTACTTGAATTTTACACACTGTGTCACCCCTAGCGCTTAAGGGTTGATCGGTGGTTTCGTCCGTCGATCAATCTTTCAATAATATATGTGTGTGTGTGTGTGTGTGTGTGTGTGTGAGCGCACGCGTTCGCTGTGACTCTTTAATTGACAAATGCATTGTTAGTCGTG
Organism: Papilionanthe hookeriana x Papilionanthe teres; assembly: GCA_022702705.1. NCBI lineage: Eukaryota > Viridiplantae > Streptophyta > Magnoliopsida > Asparagales > Orchidaceae > Papilionanthe > Papilionanthe hookeriana x Papilionanthe teres. The sequence continues at coordinate 60,403,359 of CM040428.1, forward strand.
AGTCCCATGGGGTCACATGTTCGAGTCCGTTTGAGTGCATTTACTTACAGTTCTAGATCGAGTGGTGATGCACTTGAGGTTGATTGGGAGGCTCGTATCATAGCTTCCGATCAATCTTTTAAATATATAGTAATCTAATCATCCTATTCAACATATATATATATATATATATATATATATATATATATATATATATATATATATATATATATATATATATATATCGTAATCTAAACATCCTATTCAACAACAAAACAACCTCGGCCGGGAAATAATTGTCTTTAAGTATTAAAATATATATCTTAATACTTTGAAAAAAAAAAAAAGTTGCGCACAACATTAAAAGCTAAAATTTCTTCGTCTAGTAAGTCTTCCTCGCTGCAGCCCTTTAATTAAAATTCCAATACACTTCATTTACTTGCAGCCTCACCGACTAGAGTTTATTGCGCTACTTGATGTGTAAAGTCTTGCAAATCAAGATCGGATGGGTCGACTTTTTGGAAACTTAGAAATTCTGAACTTTCTAAATTAACTTCAAAAGTAACTATTCAAATCAATTAGGAACACAATAACTTTGGACTTGTAAAGTTCTAAAACTATTATAAGTCTTAACGAAGCAATCAACTTGCCAAATGAAGACCAAAAGTGCTGGGCCTCGTAATAAACCCTCCCCCAAAGTTACTTTGACTAGCTGCTAAATATGGGTCTAACTTGCCAACTACATAGCAATATCGTGTTCAGCTTATAGACTCGCTATGTAATTGTCCTACATAGGAAATTTTGTATTGCCAACTTTGATACTTGTCAATAAATGGAAAGTCACTAGTTGAATTTGTGTTGACACATGAGAAGTTGTATATGACCAGTAGTCAGTCGGACAAATTTGTTGATCGCCAAAAAGAGAATCCCGTCGTCCGCTTTGAAACAGATTTATATATATATATATATATATATATATATATATATAATTTTGGAAAGTAATATTTTAATTTTGAAAATATGAAACCGAACCGATCTCATATGATTGATAGTTTAAATAAACAAGCACTACATTGCAGACCAGACATCTATCCTGAAGAATGTACACATTGCTTGATAATGAGACTCGATTAAATAAATTATAAAAATTATGACATCTGTTTTGATCTACGAAATATTTATGTTGACCGACAAGTTTCTCTATCTAATATAGAAGATTAGATATAATTTATATTAAGCTGAATTCTTAAAGTTTCCTATAAGGGCAAACCCTTATAATTAATTACATTTTAGCAACTGAAATCACTTAAGTAAACTCTCGATTTAGATCAAAAGTATTGTCTTTATGAATTTCAAAGTTTAGGGCTTTCAAGGTCGGACATAGGAAATTAAAATGAGAAATGATTAAGTTGGATCAGTTATTATGGAATCCAAAAGAAGAAAGGCAAGGGATGTCACAGATTCTGAGGAGAACATCGATGACTTTCCAAACTATATTGTGGTTTGGTTTCAGTTTCGAAGATAAATTATTTAATGTTTCATCCTGTCATTTTTATTATGTGTAGCTTACATTTGCATGATATCGATCATACAATTAGCCTGGAAGATAGGAAATGACTTCAGAATCCTAAGATGAGTTAGGGCTTATATTGCAGAACAGGGTTGTACAAAGGCCTAGAGATCAGTTGAGAATTTATGTCTCACTAGGCAGACGACTTCGAAATCCTATGACTTATTGTTTAATTCTAAGAAAACAATTTGTTATTGTAGACTGGTTTGCTCTTTCGAAGATATCCTTTTGTAGCTCCTCATTGTGCTGTCCACAGCGTAAGCTCCAAGCTCCTCATTGAAGTAGAAGTCCTAAAGTCTAAGGTTCAAAAGATTTTACCATGTGTGTCGTAATGTTTTGATTTTGGTTGTCATTGTTGTTATGGTTTTGTTTTGATTTAATTTGGGAAAATTTTAATTTAATTAAAGCGACACCGATTAGGATCCCACGGTTCCCTCATTTCAGCACCACTATTTTCTTTCAGATTGGCTTAGTCTAAGCAAGTTGTTACACTCATTTAAACCAGAGAAATATCGTTAGCAACCATAGGTTACCTCATCCGAGGATTCCCGTAATCCAAAAGAAGTGATTCAAGGGCATTCTTTAGGTTTAAATGGTATTTAATTTTTAAAACATATTTTTGTTCCAGTTGTTTTATCCTACAAGTATGAATGGTAAAGTAAAGTGCTTGTAAAATAAACGATGCTAGAAAGTAAAGCATAGTAAAGTAAAATGTTGTAACAAATTGTAAAAGTGTACCTGTGCTTCTGCTACCACTGCATGGTCAGTGCAATAAGGCATAATATAATTTGCAAGAAATAAATAAGTGTAGAAAAGAAAATCCAGTCAGGAAAAGTAGAAAGTACGTCGCAAGAAACACAAGCAAGTAAACTCGTAGTCACATATGAAAAACCAAGACTAGGTATAAGACATCAGTAAACGTAGGGGCTCAGAGCTAGACTGTGTGCTTCCCGCTCTTAGGAAAGAGCTACCAACCCGACAACCTACAGAAGGCAGTCCTAATCTCGATCCAAGTGACTAACCATGGACCCTGATAAATTTCCATCAAAGATTCTTTAATTTTTTATTTGAAAGCATTCATGCAGATTTTTTTTAACAGGCAAAATAAATTTGTTTTAATTTGTAAAGTTACGTGGCCCACAGATTAGTCACTCTAATCAAGCTATGATTACTAACTACTTAAGAGCATCGGGGGAAACAATCCCACCATATGTCGGTGAATAATATCATCGAACATTTCCTCTCATTTATTGAAGATCCTTGAGGAAGGAGAAAATATTCTAAAATTCTCACATCGCATCGTATCCCTCATTTTAGCACATATTAGCATTATCGTCATTGCCCTAGCCACCTAAACCTCAGACTTGTACTAATCTGATGATCCATATGTGGAAAAAAATGTTCATAGTTGCTCATTAGGGTTTAATACCTTATGAAAGACTTAAGTCCTTGAGCATTAGGTTATAAATGTAGTATAAGTAGTTTAGGGCATTTCTATTGATTTAGGTGAATTTGCGGGTCCTGGAGCATAACTTGGTCGGTCCCTAAAGATTTTAAGGACGATTTTTTTCATCAAAGCATAATAGGTTCATTTTTTCCTTCAAAACACCCAGAAGATCATAAAAGTGCTCGGGGAATCACCCTAAATAAATTTAAAAATCATTTGAATTGTTTCAAGTTCTTATAAACTTTTTGTATTGATATATCATTCATCCGCAATTAAATTGAGGTTTAATGGTGATAATATTTTAACTTGCGCTCAATAAAATTTAATGTTTTAATTATCCCATAAGCGGGGTAACTAAGTGTCCACTCGATGTTCTTTTTAAGTGTTATGTAAGTGGATGCCCTTAAGGCTAGCAAAAGTCATTAACGATTTTATACCCATGATTAAAATTAGGCTCCTAGTGTTTAAACGTATTTATTAATCGATCATGCTTCTATTTTCTAATCCTCATTAAACAAATTTAAATCGGGCCTACTAACTACTAAGCCCTTAAATCCAATCAGGGTAGATTTGCAATAACCAAAATGTTAAATTAAATGAAATTCAATTCTCATTAGAGGATCACACTTATTATCTAATCATCAATTAAAGGGCTTCAAATAAGTAATTTATTATCTTCCTAACTTAAGCCCACTACCTTACCGTCATCTAATCAAGCTAACTTCAAAACCTCGACAATTTATAAAATTACACTTTTACTCTTATTGTGAAGAAAGATGACAAGTTGATTTCTACCGCTTAAGCCCTTATGTTTCAAACATCTAAAAGAGTTTATTATGATCAAAATTACCCATTTACCCCTTGACTTAACCTAAAATTTAATTAGAGTATCAAAATCCCAAAATTACCATTTTGCCCTAGGACTTTCCACTTCATAACTCATCAAATCAACTCAAATTACTTTGAAATTTTTATGGTACTCCAATCATGGGTTAATTAAAATATCATAGGAGAAATTATGGTTTTTATTTAAATTGTAATAATTATTTTTATTAAAAAATAAGGGTTTTCCAACATTAATTCATTTAATTATTCAAAGAAAAGATTCTGCTTATGGGGAAAACTATTGGAGGTTTGCCTAGACTAGAGGACCACTTGGATCAAATTTCATGATTTTTTTAGTTATATTTTATTTATTATAATTATTTTTTGATTGTAGAGGTTAATTAAATTGAAAATATAAATTAATTTCAAAATTTACTTTTTATATTTTTATTAAATCTCTTTAAGTTCAGAGAACTCGAAGAAATAACGTTTCATTTTTATGATCTTTATTTTTATTTATTGTAATTATTTTAGTGAAAATTTAAAAAAATACATTTTTAACATTTAAAAATATATAACTAAATTAAAAAATTAGAAAAAATATTTTAAAGGGCCCAAATGATCAAGGAATAATTAGGAATATTTTTGTGTATTTTTATATTTTTATAATTTTTAATTATTTTTAATTATTTTAAATTTAAAAAGTAGCTCAAAAATGAACTATGTTTTTAATATCAATTTTAATTTTTTTAGGTTCCCCAGATCACAAAGAACACGTAAAACCATTTTTCCTAATTTTTCTAATTATATTTAATTATTAAAATTATTTTAATGCAAAAATCTCATTTTATTTAAAAATAAGGCTTGGATGTGAAATATATTTCAAATAAGTTTCAATTTTTTACAGAGAGTTAAAATTGTCATTATTTGCAGTGTGAAATAATTTTTTACAAATTTTGGATTATAATATTTATTTTAATTTTTATGAATTTTAATGACTTAATTAGGTATAGTAATGTACATAATTATTCAAACTCATTTTAATTTTTTTAGAGTCCTCTCCTCATAGGAAATCTATCAAAATAAATCTTATATTTTTGTGATTTTTATTTTAATTTATTTTATTATTCTAAGAATAAAAACAACTAAACTTGAAAATTAGAGCTTTTAGGGTTAGAGGTGTTCCCTGACTTTAGAAAAATCAGAGAACGTCTCTATCTATATCCAAAATATGCTCTCCGAATTCCAAGCCAAGATGATTAACATTTATTTAAACATAATTAAAATAATCCCAAGAGTATTTAATTAATTAAACATAAAATATATGACAAATAAATTTTATTTTTAGTCCATATTTTTTTCCTATGTTCACTGATCAACATGATATTTTTATTTTATTTTTGTAATTTTTATACTCCAAGTTATGAATTTTTAAAGTTTTATTATTTAAATAAATAAAAATACCCCATTTTCCTACTTATCCACACAGCGCTGACTCAACCTACGACGGCTCCGAAAGCCCAAGCGTCGCACTCTGGTTCGACACTGCCGTCCGCGTCAGCTGCCACACAGCCCGCGCTTTTTGTCTCATCATCACGTCCGGCGTAATCTCAGCCGTCCATCCAATACACGCGCGATCCAACGATCATCCGTCTTCGTCCCCAACTGACATATCCCTAAAACGTCCACCTTATAGACCTAAGACCTCACCCTATATTCAACCAAATCACATGCGGTTTCTTCCTACACCTTCACCTAGTCCAGGCAAAAACATATATATATATATGGCTAATCAAGCATGAAATCAAACTTCTCTTCATAAAGGCCCAAACCGAGCTCAATTTGGGGGACAATGGTGTATACCTGAGCCCAAGAGGTGTGGCCTCGATTGGGTGCTTGCAGAAGCTTCAGTGGGATCTGAAAAAATCTCCTTGAAGTGTCACCTTGCTCTGGGGATGGGTCTTAGTAGGAGTTCCTCCAACAGGTGGTGCATCCTTGATCAAAGTCAGGTGCATTGAGCTTGGAAGATGAGGGTTTCAATAGGGATCTTCCTCGTTTGGCCTGGGGAAGCTCAGGGGTAGTTTAATTTGGTGATTTGAGGAATTTGGTGGAGTTAAAGAGAATACCTGTTTTGCGTGATTTTTGGGTAGAGAAATTGGGCTTAGGTCGTGGGGGAGATGGCTAGAGAATGATGGGCTTGAGCTTAAGATGGTCTGGAGAAGCTCTAGAAGGATTTTGGTAGAGTCTCCCCAAAGAATTTGATCTTCTATATCCTTGACCTTAAGGGGGTGGTGTTTAAATAGCCATGGAATTAGGGCTTAATTGGCCAGGTCAGAGGATGGAGAAGATTGCTTTGATGAAGGGCTGAGCGGTGCAAGCAACCAATGGGGATGAGCCACATTGGATGGGTGAAATTCGGTTTGATCCATGGAGATGGCCTTCTTAGTTTTGAGTTTTCCAGTGAATAGTTGTCGGCACTATTTTTAGGTTGTGTAATATTTTTAAAAGGGGTCGCCTAACAGAAGTTGTCGGCGAATTTAAATTTTAAATTTGATTTAAATATATATATAATTTAGAAAGTAGTATTTGACTTTGAAAATAATTTTAAATTTGAAAGTTTTAAGATATGAGATTAAACCGATCTCACATCCCAAATAGTTTATATAAACGAGCACCGCACCACAAACCGTGTATTTATCCCTAAAGATAGACACACCTTGCTCGAGGGTGGGGCTCGATCAAATAAACTAGAAGTTTTGTGACATCCGTTTGGTACTGCGAACCAATTTTATAAGCCGACAAATTCCCCTGCTTAATATGAAAGTATTAAACGGGGTTTATATTACTCAGGTTCTTTAAAATTCCCTATAAGGGCAAGCCCCTATAGTTAATTACATCTTAAGTGACGGGAATCACCTAAGAAAACTCTCGATAATAACCAATAATTCTGCTCTCGAGAATTTCAAACTTTAAGGTTTTCAAAGATTGAATTTTGGAATTTCAATAGGGAATGGATCAAATTTGGAACATTTTGTTTTGTGAATCCAAAGGAAGAAAGGTAGGAGAAATCACGGATTCGAAGTGAACTTCGGTAATTTCCCGACTATCCTATTGTTTGGCTCGAGTTTAGGAAAGTCCTAATGTTTATTTAGTATTTCAATCTTGCCAATTTTAATTAATTAGGGCTTATATTTGTATGATAAAATCAAACAAATAGCTTAGAAGATATGAGGTTTTATGTCGTATCGGACGACTACCTCGGAATCCTAAGTCCGGTTAGGGCTTAATTTGCAATGCAAATGCCTAACGAAGAGTTGAGGATTTATGTTGCACTAGAGCAAGCTACCTCGAAGTCCTATGGCTTTGTTGTTTAATTCTAAGAAGGTTTTCTTGAAGTAGGTTCAAGTTTTCTTGACGACGATGGCCGTGCTGCCCACCATGCTCCAAGTTCCTTGTTGTTGCAGAGGTTTAGTTTTAGAAATCATAAATCAGGGGATGAGAAAAATGTTTTGGTTTAGAGAAGTCTTAATTTTCCAAGTGTTCTTGTATTTTGATTAAAACAAATCTTAAAGTTGATTATAACGACACCGGTTAAGATCCCACGGTTCCATCCTTCCGGCATCATTATTTTTATCGGATTCACTTAGTCCGGATGAATTTGCTAAACTCAACTGAATGAGTTCCACACTTTCATTTAGACCGTGGGAAATCCCGTTAGCAACACGTAGGTTACATCATCCGAGGTATTCCCGATCATCCAATGCGGACGTTTTAATTTAGTTGCAATTGTAGTTTTGTGTTACTGTTTGTGATTAGATTTTGAGTTGTTTTATATTTTGAAATGTTGTGGCGGTGAATTTTATCTTGCAATGACTTTTAACTTAGTTTTGGTTTCGGTTTTAGGGACTATCCTAAAGGTGTGGGTTTTCATGCAACGGTTATTTTATCATGCAAGAAAAGTAAAGTGCATCCGCAATAAAGTAAATTGCAAGAAAGTAAATTGCAAGAAAGTAAATTGCAATAAAATAAAAGCGTACCTGGAGGGTCTTCCCGTCATCCCAAGCTGCACTTAAAACACAATTAGAATATTTAAGCAAGTTCCTAGGTAAAGCTAAGGGAAAGATTATGGTTTTCTACCAAACTCCTAATCCTATAGCTAGTCAACTCCTATGACGTCTAGGTTCTTTGTGTTTTTGTTTGAGGACGATTTTCTTCATCAAAGGACAATTAAGTCCAATTGTTCTTATAAATATCCTATCATATTGAGGAAGTGCTTAAGAAGAATCTTAAACATCTTTTCAATATTTCAGAGATTGTTTTAAGTCCAAATGAATTTAATTATATAAATGAATCAATCATCCGAGGTTTTCAAGTCTTGTTAACTTGCTCGATGAACTAGGACATTTGAATATCCTATGAGTGAGGTAACACTTCATTTGATGTTCCATTTAGGAGTTATAATAATCAAAGCTTTCAAGGGTAAATTAGTATTCAAATGATTTGATTTAAGTTAAAGGGTTTAAATTTGGAATAGTGTTCAAGTTGCTTTACATTTATTTTGAATTCTTTATGTCTTAGGTGATGTTATATTTAATTCAACTTAATTTAATTGAGTTTTAATTTAGTTTAACATAGTTAATTTAATTTGATTTGGTGTTTAATTAATTTGATTTGATTTAATTTTAATTTAATTTGATTTAATTTAATTTAATTTAATTTAATTATTTAATTTAATTTAATTTATTTAATTTAATTTAATTTAATTTTAATTTATCTTTAATTTACTTTATTTTTAATTTTAATTGAAATTTCAAAAGAGTTTAATAATTTAATTAAGTCTTTTAATATTTTAAATTTGAGTTATCATTTTAATTAAAAATTGAGTATTAATGATATAATTAGTTTAGGGATTTTTAAATTAAAGAATAAATTTCTTCCTAATAAATATCCCTTATTTTAATAATTCCAATTTTATTATTCTTCCAAATTTAATCTATTATTTAATTAAAGTTTAATCATTTTAAAAATTGTTTAATGAGTTTCTACCCTTTAATTATTTAAATTTCAATCATCCAAATCAGATTAAGATCAAATATTTTACTTGTTAATTTTATTAAACCTAAAGTTTTAATTAAGGGTTAAAAGTTTAATTACCATTTTACCCCTTAAGCTTAATAATTTCATAACTCACTAAATTGAACTTAAATGAACTTGAAATTTTTATGTGACTTCACTCATATGTCAATAAAGACATGAGAGGAGAAAATGTGATTTTTCTGTATTTAATTTATTTATATAATTATTTTTGGTGGAAAATAGAGATTTTCAAGGAAAATTTAATAACATGACCAAGGGAAAGTTTCTGTAATTAAGAAAATTAGTGGACATTCCTAATGACCAGAGAAGCACTTGGACCAATTTTGGTAATTTTTTGAATTATATTATTTTTATTATAATTATTTTGATTTTTGGAGTGTTAATTAATTTAAAAATAAAATAAATGTTAAAAAATGAATTTTATATTTTTCAAAAATCTCTCTGATATCAAGGAAACCAGAGAAACAAATTTTGCAATTTTCTAATTTTTCTATGATTTATTATTATTATTTTAGTGAAAATGCTAGAAAATACATTTTTTAATTTTAAAATTACCCTAGGGCTTTAAAATTCAATATCTCACTAAATAGACCTAAGAAAAATGTGGGATTTGTTCCTAAGTGATTAAAATTCAAAATGTGACATTTTGGTGAATTTTATTATTTTTGTGATTTTTATTATTTTTTAATTATTAAAAATATTAAAATATTATTAAAAATCAACTTTTTTAGAAAATTGAAATTTTAATTTTCTTAGATTCCCTTGATATCAGAGAGGATCCAAAACCAATTTGATGGATTTTAAAAAAGTATTTTAAAAGTTATGAATTTTTAAAGTTTAAAATGGCTAAGTGACTTAATCAACCCAATTAGTAGGGCTAACCAAGTCCAATTGACCTCAAATTTTTATGGTGGATTCCTCTGATCCTAAAGGTCAGTGGAGAATTGATTTCAAGTCAATTTGATGCCTGGTTAACTCTAATTAATTAAAGACCTATTTTGGGTGTTTAAGCCAATTAGGGTTGTTTTGAATGAACTAAGTCAAAATCTATTTTTCCTAGGGTTCTCTAGTCATAAGGAACATCACCAAATTTTCCTAGAATTTATTTCATAACATACTATTTACTGGAATTAAAATACTCAAAACAGTGACACTGAACTTGAAAAATCGAGAACTCTTCATAGGGATGGCCTCGACTTTGGAAAATTCGGGGAATGTTCCCAAATTCAGAGGCTTCAAAAGCCCTATGGTCTCATGCCATGGTGAATTGTATGCATGCATGGAGAATTAAAACAATGCAAAGGGTAAATAAATTATAAAAAATAAAATATTTGATAAAATTAAGTGATTTCTTTTCCACATTATTCTCCTCTCTTCACTGAGCGAAGAGGTATTTTTATTTTATTTTTCCGATTTTTCTACACGGAGATATGAATTTTTGAAGTTTAGGGAATTAAATAAATCAAAAAAATCCCTAATTTTCTACTTATCCGAGTCGGCGCCAACGCATCCTCGGCGGCTCCGAAAAGCCGCGCGGCGCACTCCCATTCGACGCCGCCACTTGAGTCGGCGGCCGGGCCCCGCGGTTCTCGTACCGTCTCTCGGTCCGACGCCATCCGAGCCGTCCGTCCGCGCGTGTATTGAATGGACGGCATCCGTTCATCGTCCCCGAGTGTTCTCGCCCGAGAGCCGTCCACACTAAATCCCTAAGATCTCACTCGATTCTCGATGGATTTTCATGTTCTTATGCTCTATGGATTCGTCTTGAAGAGACGAACACATCTATACGGCTAACATGCATTGAAACTAAGGCATTTGAAATGGAGAATCTTCGAAGCTCGGGATGGAGAGTTAGCTCATACCTTGGCTCAGAGAAGTGTGGCTTCAATCTGAGAGTTGTTGCACCTTCGATTGGGTCCCAGCAAGCTCCAGATAAAGTCTCCTGGTGCAGTGAATTGCCTGGATATGATTTCGACCAAGCCCGATCACAAAGCTTGGAGGTCGGAGCAACTGGGTGGTCCGGAGATGGGGCTTTTGATGGTGGACACCTTCTCTTGGTCCGGTGAAGGTGTAGAGCCAATCAATTTGGGAATTGGCTCACCGTGGAGAAGTGTCCCGGTTTTGGGTGGAATTTCGACTACGAAATTGAGCTTTCGGAGGAGAAATAGCGAGGGAATTTCACTGGGGATCAAGTGCTCTAAGGGTGGAAGAGGGTGCGGAACAATTTTGGCGAGTTTTGGCAAGGTTTATGCTTCTCTTCTTTCATGGCCGAGAGGGGTGGAGTTTAAATAGAAGCTGGTTGGGGGCCTCCCGGGGGAGTTAGGGCTTGGGATCGAGTCTGCTGCGGTGAGGAGAAGATCGGCCATGGTAGCCACTGGGGATGGGGCGGCTCGGCAAGTGAGAATTTCAATGTTGGCTCACATGTGAGCTCTCGGCCATGGTGTTTTCCGGCGGCCTGGTGGCCGGCCGGCCGAGCAATGGTCACCATCTTGGTCGGGTGGGTCGGTAGCGGGTTTAGTGTAGGCGATTGGCAAATGCCATGTGTAAAGTGGTTGAATCAAAGTAGAAAGGGGAAGGGGCCATTTTAGCTTATTTTGGTCAACCCATGCAAATTGGTTGGGTGCACCTCCCAAGACCTGGTTTTGGGCTGAGGAGGTCGGGTGGGTCGACCTCCCATGTGTGGTGGAGTCTCCATCAAGGATTAGGTGGCAAAGCATGGTTTAGAGTGTGACATGCTTAAGGTAAAAAAGGCTTAAGGGAGGCTTAAGAAAGATCCCCCTCTTCTTGCCATAAATGGACTAATGACAAGTCAAAGCCCTCATGGCTTCATGTGGCTTGAGAATGGCTTGTTCATGGCTCCATTTGGCTTGAGGAAAAGGTTGGCTTATTTCATGAAAAAGGGTTTTAGAAATATTTGGCATTTAGGGGGTAATTTGACATGTGGCTTGATTTGGAATGGTTTAATTGATGATTTTGCAACTTAGGGGTGATTTTAATCAAATGGATGATGAGGGGAAGTGTCATGTGGGCTTTAGGATGATTTGAGCTTTTGAATTTTGAAGGAAATAGGCTTTTAGGAGGGTTTAAGGGAAGTGGGCTTTTAAGTTTATGAATGTGTTCATGGATGAGAATTTTTTGTAAAAGGTTGGGCCAAATAATTGTTGGGTTTAGCTCATGGATGTGTCATGAGTGATTTGAAACAAATTGGGGATGATTTGGATTTGAATTGGGTTGAATTTGGGTTAGGTTTGGGCTTAGGTCAAAAATGGGCCTTTTAACCTTGGGTTGAGTTTGAGTGGGGTTTGGGTTCAAATTTTGGGCAAATCATGTTATGGTTTTGTTTGTGGGAATGTTAAGGAAGATTTAGAAAAGATTTGAGGTTAATTGGAGTTGAATTGGGTGAGTTTGGGTTAAGTTTGGGTCATGGGTCCAAATTGGGCTTTAAGGCCAAAAGTGAGATTGGATCCAAATGTCAATCAAATTGGACTTGGATTTGATTTAGATTGGTATTGGGAGTGTTGAATTGAAGTTTAGAATTGAATTGGACCAGAATTTGGGTTAATTGGATAGGTTTGGTTTGACATTGGGTTCACTTTGGGTTAAAATGGGTGAAATTGGGGGTTTTGACAAAAGTAGGGTAAATTGACAAAATTGGCCCATGGTGTAGTTGGACAAAATGAAATTGGGAATATTTGGGATTTTCTGGAATTTTCTGGGAATTTTCTGAATTTTTGGATTTTTAGGCCAAGAAGGGTATTTTGGGTATTTGGAGGGTATTGGGAGGTATTTTTGGAATCTTTGGTATTTTTGGGTATGGATGATCAATTTGAGTGATGTGGAGATGTTTGGGATTGATTTTGGAAAATTTTGGGTAATTTGGAAATTTTGCGAAAATTTGGGTAATTTTAAGGGTTTTGGGTAGGTTTAGTAGGTGTAGGGTCCCGGGGTCAAAAATTGAAAATTTGGGAAATTGAAGATTGGGTGAATCTAGGTGGAAAGAAATCATTTTGGTTGAGCCATGAAGCCATTTCAAGCCCATATGAGCCATGAAAGGACTCATTTGAGGCATTCACTATGTTGTTCCTAACCCTCTAGCCGAGGGCTTAGGGGTTAAGGACCATCCATGTGAATCACCTACATGAGTCGGGAGGTTAAGTTGGGTATGGGTGTGGTTTTAGGAAGTGTGTGGAAATGTAGTGTGTAAGTGTAGTGTAAGTCGGCCCCTTCACGGACCAGGCCACCTGGGCGGTCCTAAGGCCAAAGAATCCTATAGGAACTCATCCTTTAAACTTCCACATTTGATTTCGACCCTCTAGGTGATTAGGGGTCTATAGTCAAGTTTGTGGAGTTTGCGGGGAGTTTAGAAGTGGTTTGAATTTCTAAAAGGCGGGTCCCGATTCTAGTCCTCTAAGATAGTCAAAGGAAAAGCCTAAGGCTAGATCCTAAGCACTAAAAGAAGAAGGGAAGACCTCATCGAAAATGAGGTCAACAAATGGACCCCGATAGGTGTGGTGAGTCGACGGAGCACACCGCGCGTATTGGTGTTGACCGAAGCGATCAACAAAACCAACACGGATGTCCAAGTGACGAACTTAGGACGAAGTAGAAGAGTTCTGCCTGGGAGTGTCAAGTATATCTCCGGAACCGGAGATTCTTGAACTCTCGTCGGGGAAAGGAAAAGGAGGTGAATCCCAAATCACATGATGCGGGGAATTTCGATTTAGATTTTATTTTGTTTTAGTTTAAGTTTTGATGTGTGAGTTTAAATTTTAGTTTTGAGTTTCAATTTAGATTGAAGTTTGTCAAAATTAATTTGAAGGATTTGATTTGAAATGAAAATTGGAGTTCTGAGGTTTTAGATGTAACATCTCCAACCTCGAAAGAAAATTGAATTGATTAGATTGAATCGTTGCAATGAGAAGAGATCTCAGAGCAAAGTGGTGTTGGATATAAAATCCTTAACCTCAAGAGTTTGATTTTGATGTATTTCATTGCGATAGGGAAATGATCCTAAAGCAATGCGATCTCGGATGTAAAATCCTTAACCCCGGAATTTGATTTGATGTATTTCGGTGCAATAGGGAAAGAATCCTAAAGCGAGTGCAGTCTTGGATGTAAAATCCTTGACCCAAAAGTTTGAATTTGATGTATTTCGAGTGCGATAGGGAAAGAATCCTAAAGCGATGCGGTCTTGGATGTAAAATCCTCGACCTAAAAGGTTGAATTTGATGTATTTCGGTGCGATAGGAAAAGAATCCTAAAGTAGTGCGATCTTGGATGTAAAATCCTCGACCCAAAAGTTTGAATTTTGATGTACTTCGAGTGCGATAGGGAAAGAATCCTAAAGCGGTGCGGTCTTGGATGTAAAATCCTCGACCCAAAAGGTTGAATTTGATGTATTTCGAGTGCAATAGGAAAAGAATCCTAAAGCAGTGCAGTCTTGGATGTAAAATCCTCGACCCAAAAGTTTGAATTTGATGTATTTCAGTGCGATAGGAAAAGAATCCTAAAGCAATGCAGTCTTGGATGTAAAATCCTCGACCCAAAAGTTTGAACTTGATGTATTTCGGTGCGATAGGAAAGAATCCTAAAGCGAGTGCGGTCTTGGATGTAAAATCCTCGACCCAAAAATTTGAATTTGATGTATTTCGAGTGCGATAGGAAAAGAATCCTAAAGCGATGCGGTCTTGGATGTAAAATCCTCGACCCAAAAGTTTGAATTTGATGTATTTCGGTGCAATAGGGAAAGAATCCTAAAGCGGTGCGGTCTTGGATGTAAAATCCTCGACCCAAAAGGTTTGAATTTGATGTATTTCAGTGCGATAGAAAAAGAATCCTAAAGCGATGCGGTCTTGGATGTAAAATCCTCGACCCAAAAGGTTTGAATTTGATGTATTTTAGTGCGATAGGAAAAGAATCCTAAAACGATGCGAGTCTTGGATGTAAAATCCTCGACCCAAAAGGTTTGAATTTGATGTATTTCGAGTGCGATAGGAAAAGAATCCTAAAGCGATGCAGTCTTGGATGTAAAATCCTCGACCCAAAAGTTTGAATTTGATGTATTTCGAGTGCGATAGGAAAAGAATCCTAAAGCGGTGCAGTCTTGGATGTAAAATCCTCGACCCAAAAGGTTGAATTTAATGTATTTCGATGCGATAGGAAAAGAATCCTAAAGCGATACGGTCTTGGATGTAAAATCCTCGACCCAAAAGTTTGAATTTGATGTATTTCGGTGCGATAGGGAAAGAATCCTAAAGCGGTGCGATCTTGGATGTAAAATCCTCGACCCAAAAGGTTTGAATTTGATGTATTTCGGTGCGATAGAAAAAGAATCCTAAAGCGGTGCGATCTTGGATGTAAAATCCTCGACCCAAAAGGTTTGAATTTGATGTATTTCAGTGCAATAGGAAAAGAATCCTAAAGCAGTGCAGTCTTGGATGTAAAATCCTCGACCCAAAAGGTTTGAATTTTGATTTGATTGATATTTGATTCGAGATCTGGAAGAAATTGAATTTGAATTTGATTGAGACTTGAAACTTGGAAAGATTGAATTTGGAAATTTGGAAATTTGGAAGGATGAGTTTGAACTCGATTGAAATTTGATTTAAGATTTGATTTGAAATTTGGAAGATCAAGTTTGAAACTTGATCGAGATTGGATTTGAAATTTGATTGAGAATTTGATTTGAGATTTGAAAAGATTGGAATTTGATTCGGAATTTGGAAAGATTGAATTTGAGATTTGTGTTGATTTCGTTTATCTTTTAATGGTTCAAATTTTATTTTATTGTTTATTTAATGTTCATGTGAACTTGGTGTTTGTCATTTTTCAGATTTTTTTTTTAGAAAGTTTTCTTTTATTCTCTTTTTTTTGTTTTATTTCTTTTCCGTTCTTTGTTCGAAGTTCATTTAACTTTAATGGTGTTTCCCAATCAATTTGCACTAAAAGAGGTGAAGGCCAAAAACGTGACATGGTCACTTTCATTCCAATCATGTTGAAAATACGTCGTATAACTCGATCCGGAATATATTTCATACAATCCATGTAGACTCAAAACGGATCGTGTATGATCTTTGTTGATTCATCCAAAGAAGCATCCGTCAAAAAATCCATGTCCGAATAGTGGGGTACATGGTCGATAACATCACCTTCCAAGCCATCCTTGGCAAGGATGCCGACTGGATGTGCGTTGGAGGTGTGATATTTCCCATGTAACTCACAGACTCGTAAGGCCGGAGGTTCTCCAGCTCCGGGTACGGTTGGAAATGATAAGGTATTTTATCGTCGTCCATTCTCCCGAAGGTAAGCGAGATCCGCTCCATTGGCACTCCGGTATGCAATGCTTTGCGATATCTGCTCCGTTACCTTGCGGTATCATGACGGAACCCACCGGTAAAGGTATCTTTGCGGCCCTCGGAACTCACCCGGGCTCGCTATCCGGAGGTCGGATCCGAACATGATGTTACACTCATTCAAGAAAGAGACCGTGCGAAAGGTCCGACGAAGTCGTGGTGATCAATATGTGGGGGTATGCGGTGACCTCGTTTTTAGATATTGATAATGCGAGCTATCGGGTATGCAATCTGGCGCGTACCCTCCATGTTATCAATCTTTTTACCATTCTCTTGATAACTAATGGCATCGGATCTACTTGCCCATGACGGAGTATCCCGGTGGGTTTCCCTTTCGTCTTCGACGAAAGTTGTAGCAGCATTCGCATTGTATTGTGATTCTTCCTTTCCCCGGCATCCATCTCCGGGGTTCCGAGTATGTGTTTTCCACGAGGCGGCCTCGCTCGGCCCATTCTCTTCGGATCCCGGATACGATCCACGATTTGTTGTTGTTCATACTGCGAGAATACGTTGGTGTGTAGCTCGAGGCCTTCTAGTATGTTGATTCTTCTTCCTTTAATTCTCTCGAAGTATTCGAAAGTTTTCTTTTCATCATTTTGCATCCTCTCCAGCTCGTATTCCGGAATGATCTGCAGATGGCGAGGCCTTGTGACATATTGTGGGATATATGGTTCAATCCCTTCACGTTCCCCTGCAGGGATGATGTATGTCGGGACATCCCCCGGGGTTGCTTCTGCAACAAGGTCATGCATTACTGGTGGTTCTATCCGTTGGCGTGGTAGCCTTCTTTCTTCGATCTTCCGGAGATTTCCCCGGTTCTTTCTCGTTATCCTAGGAGCCGGCCTCCTTTCTTCGGGTTCTCGGTGAACCGGTGTCCTCGAAGTGTATGTGCTGGCATTAGCAATTGTCTTGTCGCGCTGGTCTGCAGCTAGTTTTGTTAACATCTTACGGATACGGCGATTCTTATTCATTCATTGCGTGGCTGTGAGAGTAGCCCTCCGAACTTCTTGAATCTCTGCGGGCGCGGCGCTGACAAGCTCGCCCTCCGCTCGTAGCGACTACGGACTTTATTTTCTTATCTTCTTCGGTGTTTGCCTTTCTTTTCTTGTTGTTGGATTGGTGGCTTGGGCCACCCACTTTCATCATCGTCCGCCGGGTAGTTCTTCTCGGTTAGCCGGGACCCGGTCACTTTCCTCGTCTCGTAGGCCTGCCGGTGCGAAATCCGAGTCAATCTCGATTATCGCTCCATCTTTCACCCTCTTTTCATCGAGTGCAAGGCTTACGCCATTCTTAAAGTTCAAGACCAACCGCCCGATTCGACATTTCCCCGCGAAAAGACAAGGAAAAGGATCGGGGGTCATACTTAAGAACAAGAACATTAAGAAAATGTTTATTAAAGATACATTTTTTATTATTCTTATATTTTGAAATTTAACAGGAATGAAGTAGGATAAGATGAGGGAAGAGATTTTGATTTGGAAAGGAAAACAAGGAAAACCTTATTATCATGATTTTATTTATCTTAGCACGTTTTATTATTTTTTTAGGTTTGGACCCAATCATAAGTAATTACTTCGCCCGTGTTTCTTAGGGATGAAGAATTCATTCCTTCGAAACATCAGGTAGCGTAATACTTTTTCAAGTATCGTCCGTTGATTGGAAGCATATGTCGTTCTCCCCGGCGATTCACTAGGCTGGTAGGAGCCTCCACGAGTATCTTTGTTTCGACCACAAATGGTCCTTCCCAAGTGGGTTCAAATTTTCCTCTTATCTTGCGGTGTGCAAGAATAGGTCTCTTGAGAACGAGAACTAAGTCACCAACTTTGAAGGTTCTCGGGCGGACCGGTTGTTGACCTCATTTTTGATGAGGTCTTCCCTTCTTCTTTTTAGTGCTTAGGATCTAGCCTTAGGCTTTTCCTTTGACTATCTTAGAGGACTAGAATTGGGACCCACATTTTAGAAATTTAAACCACTTCTAAACTCCTTGCAAACTCCACAAACTTGACTATAGACCCCTAATCACCTAGAGGGTTGAAATCGAAATGTGGAAGTTTAAAGGATGAGTTCCTATAGGACTCTTTGGCCTTAGAGCCGCCTACTAGGTGGCACTGGTGCAGTGAAGGGGCCGACTTACACTACACTTACACACTACATTTCCACACACTTCCTAAAACCACACCCATACCCAACTTAACCTCCCGACTCATGTAGGTGATTCACATGGATGGTCCTTAACCCCTAAGCGCCTGGCTAAGAGGGTTAGGAACAACATAGTGAATGCCTCAAATGAGTCCTTTCATGGCTCATATGGGCTTGAAATGGCTTCATGGCTCAACCAAAATGATTTCTTTCCACCTAAATTCACCCAATCTTCAATTTCCCAAATTTTCAATTTTGACCCCGGGACCTCTACACCTACTAAACCTACCCAAAACCCTTGAAATTACCCAAATTTTTGCAAAATTTCCAAATTACCCAAAATTTTCCAAAATCAATCCCAAACATCTCCACATCACTCAAATTGATCATCCATACCCAAAAATACCAAAGATTCCAAAAATACCCTCCAAATACCCAAAATACCCTTCTTGGCCTAAAAATCCAAAAATTCAGAAAATTCCCAGAAAATTCCAGAAAATTCTAAATATTCCCAATTTCATTTTGTCCAACTACACCATGGGCCAATTTTGTCAATTTACCCTACTTTTGTCAAAACCCCCAATTTCACCCATTTTAACCCAAAGTGAACCCAATGTCAAACCAAACCTACCCAATTGACCCCAATTCTGGTCCAATTCAATTCTAAACTTCAATTCAACATCCCCAATACCAATCTAGACCAAATCCAAGTCCAATTTGGTTGACATTTGGATCCAATTCCACTTTTGGCCTTAAAGCCCAATTTGGACCCATGACCCAAACCTAACTCAAACTCACCCAATTCAACTCCAATTAACCCCAAACCTTTTCTAAATCCTCCTTAACATCCCCACAAACAAAACCCTAGCATGATTTGCCCAAAATTTAGACCCAAGTCCCACTCAAACTTAACCCAGAGGTTAAAAGGCCCATTTTTGACCTAAACCCGAACCTAACCCAAATTCAACCCAATTCAAGCCCAAACTACCCCAAATTTGCTTCAAGTCACTCATGACACATCCATGAGCTAAACCCAACAATTATTTGGCCCAACCTCTTTACAAAATTCCCATCCATAAATTCATTTTTAAACTTAAAGGCCCATTCCTTAAACCATTTTAAAAGCCCACTTCCACCAAATCCAAAACCCCAAAAAAAAAATTCTTCCAAAGCCCATATGACATTTCCCCTCATCATACTTTCAATTAAAATCATCCCTAAGTCCTAAGCCAAAGATCAAATATTTCTAAATGAAGCTTCATCCAAATTTCCACCAAATTATCCAAAATCCTTGAAATCCTTTTTTATGAAATTGACCAAACTTTTTGCCAAGCCAAAGGTGAGCCATGAAGCCATGCATGAGCCACATGTGAGCCATGAGAGCTTTGGACACTCCACCATGCCATATTGGGTAAGAAGAGGGGGCTTTCCTTAATCCCTAAAGCTCATTAGCCTTAATCATGTTTCACCTAAACTTAAATTTAATCCAAATATATTTGGATGGAGACTTCTCCATGCCAAACCAAGTCGATCCCTTTGATCCCCCACGGCATCCAAAGCCACCTTGAAGGGTGCACCAAGCCCAAATGGGTGGATTGACCCATTTAGACTCAAAACTAGCCATGCCCCATTCTACTTTGGATCAAAGCCTTTACACATGTCCATGGCCGATTGATTGCACAAACCTCCAGCCACGACCCACCGGACCTCGAGGGTGACCCATGCACGCCGGCCGGCCACCGGGCCGCCGGAAAACACCATGGCCGAGAGCTCACATGTGAGCCAACATTGAAATTCTCACTTGCTGAGCTGCCCCTTGCCTAGTGGTCACCATGGTCGTTCTTCTCCTCACCGCAGCAGCTCGATCCCAAGCCCCAACTCCCCACGGGAGGCCCCAGCCCAGCTCTATTTAAACTCCACCCCTCTCGGCCATGAGAAGGAGAGAAGCACAAACCTTGCCAAAACTCTGCCAAAATTGTTCCAGACCCTTCTCCATCCTTAGAGCACTTGATCCCCAGTGAAATCCCCCTGCCATTTCTCCTCTGTAAGCTCAATTTCAGAGTTGAAATTCCACCCAAAACCGGGACACTTCTCCACGGTGAGCCAATTCCCAAATTGATTGGCTCTACACCTTCACTCGGACCAAGAGAAGGTGTCCACCATCAAAAGCCCCATCTCCGGGCCACCCGGTTGCTCCGGCCTCCAAGCTTTGTGATCGGGCTTGGTCGAAATCATATCCGGACAATTCCTCGGACCAGGAGACTTCATCCGGAGCTTGCCGGGACCCAATCGAAGGTGCAACAACTCTCGGATTGAAGCCACACTTCTCCGAGCCAAGGTATGAGCTAACTCTCCATCCCGAGCTTCGGAGATTCTCCATTTCAAATGCCTTAGTCTCGATGCATGTTAGCCGTATAGATGTGTTCGTCTCTTCGAGACGAATCCATAGAGCATAAGAACATGAAAATCCATTGAGTATCGAGTGAGATATTAGGGATTTAGTGTGGACGGCTATCGGGTGAGGACACTTGGGGACGATGAACGGATGCCGTCCATTCAATACACGCGCGGACGGACGGCCAGGATCGCGTCGGATCAGAAGACGGAACGATACAGCGGGGCCCGGGCTGCTGACTCAGGTGGCGGCGTCGAATAGGAGCGCGCCACGCGGCGTTTCGGAGCTGCCGAGGATGCGCTGGCGCCGCGTGGATAAATAAAAAAATAGGGTATTTTCTGATTTATTTAATTCCCTAAACTTCAAAAATTCATATCTCTGTGTAGAAAAATCAGAAAAATAAAATAAAAATACCCTCTTGCTCGGTGAAGAGAGGAGAATAATGTGGAAAAGAAATCACTTAATTTCATCAAATATTTTATTTTTTATAATTTATTTACTCTCTCGCATTGTTTTAATTCTTCATGCATGCATACAATTCACCATGGCATGAGACCATAGGGCTTTTGAAGCCTCCGAATTTGGGAACATTCCCTGAATTTTCCAAAGTCGAGGCCATCCCTATGAAGAGTTCTTGATTTTTCAAGTTCAGGTCACTGTTTTGAGTATTTTAATTCCAGTAAATAGCATGTTGTGAAATAAATTCTAGGAAAATTTGGTGATGTTCCTTATGACCAGAGAACCCTAGGAAAAATAGGTTTTGACTTAGTTCATTCAAAACAACCCTAATTGGCTTAAACACCCAAAATAGGTCTTTAATTAATTAGAGTTAACCAGGCATCAAATTGACTTGAAATCAATTCTACACTGACCTTTAGGATTAGAGGAATCCACCATAAAAATTTGAGGTCAATTGGACTTGGTTAGCCCCACTAATTGGGTTGATTAAGCCACTTAGCCATTTTAAACTTTAAAAATTCATAACTTTTAAAATACCTTTCAAAAATTCACCAAATTGGTTTTGGAGCCTCTCTGATATCAGGGAATCTAAGAAAATTAAAATTTCAATTTTCTAAAAAAGTTGATTTTTAATAATATTTTAATATTTTTAATAATTAAAAAATAATAAAAATCACAAAAATAATAAAATTCACCAAAATGTCACATTTTGAATTTTAATCACACAGGAACAAATCCCATATTTTTCTTAGGTCTATTTAGTGAGATATTGAATTTTAAAGTTTTAAGGTAATTTTAAAATTAAAAAATGTATTTTCTAGCATTTTCATTAAAATAATTATAATAAATCATAGAAAAATCAGAAAATTGAAAAATTTGCTTCTCTGGTTTCCTTGATATCAGAGAGATTTTTGAAAAATATAAAATCCATTTTTCAACATTTATTTTATTTTTAAATTAATTAACACTCCAAAACTTAAAATAATTATAATAAAAATAATATAATTCAAAAAATCACCAAAATTGGTCCAAGTGCTTCTCTGGTCATTAGGAATGTCCCCTAATTTTCTTAAGGACAGAAACTTTCCTTTGGTCATGTTATCAAATTTTCCTTGAAAATCTCTATTTTCCACCAAAAATAATTATATAAATAAATTAAATACAGAAAAATCACATTTTCTCCTCTCATGTCTTTATTGACATATGAGTGGAGTCACATAAAAATTTCAAGTTCATTTGAGTTCAATTTAGTGAGTTATGAAATTATTAAGCTTAAGGGGTAAAATGGTAATTAAACTTTTAACCCTTAATTAAAACTTTAGGTTTAATAAAAGAAAATCAACAAATAAAATATTTGATCCTAATCTGATTTGGATGATTGAAATTTAAATAATTAAAGGGTAGAAACCCATTAAATAATTTTAAAATGATTAAACTTTAATTAAATAATAGATTAAATTTGGAGGAATAATAAATTGGAATTGTTAAAATAAGGGATATTTATTAGGAAGAGATTTATTCTTTAATTTAAAAATCCCTAAACTAATTATATCATTAATACTCAATTCTTAATTAAAATGATAACTCAAATGTAAAACATTAAAAGACTTAATTGAATTATTAAACTCTTTTAAAATTTCAATTAAAATTAAAAATAAAGTAAATTAAAATTAAATTAAAATTAAATTAAATTAAACTAAATTAAAATTAAACTAAATTAAAATTAAATAAAATTAAATTAAATTAAAATTAAATTAAATTAAATTAAATTAAATTAAAATTAAATTAAATTAGATTAAATTAAATAATTAAACAAATTAAATTAAATCAAATTAAATTAAATTAAATTAAATTAAATTAAATTAAAATTAAATAATTAAATTAAATTAAATAATTAAATTAAATCTAATCAAATTAATTAAACATCAAATCAAATTAAATTAAATTAAGTTAAATTAAAACTCAATTAAATTAAATTGAATTAAATATAACATCACCTAAGACATAAAAGAAATTAAATATAAAGCAACTTGAACACTATTCCAAATTTAAACCCTTTAACTTAAATCAAATCATTTGAATACTAATTTACCCTTGAAAGCTTTGATTATTATAACTCCTAAATGAAACATTAAATGAAGTGTTACTTCACTCATAGGATATTCAAATGTCTTAGTTCACTGAGCAAGTTAACAAAACTTGAAAACCTCGGACGATTGATTCATTTATATAATTAAATTCATTTGGACTTAAAACAATCCTAGAAATATTGAAAAGATGTTTAAGATTCTTCTTAAGCACTTCCTCAATATGATAGGATATTTATAAGAACAATCGGATTTAATTGTTCTTTGATGAAGAAAATCGTCTTCAAACAAAAACACAAAGAACCTAGACGTCATAGGAGATGACTAGCTATAGGATTAGGAATTTGGTAGAAAACCATAACCTTTCCCTTAGCTTTACCTAGGAACTTGCTTAAATATTCTAATTGTGTTTTAAGTGCAGCTTGGGATGACGGGAAGACCCTCCAGGTACGCTTTTATTTTATTGCAATTTACTTTCTTACAATTTACTTCCCTGCAATTTACTTTATTGCAAATGCACTTTACTTTTCTTGCATGATAAAACAACTCGTTGCATGAAAACCCACACTTTTAGGATAGTCCCTAAAAACTGAAACCAAAACTAAGTTAAAAGCCATTGCAAGATAAAATTCACCGCCACAACATTTCAAAATATAAAACAACTCAAAATTTAATCACAAACAGAACACAAAACTACAATTACAATTAAATTAAAACGTCCTGTTGGATGATCGGGAATACCTCGGATGATGTAACCTACGTGTTGCTAACGGGATTTCCCACGGTCTAAATGAAAGTGTGGAACTCATTCGGTTGAGTTTAGCAAATTCATCCGGACTAAGTGAATCCGATAAAAATAATGATGCCGGAAGGATGGAACCGTGGGATCTTAACCGGTGTCGTTATAATCAACTTTAAGATTTGTTTTAATCAAAATACAAAACACTCGGAAATTAAGACTTCTCTAAACCAAAACACTTTTCTCATCTCCTGATTTATGATTTCTAAAACTAAACCTCTGCAACAACAAGGAGCTTGGAGCATGGTGGGCAGCACGGCCATCGTCATCAACAAAACTTGAACCTACTTCAACAAAACCTTCTTAGAATTAAACAACAAAGCCATAGGACTTCGAGGTAGCTTGCTTAAGTGCAACATAAATCCTCAACTCTTCGTTAGGCATTTGCATTGCAAATTAAGCCCTAACCGGTCTTAGGATTCCGAGGTAGTCGTCCGATACGACAATAAACCCTCATATCTTCTAAGTTATTTGTTTGATTCTATCATACAAATATAAGCCCTAATTAATTAAAATTGGCAAGATTGAAATACTAAATAAATATTAGGACTTTCCTAAACTCAAGCCAAATGATAGGATAGTCGGGAAGTTACCGAAGTTCACTTCGAATCCGTAATTTCTCCTACTTTTCTTCCTTTGGATTCATAAAACAAAATGTTCCAAACTTGATCCATTCCCTATCGAAATTCCAAAATTCAATCCTTGAAAACTTAAACTTTGAAATTCGTGAGAGCGGAATTATTGATTATTATCGAGAGTTTTCTTAGGTGATTCCCGTCACTTAAGATGTAATTAACTATAGGGGCTTGCCCTTATAGGAATTTTAAAGAACCCGAGTAATATAAACCCTGTTTGATACTTTCATATTAAGCGAGGGAATTTGTCGACTTATAAAATTGGTTCGCGGACCAAACGGATGTCACAAAAACTTCTAGTTTATTTGATCGAGCCCCACCATCAAGCGGTGTGTCTATCCTTAGGGATAGATACACGGTTGTGGTGCGGTGCTCGTTTATATAAACTATTTGGGATGTGAGATCGGTTTAATCTCATATTTAAAATTATTTTCAAAATCAAATACTACTTTCTAAATTATATATATATATTTAAATTAAATTTAAAATTTAAATTCGCCGACAACTTCTGTTAGGCGACCCCTTTTCAAAATATCACACAACCTAAAAATAGTGCCGACACCAGTTTGTCATGGGCTTGAACCATCTTAGCTTGGTATAATTCTAAATTCTGTTGCACTGCAAGTCTTTTCCCTTCCAAGCTTTCTAATTCTTCGAGTCGTAATCCGGCGTTTTCTTCGTCGTGATCTTGTTTGCAAGCTGCAATTCCGAGTGAAGGAAGGTTCGAACCTCTAAAGGTAACACTACCTCGGACCCATACACCGGAGCGTAAGGTGTAGCTTGAGTAGGAGTTCGAAGGTTGTCCGGTAGGCCCATAAGGCTTCTAACAATTTCTCGTGCCAATTTCTCTTATTATCGTCCAAGGTTTTCTTTAAGATTTGAACGAGAATTTTATTAAAAGCCTCAGCGAGACCATTTGCTCTTGGGTAGTAAATTGTCGAGTATCGCCAGTCGATTCCGTGTCTCACGACAAAATTGTTGATTTGTGTGCTTCGAATGCTGACCCATTATCCGAGATGATCCTGCGCGGCACTCCGAAACGGTAGACAACTTGGTTCTTGAAAAGCGTAGCACGTGGTGTGCTTTCACTTCTCTAAGTGGAACCTGCTCGCCCACTTGGAAAAGTAATCCGTAGCCGCAAGAATGAAGCGATGTCCTTTTGAAGATGGTGGTTCTATCGGACCCACTATATCTGTGCCCCAACATTCAAACGGCCACGACACAATTGTCGGGTGTAGCACATTTGAAGGTTGGTGTAGAACCACTCCGTGCACTTGGCATTGATGACAGCTCTTGGCGATTTTCATGCAGTCGGTCGTCATCGAGGGCCAGTAGTACCCTAGTCTTTTAATTTTCATTTTCATCTTTGGACCCGACTGGTGAGCGCCACAAGTCCCGAATGCACCTCTTTAACAATTTCACGGGCCTCGGACCCGCTTAGGCACCTTAGCCACATCCGATCAAAAGACCTTCGTATAATGTGTTGTTTATTAATGCGTAAGACGAGTTCTTTTCTTGATCCGATGGGCTAGCGACCTATCGTCCGGTAGCTTTCCTGTTTGCGGGTAGTTCATCAATGGTCGTCGCCAATCTTCCGTGTTTTCACGTCACTTCTGCTAGCTGATTCTTTTTCTTTTTCGATTTGTGTATCGTGTCTATGTCAAGTCGTGATAGGACCCGACGTCCGTGAACCGACACTTCCATCGATTCATCTTGCAAACGAGCAAATTCTTTTGCGAGACGGGCTAAAGCATCTCGCTAAAGCATTCTCTTTTCTAGGAATTTTGTAGATTGTCACATTTGGAATCTATTCCAACAAATTTGTATGGCATACTTGGAAGTATTGTTCGAGTCTTGGCTTTAAAATTATGTACTTGTCCGGCAATCTGTTGAATGATTAACCGTGAATCCCGTAGATGTTGATGTCACGTTATCCCCATTTGAATAGTTAATTCCAATCCCGTTATGAGGGCTTCGTATTCCGCTTCGTTATTTGTACACGGTTCCGTCGAGTGGTAGGAGTATCTTAACATCCCCGCTCCGGTGTTATAAAGATTAGCCCGATTCTCGCCTTACCGGGCACTATCACTTGCGATTCTTCGTCTTTGTGTGCTTGAAGATGCTCCGTCGAAATATAATTCCCAACGTCGATCATCAAGGTCTTCTAGGTTCATTATTTGTTCATCTGGCAAATCATCATTGAGAGGAGATTCGGCCGGCAAAGGGTGTGCTGCGAGGAAGTCTGCTAAGACTTGTCCCTTTACGACACGAAGAGGCACGAAAGTTATATCAAATTGCAATAATATCATTGACCATCTGGCAAGTCTGCCGGAAAGTGTCGGACGAGTCATCAAGTATTGCAATGGATTAAACTTCGAAATTAAGTTGACCTTATGAGAAAGCATGTAGTGCCTGAGCTTTTGAGCGGCGAAGATCGGGGCCAAACAATGCTTTTCAATTGCGGGATACCTTACTTCCGTCGGAAGTAAACGACGGCTTAAGTAGTAAAGAGCATTTTCTTTACCCTCATCATTGACACAGGCTAACGAGGCTCCGAGAGAGTCATCTAAAGCCGCGGTGTAAAGTATCAGCGGTCTACCCGAGACCTGGGGTCGCTAAGACGAGGAGGTGTCATTAAATATTGTTTAATGTCTTCGAAGGCCTTCGGCATTTCTCTTCCCAAATAAATTTGGCGTCCTTTTTAACTAGTGCCGAGAAAGGTCGACACCTACTCGACGGGTTTGAGATAAAGCGTCGAAGATATGTCGGCTTCCCTTGAAAAGATCGTAATTGTTTTAAGGTTTTGGGAGGCGGCATTTCTAAGATAGCTTTAATCTTCTCCGGATCGATTTCAATTCCACGATGTCGGACAACGAATCCTAAGAATTTCCGAAGGTGACGCCGAAGGCGCATTTTAAGGGATTCATCTTAAGGTTAAATTGTCTTAATCGTTCGAAAACAATTCTCGAATCATACGAGTGGTTTTCCTTTACTTTGCTTTTGATGACGACATCGTCCACGTAGCACTCGACTTGATTGTGGATGAGATCATCAAAAATTCTTGTCATTGCTCTTTGGTAGGTTGCTCCTGCGTTCTTCAGTCCGAATGACATCACTGTATAACAAAATACTCCGATCGGCGTTCGAATCGTCGTAAGCTTTTCATCTTCACGGAGCCATTTTTATCCGGTTATATCTCGAAGATCCATCCATGAACGAGAATATTTCATGTGTCGAAGCAATATCGATCATCGGTTCCGGAATCGGTAGAGGGAATTCATCTTTTGGGCATGCCTTGTTTAAATCTCCGAAGTCCACACAAATTCGATCCGACCATTCTTCTTTACGGCGGCACCACATTGAGCTAACTGTGTCGGGTATTGTTCTTCACGGACAAATTTAGCGTCTATTAGCTTTTTAACTTCGGCTATGACTTGTTGTTCGATTTCTAGACGCATTCTTCCGGGACCTTGTCGACCGGAGCAAGTAGGATCCACTCCTAGCTTATGGATCGCAACCTCCGGAGCCAATCTCGGCATTTCATCGTAGCTCCAAGCAAAACAGGTCTTTAAATTCCATTAATAACTTGATTATTTCTTCGGAGTCTTCTTTATTGAGTAAGGAGCTAACAAAGGTAGGTCTAGGCTCTTCGCTAGTACCTAAGTTAACTTCCGTTAACTCATCTATTGTGGATTTAATTTCTTCTTCGAACTCTGGTGGAGCGTCTCCAATTTGCAAATCTTCAGGTTCGTCTGTAGTTTCCATGTAGTTTTCATTGGACTCGCAAGTGATAACCAAGCAAAATTCAGTATCGTCAACTGACCCTACTGTGCCGAATCCGAGTCCATACTTTGAATTGGGAGGACGGCCGGAGTTATTCCATAACTTTTCAAAATGTTGTGATTGGCCTCTTGTCCATTGTCGAGGTAAGAAACCACGTTGAATTAAATTTTGAACACAGGGAGAGTACCACTCAAAAGGTAATTCCATTAATTCTGATGAAGTGACATCTTCGAATTGTACATTATTTTCGGTTTTGGAGGAAGAAGCACCGCGGTAGAATTTGATCGGCTTTGCACCGTCACTACGTACCTCTTTGACCTCCATACCCTCGATCTTATTAGAATGGATCGGAGTTAGGGTCATAGATGTGTACGTAGTGGTTAATCTTCTCATACATTGATTTATATTCTTCGTTCTTTTCATCTTCGAGGGAGATCTTGTATTGCGGCTTCTTTCGACTTATTGTTGTTGCTTCTTGCTTGATTTCTTTTTCTTCTTCAGAACTATCTTCCCAATCAACATTGATGGCTGGTTTCCTCTGTCCAATCGTCCTAGTGTCTCTACCACGGCCTCGTCCCCGGCCTCGACCTCGGATGCGAGTTGTGGAGAAACCTTCACCATCTCGCCGGAAGGGAGTGGTGAGTGAGCTGTTGGACTAGAACTTCGGGTTCTTCGTTGTCTCGAACTTTCTTTGCTTCATTTGTTACGGTATCTCCGGAGAAGATCGTTTTCTTTGGCGGTGCATAATAAGTCGCATCTTCATGGATTCCAATCTCATGTACGGAGAATGGTTGTAAGTCGCCTTTGATGCACTTGTTCCCCTCCATCGTAATATTTGATGCAGCGGTGCGAGAGATGATGGTACCATCCTGTTTTCATGTATCCATGGTCGGCCAGGTAGAGCATTGAACGATGTTTCGAATCGATTATATGAAATTTTGCGGTTGTCTTTGCTAAATCACCGGTCTTCATCGGTAGCGTTATTGACCCGAGGGCTCTTCCTCCTTTACGGTTGAATCCTCTTAATAACATTTTGTCGGCCTCAAGCTCACGAGCATCAATTTCCAAGTATGCTAGTGTTCGAAGACTCATTATATTGATTGATGCTCCTGGATCCACCAATACTGCGGAGAGCGTAAACTTCCCGATTGTAATCGAAATGTACAACGGTCGAGCTGTGATCTGCCGTCCCAAGTAGTAGGTCATTGTCCGTGAAGGTAACACCTCGTTGTTCCTTTAACGAGCAAACCTCATCTAAGGAATCTCCGGCCATTTGAGCTAAGCAAATTTCCGGATCAAGTAAGGCCTTGATCGAGCTTCCCTCATCTCCTTTGATAAGATGAGAGCATCGTAAATGCTCGGTTGGCCGGTAGTTTCCTAAGATGGGCTAGCACGTTGTAGTCCACTATGTTTCCATGCGTCTCGGCTTCTTCTCTAACGGGTATTTCTTCCGCTGGGGTTGGTTCTTCTTGAACAACCACCTGCTTTCCTTTGTCTTTTGGACCCATTCTCGGAGGTAGAACTCTTCCACTTCTTAAGTTGACTTCTGTAATTTCTTCTGAATCTAGTGTTGAGTTTGTCGGTGTCTCCTCCTGAATCGGAATGACTGGCTCTTCTGGATTATCTTCCAAATCTGAAGGCTCTAACTCTATCGTAACTGGAGCTCCTCGAAACTCACAGATAGATCCGTTGCTTGTTGAGCTCTCGTAGCCTCCTTGATGGATGTCTTCTTCGTCATTTTGCTTGTCGAGATCGTGTATGATTTGAGAATTGTTGTTGGTATCGAAATCGACGCCCGGATTGTCGCTAGTTACGTAATTGTTAGAAACGATCAAAACGTAGCCAACGCCATCACCCTTATCATTATATGATCCCACCGAAGTGAGCGGATAATCATACAAAATCGGAGGTTCGAGGGATTTCTCCCCGAATCGGAAACAACTATCCTAGGATAAGCGGCCCCTAGTCTAGCCTTAGGAATCTCGGTCCCCTCTTCTTCGTCAATTTTCTTCTTCTCTTCGATTGTATCCTGTCGAGGTGGTTCTTCTATCGCAAGTGATAGTACCGGCTTAACAGGTCTCGAACTCTGAATTGAAGCTCGAACCGAAGCGGTTCGGATGTTATCTAAAATCTTCTTCGAAGACCTTGTCCAGGCGGTAATCCATCCATCGTTGGTTGCATAGGGATCTACCGGAATGACGGGATCGGTTGAGATAACATTGACGGAACCTCCTTTACGGGGTTCCTTCATGTACTCCTTCGGGATTGTTATATTTCCTTTCCGAAGGTTGTCATTGAGCCAACTTTTGAAGGTAATGCGGTCTTCTATCTTGTGCCCGAGCATCCGATGGTAGGGGCAAAAGTTGGGATCACCTTTCTTGTTGACTTCCTCCGGTCTTTTGGGCTGCAGCGGTGGAAATCTGGAGTTTTCATTAAGCTACGGAACATCTTTGATCTGCTTCATTCTTGAACGGATATTCTCTCGCTCGGAAGCTCCCTCGATGTACGTTGCGGACGAGACGGTTGTTCATACTTGCGTAGACGACCGATAGTTGGACCGGGGTTGCTTTGGTAATTTTGTTGTGGTTCGTTGCGGCCGTTACGGTGGTATTTGCATCGGTTGTTTGCCTTTGTCAGCTCGCTGCAACGATCCCGGATTTCTTTTCGAAAGTCTTCACCGGCTTCGCTTGTCCGTCTTGTCGGCAAAACTTAATTGCTTCGCCTCTTCTTGCAAGCTTCCGGCCTTGCTTAACAACTTCTCAAAAGTCTTAATAGTGAATCCCTTGAGGAGAAGTGCTTATCGGGCCGTGAATGCTTTTAAGCAAGATGTCGACTGCATGTTGTTCTTGCAGTTGTGGTTCACACTTCATGCTTAAATTTCTCCATCGAAGTATGTAATCCACTAGAGTTTCATTCGGCCTTTGTTTCTCTACCACTAAATCACCTATAGTGATGTGGTGTTGAGCTCCGGCAAATCGCTTAATGAAGAGGCTCTCTAGCTCTGAGAATGTCTTCACAGAACCGTTGGGTAATTCGCATACCGGTCGAAGGCGATTCCGACGGATCGCTAACGAGCGCGTCGGAAGAGTAATGCATCGCTCCCGCCGGCATTGCAACAGCCGGCACGAAAGTGTGCAACATGCTTGTCGGGGTTCCGGTTCCGTCGAAGGTCTTAAACGAGAGGTGGTACGAAGCCTTTCGGGTTTTGGACAGCGTCGAATTCTTCGGGTAAGGTCTACCCGTCCGAATGGATGTCCCGTTCTTCGATTGTGCTAAGGCTTCTCGCACCTGCTCGTTCTACCAAGTTCTTGATATCCTTTTCGGGGATCATACTTTGTGTTGTATCCTTTTTCAGTTGGTCATCCCCATTGACGGATGTAATCTCCTTTCCTCCGTCTACGATGTGAATGACCTGCGGGGGTGTTTCTCATGTGGTTGTACTTGACTGCGGAGAGTGGCCGGAGCTATGGCCATCTCTTCCATCCTCTTCGCCATTTGAGCGATCGTGTCGTCCTTTTCCTGAAGGCTGTCTCTTCATCGGTTCCGGCTCCTCTCTTTCTGCAGTCGCGGGAGCACCTTGAGAAGCCGATGAAGCTCGTGTCTCAACCATGTTGATTTCTCGCATATTCGTTGTCCATGAATTCCGATGAGTCGATCTCATCTCCGAACTTTTCTTCTCTTTCTTTTGCCAACCGTCGGATGTCGGTTCTCAACTTTTCCATGGCATCTTCTAGCGGAGCTTTCTGTGTATCTTTGTGGTTGTCATGCGATGGTTGCCGGGTCCTTTTTCACGAGTCCCCTTCATCGCGAGTAGCACTTTCTTCGGATTCCGGCCTCTCGGCGAGACTTTCTCTCTCGAGCTGCTTGTTTCAATCTCAATCGCCCCGTAGTGGGACGCCACACCATCCTTCTAGCGACAGAAGGTCTAGGACCGGATGGTACGTTGGCCGAATGCTTGGAAGGTGGTATCCTCCCTAATCCGTAATCCCGATACTACGACGGGCGGGCTAGCCTTCATTCTCTTGCTTGGCTTTTCTATCATGATGGCGGGCTCTACTCGGGGCCCAAGACGGGATTTGATCGGCACCCGCCCTATCCTTCGTAGAATTTCCGACACGGGGCGGTTTTCCTTCTTTGCTTAGCTTTTCTACCAAAGTTTGCGGTCGAGCAAACGGCGTAGTTCTAGTTCTTTTCTTGCGGCTATCGTTGTAGTATGCGGGCCGAGGTAATGTGGCGACAATCTTGCGAACATTCTCCTCATCCTCTGCGGCGGAGAGGGGATGGAATCCGCTTCCTCCCAAAAGTGGTATGTAGTCGGGCGATGGTGTATATTACGGTAGCGGTGTATATTACGGCAACTGCGGAATTTCCTCCAGGAAGGCGATCTCGGCGGCTACGGCTTCCTCGGCGATCCTTCTATTTCTATTTCTTCTTTGGGTCTTTGTCGGCGACGGAATCTTCAAGCTGGACCCGATTTCGAAGACGAAGGTCTTACGGGAAGATCCGTACCCTCCACGGTAACAAGTTTACCATAGTTACGGATTTCTTTCCCCTTTGATTTGGCGAAGTCGGGGTAGGTGCGAAACGACTAGACCGGTGGGGGTAGTAAGAACGGTCCTCCTGCGGACGGCGGTACTCCTCCTAGTCGGGACCCTTTGCGGGGAGGAAACTCTTGGGTCGACCTAAGGTTGAACTCGAGCGAGTGGCTCCTCGGCTTCGGATACCTTGTTTGTCGGTGCAAAGAGGAGACGTCGGTGACCTTGACGTTCGTGTTTTCAAATCCTCGTCCAAATCGGATGACCCCATTGTCGGGCGGCTCATCCTTATAGACGGCGAAGTCCGGTCCGTTGGTGAAGGAGAAAATTAGTTTCGGGGCTTCCATTTCGCGGGGTAGATTCCGGTTGTCGGTTCCGAGTTATGCTTCTTTTCTTCGGGACGAAAAGAAAGGAATTGAAAAGAGTCCGAACTCATTCTTTGTTCATGTATTTATAAAAAAGAATCATTTGTTAAAAGAATCACTTATTAGAGGGTTTGTTTATTTAGAACGGAACGTTCGAAAGGTGTAGATAAGGTAAGGAAACCGATTCGAGTTAGAAAGGAAAGAAAGTCTTAAGCAAGACTTCCGACTCGAAGGATCATTCCTAAACTAACACCTATTGGGGTCCACCCCACCTCGAAAATGAGGTAAAAGGATCTCGGAACCTCTCTGTTTAGGGGTGTCTAAACGAGTGGCTCCTAAATCCGAGAGAATGTTGGCTATACTTGTTCAAGATAGAAATGAACATAACGGTATTCCAGACTGGAAAAGAAGGTGTAGTTTGATCCACTAAGAGGATATGGATACACTTCCAGAGCTTTCGAAAAATAATTTTAAATTTGAAAGTTTTAAGATATGAGATTAAACCGATCTCACATCCCAAATAGTTTATATAAACGAGCACCGCACCACAAACCGTGTATCTATCCCTAAAGATAGACACACCGCTTGAGGGTGGGGCTCGATCAAATAAACTAGAAGTTTTAGTGACATCCGTTTGGTCTGCGAACCAATTTTATAAGCCGACAAATTCCCCTGCTTAATATGAAAGTATTAAACGGGGTTTATATTACTCGGGTTCTTTAAAATTCCCTATAAGGGCGAGCCCCTATAGTTAATTACATCTTAAGTGACGGGAATCACCTAAGAAAACTCTCGATAATAACCAATAATTCTCGCTCTCAAGAATTTCAAACTTTAAGGTTTTCAAAGATTGAATTTTGGAATTTCGATAGGGAATGGATCGAATTTGGAACATTTTGTTTTGTGAATCCAAAGGAAGAAAGGTAGGAGAAATCAACGATTCGAAGTGAACTTCGGTAATTTCCGACTATCCTATTGTTTGGCTTGAATTTAGGAAAGTCCTAATGTTTATTTAGTATTTCAATCTTGCCAATTTTAATCAATTAGGGCTTATATTTGTATGATAAAATCAAACAAATAGCACTAGAAGATATGAGGTTTTATGTCGTATCGGACGACTACCTCGGAATCCTAAGACCGGTTAGGGCTTAATTTGCAATGCAAATGCCTAACGAAGAGTTGAGGATTTATGTTGCACTAGTGCAAGCTACCTCGAAGTCCTATGGCTTTGTTGTTTAATTCTAAGAAGGTTTTGCTTGAAGTAGGTTCAAGTTTTGCTTGACGACGATGGCCGTCGTTGCCCACCATGCTCCAAGTTCCTTGTTGTTGCAGAGGTTTAGTTTTAGAAATCATAAATCAGAGGATGAGAAAAGTGTTTTGGTTTAGAGAAGTCTTAATTTTCCAAGTGTTCTTGTATTTTGATTAAAACAAATCTTAAAGTTGATTATAACGACACGGTTAAGATCCCACGGTTCCATCCTTCGGCATCATTATTTTTATCGG
This sequence comes from Papilionanthe hookeriana x Papilionanthe teres, assembly GCA_022702705.1. Lineage (NCBI taxonomy): Eukaryota > Viridiplantae > Streptophyta > Magnoliopsida > Asparagales > Orchidaceae > Papilionanthe > Papilionanthe hookeriana x Papilionanthe teres. The sequence continues at coordinate 60,438,329 of CM040428.1, forward strand.
ATTCACTTAGTCCAGGATGAATTTGCTAAACTCAATTGAATGAGTTCCACACTTTCATTTAGGCCGTGGGAAATCCAGTTAGCAACACGTAGGTTACATCATCCGAGGTATTCCCGATCATCCAACGGGACGTTTTAATTTAGTTGCAATTGTAGTTTTGTGTTCCGTTTGTGATTAGATTTTGAGTTGTTTTATATTTTGAAATGTTGTGGCGGTGAATTTTATCTTGCAATGACTTTTAACTTAGTTTTGGTTTCGGTTTTAGGGACTATCCTAAAGGTGTGGGTTTTCATGCAACGGTTGTTTTATCATGCAAGAAAAGTAAAGTGCATCTGCAATAAAGTAAATTGCAAGAAAGTAAATTGCAAGAAAGTAAATTGCAATAAAATAAAAGCGTACTCGAAGGGTCTTCCCGTCATCCCAAGTCGCACTTAAAACACAATTAGAATATTTAAGCAAGTTCCTAGGTAAAGCTAGGGAAAGGTTATGGTTTTCTACCAAATTCCTAATCCTATAGCTAGTCAACTCCTATGACGTCTAGGTTCTTTGTGTTTTTGTTTGAGGACGATTTTCTTCATCAAAGGACAATTAAGTCCAATTGTTCTTATAAATATCCCATCATATTGAGGAAGTGCTTAAGAAGAATCTTAAACATCTTTTCAATATTTCCAGGATTGTTTTAAGTCCAAATGAATTTAATTATATAAATGAATCAATCATCCGAGGTTTTCAAGTCTTGTTAACTTACTCAGTGAACTAGGACATTTGAATATCCTATGAGTGAGGTAACACTTCATTTGATGTTCCATTTAGGAGTTATAATAATCAAAGCTTTCAAGGGTAAGTTAGTATTCAAATGATTTGACTTAAGTTAAAGGGTTTAAATTTGGAATAGTGTTCAAGTTACTTTACATTTATTTTGAATTCTTTATGTCTTAGGTGATGTTATATTTAATTCAACTTAATTTAATTGAGTTTTAATTTAGTTTAACATAGTTCAATTTAATTTGATTTGGTGTTTAATTAATTTGATTTGATTTAATTTTAATTTAATTTGATTTAATTTAATTTAATTTAATTTAATTATTTAATTTAATTTAATTTATTTAATTTAATTTAATTTAATTTTAATTTATCTTTAATTTACTTTATTTTTAATTTTAATTGAAATTTCAAAAAAGAGTTTAATAATTTAATTAAGTCTTTTAATATTTTAAATTTGAGTTATCATTTTAATTAAAAATTGAGTATTAATGATATAATTAGTTTAGGGATTTTTAAATTAAAGAATAAATTTCTTCCTAATAAATATCCCTTATTTTAATAATTCCAATTTTATTATTCTTCCAAATTTAATCTATTATTTAATTAAAGTTTAATCATTTTAAAAATTATTTAATGAGTTTCTACCCTTTAATTATTTAAATTTCAATCATCCAAATCAGATTAAGATCAAATATTTTACTTGTTAATTTTATTAAACCTAAAGTTTTAATTAAGGGTTAAAAGTTTAATTACCATTTTACCCCTTAAGCTTAATAATTTCATAACTCACTAAATTGAACTTAAATGAACTTGAAATTTTTATGTGACTTCACTCATATGTCAATAAAGACATGAGAGGAGAAAATGTGAATTTTCTGTATTTAATTTATTTATATAATTATTTTTGGTGGAAAATAGAGATTTTCAAGGAAAATTTAATAACATGACCAAGGGAAAGTTTCTGTCCTTAAAAAAATTAGTGGACATTCCTAATGACCAGAGAAGCACTTGGACCAATTTTAGTGATTTTTTGAATTATATTATTTTTATTATAATTATTTTGAGTTTTGGAGTGTTAATTAATTTAAAAATAAAATAAATGTTAAAAAATGAATTTTATATTTTTCAAAAATCTCTCTGATATCAAGGAAACCAGAGAAGCAAATTTTGCAATTTTCTGATTTTTCTATGATTTATTATAATTATTTTAGTGAAAATGCTAGAAAATACATTTTTTAATTTTAAAATTACCCTAGGGCTTTAAAATTCAATATCTCACTAAATAGACCTAAGAAAAATGTGGGATTTGTTCCTAAGTGATTAAAATTCAAAATGTGACATTTTGGTGAATTTTATTATTTTTGTGATTTTTATTATTTTTTAATTATTAAAAATATTAAAATATTATTAAAAATCAACTTTTTTAGAAAATTGAAATTTTAATTTTCTTAGATTCCCCTGATATCAGAGAGGCTCCAAAACCAATTTGATGGATTTTAAAAAATTATTTTAAAAGTTATGAATTTTTAAAGTTTAAAATGGCTAAGTGACTTAATCAACCCAATTAGTAAGGCTAACCAAGTCCAATTGACCTCAAATTTTTATGGTGGATTCCTCTGATCCTAAAGGTCAGTGGAGAATTGATTTCAAGTCAATTTGATGCCTGGTTAACTCTAATTAATTAAAGACCTATTTTGGGTGTTTAAGCCAATTAGGGTTGTTTTGAATGAACTAAGTCAAAATCTATTTTTCCTAGGGTTCTCTGGTCATAAGAAACATCACCAAATTTTCCTAGAATTTATTTCACAACATGCTATTTACTGGAATTAAAATACTCAAAACAGTGACACGAACTTGAAAAATCAAGAACTCTTCATAGGGATGGCCTCGACTTTGGAAAATTCGGGGAATGTTCCCAAATTCGGAGGCTTCAAAAGCCCTATGGTCTCATGCCATGGTGAATTGTATGCATGCATGGAGAATTAAAACAATGCAGAGAGTAAATAAATTATAAAAAATAAAATATTTGATGAAATTAAGTGATTTCTTTTCCACATTATTCTCCTCTCTTCACCGAGCAGAGAGGTATTTTTATTTTATTTTTCCGATTTTTCTACACGAGATATGAATTTTTGAAGTTTAGGGAATTAAATAAATCAAAAAAATCCCTAATTTTCTACTTATCCGAGTCGGCGCCAACGCATCCTCGGCGGCTCCGAAAGCCACGCGGCGCGCTCCCATTCGACGCCGCCACTTGAGTCGGCAGCTCGGGCCCCGCGGTTCTCGTACCGTCTCACGGTCCGACGCCATCCGAGCCGTCCGTCCGCGCGTGTATTGAATGGACGGCATCCGTTCATCGTCCCCAAGTGTTCTCACCCGAGAGCCGTCCACACTAAATCCCTAAGATCTCACTCGATTCTCGATGGATTTTCATGTTCTTATGCTCTCATGGATTCGTCTTGAAGAGACGAACACATCTATACGGCTAACATGCATTGAAACTAAGGCATTTGAAATGGAGAATCTTCGAAGCTCGGGATGGAGAGTTAGCTTATACCTTGGCTCGGAGAAGTGTGGCTTCAATCCGAGAGTTGTTGCACCTTCGATTGGGTCCCAGCAAGCTCCGGATGAAGTCTCCGGTCCAGTGAATTGTCCGGATATGATTTCGACCAAGCCCGATCACAAAGCTTGGAGGTCTGAGCAACTGGGTGGTCCGGAGATGGGGCTTTTGATGGTGGACACCTTCTCTTGGTGCGGTGAAGGTGTAGAGCCAATCAATTTGGGAATTGGCTCACCGTGGAGAAGTGTCCTGGTTTTGGGTGGAATTTCGACTCCGAAATTGAGCTTTCGGAGGAGAAATAGCGAGGGAATTTCACCGGGGATCAAGTGCTCTAAGGGTGGAAGAGGGTCCGGAACAATTTTGGCGAGTTTTGGCAAGGTTTATGCTTCTCTTCTCTCATGGCCGAGAGGGGTGGAGTTTAAATAGAGCTGGTGGGGGCCTCCGGGGGAGTTAGGGCTTGGGATCGACTGCTCGGTGAGGAGAAGATCGGCCATGGTAGCCACTAGGGATGGGGCGGCTCAGCAAGTGAGAATTTCAATGTTGGCTCACATGTGAGCTCTCGGCCATGGTGTTTTCCGGCGGCCTGGTGGCCGGCCGGCCGAGCAATGGTCACCATCTTGGTCAGGTGGGTCGGGGCTGGGGTTTAGTGTAGGCGATTGGCAAATGCCATGTGTAAAGTGGTTGAATCAAAGTAGAAGGGGAAGGGGCCATTTTAGCTTATTTTGGTCAACCCATGCAAATTGGTTGGGTGCACCTCCCCAAGACCTGGTTTTGGGCTGAGGAGGTCAGGTGGGTCAACCTCCCATGTGTGGTGGAGTCTCCATCAAGGATTAGGTGGCAAAGCATGGTTTAGAGTGTGACATGCTTAAGGTAAAAAGGCTTAAGGGAGGCTTAAGAAAGATCCCCCTCTTCTTGCCATAAATGGACTAATGACAAGTCAAAGCCCTCATGGCTTCATGTGGCTTGAGAATGGCTTATTCATGGCTCCATTTGGCTTGGGAAAAGGTTGGCTTATTTCATGAAAAAGGGTTTTAGAAATATTTGGCATTTAGGGGGTAATTTGACATGTGGCTTGATTTGGAATGGTTTAATTGATGATTTTGCAACTTAGGGGTGATTTTGATCAAATGGATGATGAGGGGAAGTGTCATGTGGGCTTTAGGATGATTTGGGCTTTTGAATTTTGAAGGAAATGGGCTTTTAGGAGGGTTTAAGGGAAGTGGGCTTTTAAGTTTATGAATGTGTTCATGGATGAGAATTTTTGTAAAAGGTTGGGCCAAATAATTGTTGGGTTTAGCTCATGGATGTGTCATGAGTGATTTGAAACAAATTGGGGATGATTTGGATTTGAATTGGGTTGAATTTGGGTTAGGTTTGGGCTTAGGTCAAAAATGGGCCTTTTAACCTTGGGTTGAGTTTGAGTGGGGTTTGGGTTCAAATTTTGGGCAAATCATGTTAGGGTTTTGTTTGTGGGAATGTTAAGGAAGATTTAGAAAAGATTTGAGGTTAATTGGAGTTGAATTGGGTGAGTTTGGGTTAAGTTTGGGTCATGGGTCCAAATTGGGCTTTAAGGCCAAAAGTGAGATTGGATCCAAATGTCAATCAAATTGGACTTGGATTTGGTTTAGATTGGTATTGGGAGTGTTGAATTGAAGTTTAGAATTGAATTGGACCAGAATTTGGGTTAATTGGATAGGTTTGGTTTGACATTGGGTTCACTTTGGGTTAAAATGGGTGAAATTGGGGGTTTTGACAAAAGTAGGGTAAATTGACAAAATTGGCCCATGGTGTAGTTGGACAAAATGAAATTGGGAATATTTGGGATTTTCTGGAATTTTCTGGGAATTTTCTGAATTTTTGGATTTTTAGGCCAAGAAGGGTATTTTGGGTATTTGGAGGGTATTGGGAGGTATTTTTGGAATCTTTGGTATTTTTGGGTATGGATGATCAATTTGAGTGATGTGGAGATGTTTGGGATTGATTTTGGAAAATTTTGGGTAATTTGGAAATTTTGCAAAAATTTGGGTAATTTTAAGGGTTTTGGGTAGGTTTAGTAGGTGTAGGGTCCTAGGGGTCAAAAATTGAAAATTTGGGAAATTGAAGATTGGGTGAATCTAGGTGAAAATAAATCATTTTGGTTGAGCCATGAAGCCATTTCAAGCCCATATGAGCCATAAAAGGACTCATTTGAGGCATTCACTATGTTGTTCCTAACCCTCTTAGCCAAGGGCTTAGGGGTTAAGGATCATCCATGTGAATCACCTACATGAGTCAGGAGGTTAAGTTGGGTATGGGTGTGGTTTTAGGAAGTGTGTGGAAATGTAGTGTGTAAGTGTAGTGTAAGTCGGCCCCTTCACTGGACCGGGCCACCTGAGGCGATCCTAAGGCCAAAGAATCTTATAGGAACTCATCCTTTAAACTTCCACATTTGATTTCAACCCTCTAGGTGATTAGGGGTCTATAGTCAAGTTTGTGGAGTTTGCGGGGAGTTTAGAAGTGGTTTGAATTTCTAAAAGGCGGGTCCCAATTCTAGTCCTCTAAGATAGTCAAAGGAAAAGCCTAAGGCTAGATCCTAAGCACTAAAAAGAAGAAGGGAAGACCTCATCAAAAATGAGGTCAACAATAGTCTGACCGTCCATGACAAAGCTGGTGGCTAGCTGGGCCAAGGGAGCCAGAAGAAAGTTTAAATGTGATTAGTTGGGAGGTTTGATGGCTAATGGCAAAGATTGGGTCATTTGGCCAAATATGGGAAGAGACCCCCTAAATCAAGCTACCCTTGGTCCATGGCTCACCTAGGGTGGGTTAGGTGGATCTAGGTTGGTTCTTAGAGTCAAAGTTCAAATGGCATCTGTGGTGGTCCGAGTTGGCTAAAGCAAGTAGCTCCAAGTGGGTTTAAGGTTTGGGTTCAAATTCTTGGACTTGTCTTGGACTTGGGTTTGGGCTTGGCTAAGGTTTATATTTGTCTCAATTGATTGACCAATTTGATTTAGAAGGTTGTCATAAAGAATTGGGAAGTCAATTGGGTGAAAATTGAGAGGCCATGGAGTTTAATTTGGTGAGATTTGGATTTTTGGACAAAATGGGGATTTTGGTTTGAATTGGATTTAGGCTAGGTTTGAGCTTGGTTCTAGTCCAATTAAGGTTCAAATTGGTCTAGGGGAATGTTGTGAAGTGTGTAAGAAGTAAATTTGGTGGAATTGAATGGGTTAGGGAGTTCAATTTGATGCAATTTAGACTTAGGGTCAATTTCGGACATTTGAATTAGGTTGAGACTTGGCTTTGAAATTGGGTTCAATTAGGCTAGGATTTGGTTGACATGATGAAAACTGATTTAGGATTGAAATTGGGTGAGTTGAAATCAATTTGGTGTAAATTAGGGGTAATTTGGAGAATTTGGACACTTAGGGGTGATTTGGGAATTTTGGCAAATTTTGGCTTGTTTTGGTGGATTTGACTGAAATTGAAGAAGGTGTGGGGTGGTTCAAACTTATTTTGGGGACATGTGGAATGAATTTGGAGATTTTGGGAATTTTTGGAACATGGGGAGCATTTTGGTAATTTTGGTAAATTTGAGGGGTATTTTGGAATTTTTTTGTATTTTGGAGTATTTTGGAGCTATTTGAGTGGTTTTGAATGATTTGTAATAATTTTTAAAGGGAATTTGAAAATTTGAGTAATTTTGAAAAACTAAGGTTTTAGGGGCATTTTGGTAATTTTGGGATAGTTTAGGGATAAAAGGTAAAAATTGGAAATTTAGCAAAATTGGAATCAATTGAGAATATTAATCATAGAATTACCCCTATTGATCTATAGGACCAAGGGAAATCTCATTTTGGATGTTCCATGTGTTGGTCCTAGCCAAACCCTAGACAATGACTAAGGGTTTGGGGAACCACCCACATGAGTTTCCAAAAGAGTGGGGAATCAGGTTAAGAGTGATTGGTTTAAGGTTGTAGGTGAAGGTACGAAGTTGTGTGTGTGTGCAAGACTGGCCAAGGCCACACCACCCAGGGTCAATCCTAAGGTCAGACAATCCTATGGGAACCCCGCTTGAGCTCCCTCATGGTTGGCTCCATCCTACTAAGTGCTAGAGGTTAGAACCAAACATACAGAACTCCAAGAGGAGTAAAGAAGTGTTTAGCATTTCTAATGGGGTAAGGTTTTCATTCACTAGTCTTCTAGGATAGTCAACAAGAAAGTCATATGGCTAGATCCTAGGTTACTAAGGAAGAGAGACTAGACCTCAACAAAAGTGAGGTCAACACCAGTCTCCTAAATAAATCGTTGGAAAAAGTCATAGAAAATCTAATCGGAATGAAATCTCTCTTTGAATTTTTACAATAGTTCAACTTGCCCTTCGCTGCTCAAAGAAGCTCAAATAAGTTCCCTGTAAATCAATTCATTAATGATGACATGATTCATTTCTCTAATATGATTTTTGTATATTTCTAAGAAAAATTATGGAGCATTTCTAAGATCTTGAAAGATCCTTATAGAGTGAGCAACCCAATATATGTTTCATCTTAGAATAATTATTACACGTGGATGATTACTTGAGAAAGTTGGACCAAATGATTGTTAGAGAATAATCCTGAGAAAATGAATAGTGCGGGAAATTTACTAATAGCTCTCACTTTCTCATATGCTTAGTTGATTTCTTATTCTTAAGTCATTTGTTATATGAGGTATGAAGCTATTCAACCCTTTTCATTCAACAAGTGCTTGTTAATGTTTTACTCTCGTCATGATTGACTACTTCATTGAATGAGTTAAAGCTAAATTAGTCTAATACATTATATTCATCTACATCATCTCTCATTATAGTTTACTTACTAGTTTTAAGTTGTGTGGCAGTGTCAATGGAATCCAGCTGACCGATGGAGTCAATGACTATAGGTGGCTTCTAAAAGTTATGATGATAGAGAGTGACAACATTCCAGTTTGTTCAAATTGAGCAAAAAATTTTCTAAAATTACTACATTCTAAATACAATACACCCCTAATTCATCCAACAAAATAGCCAAAAGGTGATTACATAATAGTGAAAGGGAAACTAGATAACAACTATCAGAAAATAGGATCAATGAAAAAGGAAAAAAATCCTAAATAAAATAAAATAAAATAAAATAATAGTAGATCGTTCTACGCTGAAAGCTAAATATGTAAAAATGAATGAAGGATCCCTTGGATTGTGTGTTTATCAGAGTTGAAGGATCATATTGATTTTAGGCTAAAGTTGACCCAAACCATTTAGCTTTGACCAACGCCGCACTTGACTCAAACCCATAACTCGAATTCAACCTTTCTAACATGTTTATTACATGGATTAAGTAATTTTTTGAATCAATGTGATCTTATGATTTATGTAAATCATTTAACTCATCCCAAATTTGCTTAACCAAATTCAAATAATAATTAAGTCAATTTTGAGTTAATGTTTAGTTATATGAGTCAGCCTTAATCTCACTCAAATAGTAAAAGGACTAAGAAGTTAAAACAAATTTTTTTGAGTTGAGATTAACAAAAAAAAATTAGGTTAAATTATAGCCCTCACAAGTAAGCAACAAATGCACCCTAAAAGATCAAAAGCAAACATTAACTTTAAACTGTGGGAGTGATCTTCGGAGTGGAAGGGAGGAAGAGGACCCAAAATAATGACCAAAATAAGTTATTGATCTTTGAATGTCAAAGTAGCTCTTCAAATCGAGTGTTTTTGCTTTAACGACGGCTCTAAACTAAGATAAAACTAGCTACAAATTTCCTTATTTTTTTTCATGTCTTTCTTGCCATACATGGTAAATTTTTTGAACATAAAGAAATATCATACAAAGATATGTGACAATTTTATTTGGTGATTTAGAGTTAATGTAAAATGGACAATTTTACTTTACATGTCTATGAATTGGTAGTGTAAACCAAAAATGAATAAATCTTCAACATTATTTTTGTAAGCATTTTAAAATAATTTATATAGAGCACCAAATTAGATACTCTTTCGAACAACTGATTATCTTGAAGAACTCTTATTAGTTTTTCTCATTTTTGTATGAGGTCTTTGATTCTTAGTCAGTTGTTGTCTCACAAACAAAATAAATAAATAATAATAACAATTTTTTAAAAAATCAGCAGCAAAATCACCAAACAGAATGACTCACGTGCTTTGTCACACGGCAATTTCATCGATTTATATTTTTTTATTTATTATTTTAAATATTACAATTTTAAATATTCTATTTTTAAATTTTGTACTTTGTAACAACCAAATTGAAGATGATGGATATGTTTACACATTCCTAGTAATAAAAAATTTAAGAGCTATCATTGAGTGCAAATGAGCTACAAAAGTTTTATTAAGAGGTTTATCTGGTTCCCCAAAAAAGAAGAGGTAGTAACAACCAATTCCAATATGGTATGATAAATCTTTCAGATTTTTAGCCAAGCCTAGTAATTTTCTCCAATACTTAAAGAGGCCTGAGAAGAGCTGCCTGTCCAAATTAATACTTGGGCCACCATAATTTGATTCATGCAGTTATTTTGGCATCATATCAACTTATGGTATCTCCAATAGTATAATATAATGTTTCAGACATTTGTCCTGTATATTCACTGTACAAAAATAAATAATTTACAAGCCTCTAGAGTGCCAAACTTTGCTCACAAGTAGAGCAAACCTGAAGGTCATGACGATTAAATTTTCTACATTCGTCGAAGAACAATATTTGTTCATAAAAGTAATATCAACTAGTAAGCAATTTGCAAATTAGACATTGAATATAGAAAATCAACATCTGACACAAACTATTCCATTATCACACAAACCCTAAAAGATGCCATCAGCAAGTTTGAACATTAATAATAATAATGAAAACTATACAGTTAAAAATTTCCTTTTTCTTTTCTATGTAGCCATAACTAAGAAAACTCAGACACTCTCACTAAATACAGTCACCTAGTAGAGAACAGCATCTACAATAAGCCCCTGATACAAATCCAAAAACCATGTCTGATTACCTTTTGGTCATGTAACAAAGTCAGCTCCAGAAAATGTTCTCCCACTATAAGGTTATGTTAACTAGAAACAACTTCAATTTCTCCAGCCTTCTTACTGGATCTGCTCAGCTGAAACACGGGATGACTGTAAAGCTTCTGCACTCCCTTCCTAAGATTCAGTCTATTCAACAAACCTTCTACATCACCATTACCGTTTCTGCACTTAGTTCCATCTTTCACAGCATCTAAATCGGTTATAGTAGGAGAACATTTTCCGGAAATAAACTCACCGTCATCAACTTCACTTCTCTTCTCAAAACTCCGAAAGCTCTCATCGGCATCACTGTCTGTACCATCTTCTACGCTGAATAAGTTGCTGAATGGTTTGACTTTCGAGGCACCTGAAGTAGAAGTTCCTCCATCCACATTCATGAAAGAAATCTCTGCAACATTTGAGAAATCATGGGAATGGAATTGCTTGGCCTGTGCTGCTTCATTCTCTCTTTCTCCGAGCTTCTGTACAACTAGGGTCTTGAGAAAGTTCATTACTTGAACCGCATGTATTAATGCTGTCAAAGGATCCGCCATCTGGGAAAAGACAACTAAGAAGATGATAAAATTTTTAAGATTTTAAAATAATGCAGAAAGTTCATATAGGAGATAAGCAAAAAAATATCCAACCTGAGTCATGTTAGGAGCAAAAACCATGGCTATACTTCGAGCGTTCATCTTATTGTAACGTTCATGCTCCACAACATCTACCATTAAATTAATGGCCCAGTCGAGCAAAGCTGCTTCGGTGCGTGGCAGCACCCGTACAAGTTGATAGCAATCCTCCTGGGTATTACAGTGCATGACTTGCTCCGGTGTAAGCGAGTCAAGAACCCCATTCGGAAGTTCTCTAAACCATGCCTATCGTTAATAAGAAAATCCTGTCAGTTGCTTCAGATAAAGGGGAGCGTCTTTACCAGTAAGCTATTAAATCTTAAAATTTCACCAGTAAATAGAAGATACTCAGTAAGTTATAGCTAAAAGATGTGAAATAACCATTTTTTATCATCAATAATTTCATGATCCATATAGAAGTCCTCTTGACAGCAAAGCGTACAAACCCAAAACCAGGAGCCATTGAAATATAAAAGCCATAACTCTTAATGTAAACAGTTTTGAAAAAATTTCTGACCTCCTAAACAGAATCTACCTGAACGTGCTTCTGTGTTGGCTCCAAATGAGATTAGTATTTAATCATTATTCCAAACTCCATAATATAATCCTTTAACACGTTATGAAACTGTGTCTTGGTCCTCATAGGATAGTTTTACTATCATACGAAACATTCTTGACTTTATAATAAATATCAACAGAATTGTAGGCTCAAAAGAGCCCAAAGAGAATGATGCTCCCATCAGGAACCAAGAGAATTCAGCAAGGGTTACCCATCTAGAGTCCAAGGATTATTCACCCAAGCATAAACAAGCATATGCAATAATATACAATGAAATATATACACAAAAGAAAGACTGGATATGACATGGATACAATAATTTGATATAACTACAAAAAGTAGGATGCAACTTATCTTGCACACAAAATTCTCTTTCATAATTTATAACTAGAACACTTCATGTCACAGTTTTATACTAAAAATACTATACAATGAAATATAATACCATATCTTCTCATGAAATGTTTAATGATTAAAAAACATTACAAATTGTAAACAATGTCTATGTTGAGAGGAAAATAAATCAAGAAAGAATTGCAAATAAAAAATTTGAATTATGAGAGAAAATTTAAAGCCAGTAACCGCACTTGTAAAAAGGAGGGTGAAAAAAAAAAGACGAGCAATTGAATCAAATTGAATGCCAAATGGTATCGCAAAAGGGATATAGAGAGTACCTGACGTACACTATAGCACCACAACAAGATCAACAATGAAGGCTAGACAAAGAATCAAGCTAAGGAGTAGTGCACAAGGAATAAAAGAAAAGAAAGAAGATCATAGACAATAGCATAGAACTTCTAAAAACAATAAACAAGAGAGAACCCAACCAACAAAACTAATTGGTTGCCAAAGTCAGTTTATAGTTTTGAGTAAATCGAATCAATTGTGAGCTACGTCACAAAATAATAACTGCCAAAATGTTAAATTATATCACATGTATGTCGCATACACATCAATTTTAGGATATCTACCCCACATTTGACATTTTCTATGGCAATATATATTCTAGACATAATTTCAAGTGTGCCATAATCAGTAGGGATGTCCAAGGAGTTTATGTACCCATCACATATCCGACATGAACTTTTACAAACATAGATAATAGGATAGAACTTTCACAAAAAAAGAAGGTCACAGACTATAGGATAGAACTTTTACAAACGCTAAACAGGAGAGAAACTAAACTACAAAACTCATGGGTTGCCAAGTGAGTTTGCAATTTTGAGTAAATCAAATCAATTGTGAACTATACTTTAAAATAATAACCGACAAAATGTTAAAATCATGTCTCATCAAAGTGTCATACACATCAATTTTGTTTTAGGATATCTACCCCACGTTTGACATTCTCTTTAGCAATATATATCATAGACACAATTTCAAGTGTGTCATAATTAGTAGGGCATGTCCAAAGAGCGTATTTACCCATCACGTACCTGACACGAACATAAAAGGTATTCTAAAGTGAATGTACTTCATCGAATCATGTCGAAACATATACTACATTTGTTGAAATAAAGTATTACCTTGTAACATAATGATCTTGCTTGTCAGGGCACATTACAACAACAACAACAACAAAGCCTTAGTCCCACTAAGTGGAGTCGGCTACATGAATCCTTTTTCTCCATTGCGTCCTATTTAGTGTCAAATTTTCATTTAATTCTAATAATTAAGATCATTTTTTATGCAATAAGCCCAAGTTTTCCTAGGTCTACCTCTGTCTTTCTTAACATAAGTTGTATCTAAAATATCTACTCTCCTAATCCCACTAAGTGGGGTCGGCTATTTAAAAAAAAAAGTATCACTGACTTCGCATTCAAAGTAATGTATCGAATAAGTTATTGTGTGGGAATTTCTTTTAATCTCCACCTCTAATAAGTAATACTTGAGTCATAGCATCAAGGCATGACCCAAATTAAATGAAAATAGCTACTTTACAATGTTGTGCCAATTCTAAATTTAATGTTTCGTAGCATTGAACTGAGTGGCAGATCTAAAGACTCAAAATGACAAGAAGGCCAATGCAATTCAAATGTTGGTAAGAATTATAATGTTTAATTGAAATGTACAAAACTATCAAGGGAAGAATTAATTAATTAGTAATCCTTTAATCTAAGTTTAGAGGACTGAACACAAAAAAAAAAGAAAAAAAAAACCGAACAAATAAGATTATTAAAGAAAGATGCAAAAACAACCCCCTCCCCTTCTACAGGTGTGCATACACATTAGAAATGCATTCCACATACTACAGGTTACGTGTAAGCCACTGCTTCTTCCAACACGACCAAAACTAATATTGTAATTAATTTACTATCTCTTATCTGAGAAATATAAGCGTATAGGGTAGATGAGAACTGAGATAACAAACAACCTCCAAAATTTTCTCATAAGGTCCATCAGTTATGTATATGAAATGTTCTTAAAACATGATGACCTGTCATTGAAATAAAATAAAAAATGGCCTAATAATAATCTAGTTCAATTTGAAGGATCTGGATATAGTCACTGAAATTAAAAAACCTTAATATCGAAGTCAAAATTAAAAAACCTTAGCACCTAAGCTAAAAGACTTGAGAACAACCCAAAATCCAAAGAAACTCACAACCAGAAATCACGTAGCTGTCACCTCAAACAAGATGAAAATAGCACAAACCTTTAAACTGGTTTTGCCCAGGGCTAACCTGAGCCAAAGCAAAAATGTAAACCAATTTACCCAGGCCAAACTTTTCAACACAAATTTTGAAGTGCAAATTAGCATGATAATCAAGTAAAGACCTTAATGAGAATTGAAAATCGTTTTCTCAAAAATCTAGTATGTACAATCATAACATGGGCTTAAATAGGGTATTATAATATTTTACAAATAAAGCCCTAGACTTCTTCAATATTCCCTTTTTACCAATAGGACCTAAATAAGGTCCAATTCTCGACATTCACCCTCAAGATGGGCAAAATATATTCACTAGACAAGTCTAATGAAGTTAGTCCTTTAGTGAGGCAATCAGCCACTTGTTCTCCAATGGCTACATGACTTAGCTCCAATAGCCCATTATTCAATTTTTCCTTGATGAAGAATCTATCAATCTCCACATGTTTAGTTCTATCATGTTGCACTGGGCTGTTGGCAATGTTGATTGCTGACTTGTTATCGCACCAAAACTTCATTTGAGTTCCTTGGTCAACGTTGAGCTCGCCCAACAAGGCTCTCAGCTACATCATTTCGACAACTCCTAAGGTCATGACCACATACTCTGTTTTTGGTGTTGACCTCGCTACTACAGACTGTTTTTTACTTTTCCAAGTGACCAAGTTGTCCCCTACGAACATCCAATATCCTGAGATCGATCTTCTGTTATTCGCACAACTCGCCCAGCCAACGTCACAAAAGCCTTCAATGTCCACATGTTCATTCTTCCTGAAGATCAACCCCTCCCTGATGCATTATTTAGGTATCTCAAAATCTAATACACTGCACCATATTTCCCTTCCTTGGACCATGCATGTAGCAGCTCACCACGCTCATTGCAAAAGAGATGTCGAGTCAAGTGTGGCACGGATAGATCAGACGGCCCACCAATCTTCGTTACGTCTCAGGATCAACCGGTTCTCCTATCTCTGCACTTAACTTGAACTTTTGGTCAATTGGAGAGATTGCAGGTTCACACCCCGACATGCTTGTTTCCATGATGAGATCTACTACATACTTTCTTTAGATAGGATTATTCCCTCAGGTCCACGGACCACTTCAATCCTAAGAAAATATCTGAGTTGTCCAAGATCCATGACCTCAAATTCATTGCCCGATCTTAACTTTAATTGGACAATCTCTGCCTCATCATCGCCGGTGAGAATGATGTTATCAACATACACAACAAGTATAATAGTGTGACAATCATGTCGTCGAAAGAACACCGTATGGTCTGCATTGATCTGCTGATATTCCTCGCCCAATATAATTTTTCTAAACTTGTCAAACCAGACTCGAGGAGACTGCTCCAAGTCATACAATGACTTACTGAACCTACACACCTTGCCCAGTGTCTGGACTATATTGAATCTTGGTGGTGTTTCCATATATACCTCCTCCAATAACTCACCATGAAGAAATGCATTCTTCACATCAAGTTGGTGTAATCTCCACACATTATTCACTACCAGAGAAACCAGTGTTCTCGTTGTGCTCATCTTTGTACTAGTGCAAATGTTTTATCATAATCAATGTTATATGTCTGACTTACCTTTTCTCCACTAATCGTGCTTTATAACACTCCACCTTCCCTTCAAGATTTGTTTCAAAGTGAAGATCCTCTTGCACCCAACTGTCTTTTTTTTGCTGATATTGGCACTATATCCCATGTTCAATTTTTATCAAGAGTCCTAAGCTCTTCATGTATAGCCACTTTCCATCTAGGATCCTCCTTAACAACCTGCCAACACTTGGGTATAAAGATAGTGTCTAAAGATGCAATGAGCGTTCAATGTAAAGTTGTTATGTTACAGCATGAAACAAAGTTAGCAATGCCATGTTCCCACCCAAAACGATCGGGAGGATGTCCCACATTGCTGTGAGAAGTCCTCGTTAAAGTTGGGGGTTAGGAGAAGGAGAAATCATATCACCTAGGAGTTCTGAGTCGGAAGTGGATGGTATAAGTATCTCAAGCGTCGGGGAAGACAGGGACAACGGACTAGCTGGCATAAGTGGTACTGCAGGCACCGCTCCTTCATTTTGCTTCCGTGTGTACACTCTTAACTCATTTTCAGCCTGACCTCTGGGTTCACTTCTCATTTTCAAGTTCTTTAATTGATTTATCCCACATCATAGGACAATGTACTACACTCACTAGTATCACTCTCTCACCAATGCTAAACACCCCCCTTGCCTCATATCTCCAACACCAGAGAGTCACTAAAGGGTGAGGTCTCACCTCTTAGGTGTGGTACGGTTCAAATTCTCTAAATGACATATCCTTGCTCACAAACAGTCTCTTCTCGATTAGGCTCCAGCAGGCATACCCCTTTGGGTAACAAAATAACCTCCGAACATGATTTCACAACTCTGGGATCCAGCTTCCCTACTGATGGTTTGTTATCCTTCAATAAACATACACATTCAAATACCTTCAATAAGAGGATCCCGCTATTATCTTCTTACGACATCTGATAAGGAGACTTCCAATACAACACTCTCGAGGGCATCCTGTTGATTATTGAGTAGTTGTCAAAACTGCTTGTCCCGATAAGTGTTTTGGAATGTTCACTAAGATCATCATACTTCAGGTCACCTCTAGAAGATATCTACTTTTCATATCTAATATTCAATTGTGTCGGTGTGTATGGAAATATGGTTTGATGTTGTATCCCTTGGGCTGACAAGTGTCCCTCAAATGTTTTATTGGTATACTTTTTCCAATTATCAGGCCTCAATACCTTCATTACCGCATCTTATTGAGTCTGGATTGTCTTGTGGAAGTCTTTAAAGAAAGCAAACACATCTCCCTTATTTTCATCAAATATTATCAAGTAGCATGAGAAAAATAATCGATAAATATCACAAAATATCAATAACCATTCATACAACTTGTAGAATAATATCACCAAACATCATAATGTGTCAAGTCAAAAACGCCAAAACTCCTATTCCCATTAACTGATATAAGAGCTCCTAGCAAATTTGTTAAACTTGCATGCATCATAAACAAGCTTTTGTTTATTTTTCTTTTCATATAAAGAATAATATAACCGACTCAATAAACTAAAACAAGGGTGTCCCATACGTATGTATTGTAGCAACAACACGTCATCTATACTCCTAGATTCTCCTACTCCGACGCTCAAGGATGTCAAAGCTGAGTCCATCCCCTCCCAATCCAAGTACCATAATCCACTATACCACGTTTCAGTCCCAAGTGTCTGGCCCGACTTTTTCTCTCAGAAGATCACCTAAGGAATATCAAAAGAAAGAACACATTTTAGTTGAATAATAATGATACTAATGGATAAAAAATTCACTGAAAAAAGAGCATGTAAAACATTGGACAAGGCCATATAATAGGCAGCATCATTGTACACTTATTAACTACAGGCTGTGTTGTACCATCAGCAGTCAAGATGCTCAATGATACTGTTGGGAGAGTATAGGAAGAAAACTCTCTAGCAGTACCTGTCACATGTCAAGATGGATCAGAATATACTATCCATTATAATGATCCTGTGGTGGAAATAAAAGCAAGAGCATGTGTATCACAAGTACCTTTGTCTGAGCGAGCATAAGTGACAATGTTACCCTTTCATGACGACAGGTTGGAAGCCTCCTTAGCCCCATCTCCTACCAGTTTTTGCTTCCTCTTTAATAACTTGAGAAACTCATAATCCTCATTGGTAAAAACCAAACTTGTTTCTCCCTCTTCTACTACCATCATATTTATCGGGTAGCCCTCATTTTCACTTTTTCGACCACCACGACCACGACCACGACCACGGCTTTCACCTTGTCCACATCCACCTGTCTCTCTCTTTAGGTGGCCAAGGACAGATCTTGCTAAAATGTTCAACTTCACCATAGATGTAGCACTTGCGAGACTCTCCCTTGACACCTATCATACCTAAGCTCAAGGCAGCAAAAGCTATTTGCGCACCCGGAAGTTCACTCGGCTTACACAGTAGCTTCATGCAACAATCTTGTATCACTGCAGGAATGGCCTCATCTTGTGAAGGGATAGTTGCTTAAGCTAGGAGGACAGATCTCCTATGATAAAAGGTCGGGTTTAGATGGGCCAATAACGGCATAGTTCTCATTTGTGTAAATATCTCTTCTTCTTGCACTCCGGATCACCACAAATCGACATCGGTGGGAAGTGATCAAGATTTACCCACAGTCGCTCGAATTCTGTGGAGTACTCTTGAACCGATCTATCATCCTGAACAACTGCCTCTATCTAAAGTTGAATCTAGAACACCCTCATGTTGTTTTCAACTCCAGTATAGATCAAGTGTAAAGCAAGGCATGTGTTGTCCTCCAGTCATCCCTCTAAGCATTGTCACTCTTTGGCTTGACCCACGTCAAATATCCCTCTAGTCTCTTCCCTACTATGACAGCCTCGATCCGACGTGACGAACTCAGATATGTGGCCGGTCCATCAAGTTTCAGATCCACCGGAGCGAGATCTACTTCACCTGTCTTAGAGCACGTGCTGAGGTAATGACTCCTGTCAAGATGCTAGATCCCTATATGAGCACAACCAAGACCTTCAGAATTTTAAGATCTATCTTCTCCAGAAGTTCCAATCCTTTACCTCCTGCACTATCTCCGTCTCCTAACATCCTCAACCACAAGAATTCAGATCGACATCACTAAGATCACATGTGACTTCTTTCCTGCAAGTTCATGTGATCTGTTTTGCCTTTAGTTCGCACTAAGTCGCAACACCTCTGCCTGCACGCAAAACCGCAGCCACTTAGACTATTCGCCTCCCTACTGTCAAGTGGAACTCCATAAACGAAGCCCTACTCCGCTGCCTTCCTCGCGCCCAAGCCTCAATTCCACGCTATTTCTTGCGGCTAGTCTATTGAGAAGGCAACAACAGGACTGATGCATAAGAAAGACCACCAACGAAGCCTTGCTCCCCTGCCTTCCTCACACCTAAGCCGCAATTCCTCGCCGTTTCTCACGGCTACAGTTTGCTGAGAAAGAAACTACGGAACTGCTATGTACGAAAGACCACTGAATCAGCTGCCGCCTTCCTGCATGTCTCTGTTGGCTCTAACTGCGAGTGCTTCGAAGGATCGAAGAGAAAAGCTAGGAGTTTTGGGTCTTTTCACGCAGATCCATAACCGCCGCTGCTTCGCGAGAAAAGCACACGTGAAGAAAGGATTTTACAATCTTGTAATACGCTTTAGAAAATTATTTAGATAGACAAGTTTGGAATGAACAATTGGTACAGCTTCTATAGAAGCTAAAAGCATAAAAATGTTGCCTAGAAAGTCACAAAGAATGCAAGATAATATCACAATATTACTGTTACGTCAGGTGGACTTAAACTTTAAAGAACGGCTTCGGCAGGCTACATCATCAGCTTAGGAGGTGGAAAATACTTGTGAAATTGCAAAAACATATAACAGTGTCAGAAGGTCATGAAGACAAAATAAATCATGAAAACCGCCACCTTCTGATCCAATAGCCTAGGATACAACAAACCATGAAAGGATTATGCAGGTAATGAATACCCCAAATTTTTTATCATGATTCAGGTATTAAACATTTCAAGTAGAATTTATGTTCTGAGCAAGATTATAATGATCCTAACACCAAATCAAATCTTCTATTAAAAAATATAAATTTCAAGTCCGTGCAAAATTTCAATATGTTTAATATTGTTAGGCCATACTTACTATACCTTAATCAGACCAGCAAGACAGTGTAGATCAACTCCATATGGCACAACGCCCTTGTTTAGCTGCTCTCTGACAAGAGTTTCTTGTCCATTCTCTGCATTAATTCTGAAGATCCCTTCTGCCTAGAGTTACAAAAGTCATAATTCATTACAAACATATTATAGGAAATAACATCCACAACCATCAACAGATATATAGAGATGACGGAACGACCTTAAGGCCACCTTGTGAATACAGGTGTCTTTGCATGGAGAGCAAAATAGTTGGCACACTGTTTCCTCTACTATCATGGGAACATTGCATATATTCTGCAGAAACTCCAAATACGCTGACACTGAAATGAAAAAAATGAACCAGATGAAGAAGAATTGAATAAAAAACATATTTGATGACAAATAATAAGGAACACAAAAAAGTAGGCTAGTGTTGCAGGTACAATAAACCTTTCAAGGACAATATTAGTCTACCAAGTTAGGTTCATCAAAAGAAGTGTAATAGATCAAAGAGACCCTTCCTTTCACATAGAAAAACCAAGCCGAATCCTCCCCTTTGCGATCGATGCTCCATCCCTCCTCTTGAAAATTTCACGATTTTCTTTTGCAATCTAGGGATGTAAGTGAGCCGAGTAAAATGACTTGTTAGCAAGCTCACAAGCTGAGTTTATTGTGTCATGAGCTCGAGATCAAATTTGAGCTCATTTATTATATAAGATTGAGCTTGGCATGACTTAAACCAAATAGCTCATCGAATCAAAACAATTAACATTAACTAAGACCTATGTTTAATTATTAATTGATTTTAATTAGGTAAACTCTGAAAATTTTAAAGTTTATGATATCTACAAATTAAATTGAGATCAACCATTAAGTCAAGCTTGAGCTTTCTAATTGAGTTCAAGTATTGGAGTCAAGCCTGAACTTGACTTTTTTTACTTAAGTCGTGCTCGAGCAATAGTTCAGGCTAACCAAAAATTAAAGAGCTTGGCTCAATAAACCAAAACTCAATTTGCCTCTTTTACACCGTTACTCATAACTACCTCCATTTCCCCAATCCCATTGATCACGTAACCTTTCCGATGCTCTTCACAACTTCTAGCCATGATATAAGATTCACATAAGATCAGGACATCACAGCTAGGGCTATCAAAAAAGCTTGTTCATGAATAAGTATTCGGCTCACTAAGCAGCTTTTCGATTGCTTCGTTAAGCAAACGAGTCGAACATAAATAAATGTTTTGAGCTCAATTTATAAATGAGCCGAACACGAACACACATTTGTTTGATCGTGTAAGGCTCATTTTGGCTCATATTAATTAAATAATAAATAAATAATATGTAAAAGTTGAAATAGTGATAAAATTTGGTTGTTATAAATATATAAAACAAAATTTAGGTGTTAGATATGTAAATACATAAGAATGGGAAGTATATGACTAAATGACCCTAGAGTTTTTCGCATTTTGGTGTTATATATGTAAATAGATAAGAATTTGGTAGTATGTATGTAAATGCCCCTAGCCTTGCCCCACACCGTTCCTAACATTTAGTCATTAGGTGTTAGATATGAAAATACATATAAATTAGGTGGAATGTATTTAAATATCCCTTGAATTTTATAGTTTACATAACCTGTCCCGTCAAACTACCCCCCACCGCCTACCTTTGAGCCCCAGATCAAGAGTTTCTATGTTTGAAATGCTCTTTAAAAGCAAAAAAGAAAGCTAGCCAATTTGACAAGCTACGGAAGACCGTGGAATAGTGGCAAATGTTGTTTAAAAATGATTAGTTTTCATCATGATAGTTTAATATATTAAAATCATTTTAATTTTATTAAGTAGGCAACAATCAGCTCATAAAAAAGTTAGAGTTTTTCAATTAATTCAGCTCAAATCAAGCTAAACGTGAGCTAATCCAAACAAATGAATTTATATCAAGCCGAAAATGAACATGCCATTCACGAGCTATTTCGAACATCAAGCTCATTTCGAATAAAAAAATTTCGAACAAATCAAACACAACAAGCTCTAGACTCACTCAAAATCGACTCGTGTACACCCCTAATCACAACAAGCTTCTACCAAGTGTGGAAGCCAGACCCTAAAGCTATGCAATCGCCCCTGTCCAACCCCCCCACTTGTTCCTTTCTCCTTCTACATAATTGAGGACAAAGAACCTTTCACCGTTTTTTCTCTCTTGACAACAATCGCTGATCCTTGATAGTGTTTCCTTACCTTCTCCTTCCCCTATATGTGTATTCCCTCTCTTTATTGTCATCTCCTCCTACGTCCTTTGTGACCATATAATTTTATTTTTATGCTCAATGAAGTGAAATAACTTATCTTTTAACATTAAATTAATTCGACTATTGTGTACTATTTAATTCTTCAAAACAAAAGTTTAGATCGTATTGAGTTATCATTGTTCCATACAGTTAACAGTTTAATCATAAATAGTTCAATTTTTTGAGTTTGATTTGTCAAACTCACCCGTGATAATTCTTTTCATACAAAATTCTGAGTGTGTTTGCTGGGACATCCTTATAGAAGCAAATTTTCCAAATGTAGATTTTATTTTGATATTTTTGAAGTTATGTACTAGATCACTTGTATTTCTTATGCGGCCTGTGTCGTATTGCTTGTACACTTTTTAATTGGTTTCCTTCCTTTTTTTTGCGTAGTTTCATTTTATTAATAATAATTGAATTCTAATTGTGAAAAAAAAAATAATATTTATTTTTCTTTGCTCCCTACTATCATTTATATTATTTTTCTATAAAAGTTCTTGTTCTAACTACAATCAAGTTTTCATATCTCTTCATCATATCCCAAATAGCGAAGTGAATCGTCTTTTAGAGTTGGCCTTAAAACAAACAAATGACATACTATTATATGAAGGCTAGCCCCTTCTAACAATTTCTTCTTAGGGTCGAGCTCGTTATGAATCTATCTGAAAACAATTGTGATGGAGAGCTCAGTCTATATTTATTGAAAATCCAAATCTTTTTACAGAGCAAGCTAAACAGGCTTTTTATTGTAGCCATTTATTCTGTAATTTTTTTTATTTAGTAGTCCATGTTTATAAATTTTAAGGCATTTATTTAATAATGGCAATGATGATAAATCCTATTGAGAATGAGTTGCATTCTCTAATATCTATATTGGTTTCATTAGTTAATTCAACACTAATCTCTTGATTGGATTGACTCCTAGTTTATTGAACCATTACTTTAGTGTTTTGGCTCTCTGATAGATGCATTTGAGCTTTAAATTGGGTTGTAAATAGTCTTCTCAATTTAGCTCTATTCAGCCACCAAATTATTAGTTCTCTTCAGTTCATCCAGATATATAATGGTTTGTTCATGTACCTGCTTCTCACATGAAAAAATGTAGCCACTACCATGCCTATCTACATGTGACTTGTTTGTGAACCCCATTATTATGCAAGAAGCACGTAAATCCTTTGCTTCCATTTCCTAATCGCAAGCGAGATTTTTTTATCGACAGTTGATTTTGGCTCACTATCTCATGCATTGATTGCATGTAATCTAATTTTAGTTTATCAATGTCCATCTCTATTCATAACTTACCTTTGTCATATCAGATTAGTAATATATTTAAATATATAAGGACGTCCGTGGCATTAACAAAAATAGTTGTAATCATAATAAAATTTTAAATTTCTTTCAATCATGTGTGCTTATTAAATACTAAATTCTATAAGAAAATCATAAATGATAACCATCAATTTTAAAGGGAAGTAACATCCTTCAAAGAAGAGGCCCGGGTCATTATTTTTGTGATATCTTTCGCTGTATTTTTACATTTACATAATTTATGAATGGTTTTAAAAAGTATCATTTATTTTAATCAAAACGGTTAAAAACAAGATTTAAAGTTGTAGAGTAAATTTTGATTGAAGCATATTATATTTACTATTTAACTTCCAGACAAAATTTCAAAAAATTATATAAACGTTAAAATGTTCTTATTGAGAATTGTATATAGTTTAAGGTCCTATTTGTACATAGGAAATATAGACTATGTTTGAGGGAGCTTCGTGGCATTAATGTAGCCTTTCGGCGAATCTCCTTTAAAAGTG
This sequence comes from Papilionanthe hookeriana x Papilionanthe teres, assembly GCA_022702705.1. Taxonomy (NCBI): domain Eukaryota; kingdom Viridiplantae; phylum Streptophyta; class Magnoliopsida; order Asparagales; family Orchidaceae; genus Papilionanthe; species Papilionanthe hookeriana x Papilionanthe teres. The sequence goes on from CM040428.1 coordinate 60,462,360, forward strand.
GCGTCGCGGACAGCTCGTTTGCATCCGCGTTTTAAAATGGCAAAAAAATACTATTTTTTGCATATATAGGTCGGCTGACACACGTAAAATAAAATTTGCTAAACCTTGTGTCACGATTTACCTCCTTTTCGTCGAACGCAATGGAGGGAGATCATCGCTCCAAATGAAGCCATAGAAGTCTAGGGATTTATTTGTAAAGAAAGTTGTATGGCTCTATATAAGTCCAAGTCCTTAATAAATAGAGAAAATATTTTTTTAGCAATTATTTCTATTTTGTATCAGAGCCTTAACCTAGTAGTTTCCGTTGTTGCTTGATCTGACGACTCAAGATCAGTGACCGGAAGAGCATCGCTTTGATCGCAAGCTACAAAGGGATTGCAGAAGCAATGAAGGTTATTATGACTCTGATTGGGCCAATTGTGTTGATTACAGAAGGTCCACATCAAAATATTGCATGTTCATAAGGGGCAATTTAGTCTCTTGGAATAGCAAGAAGCATACAGTAGTTGTGAGGTCGAAGATAGAGGCAAAGTAAAGAACATGACCTTAGAAGTTGTGAGATGTTATGGCTGAGAGCTATATTGGTAGAGCTCAAGGTGGAACGAGGAGCAAAAAGGAAGTTGTGGTGCGATAACAAGTCAGCAATCAGCATTGCCAACAACCCAGTGCAGCACGACAGAACCAAACATATGAAGATTGACAGGTCCTTCATCAAGAAAAAGCTATATAGTGATCTACTAGAAATAAGTGATATAGCTACCAAGGAGCAAGTAGCTGACTATCTCACCAAGAGACTTAGCTTGTTAGATTTATTTAGCTTATGTGATAAGATGTGCTTAGTGTATCTCTTTTGCCTAGCTTGAGGGAGAGTGTTGAGAATTGCATATAGTTTTGCGTCCTATTTGGAAATATGAAATATAGAAGTCTAGGAATTTATTTGAAAAGAAAGTTGTATGGCCCTATATAAGACCAAGTCGTTAATGAATAGAGAAGATTTTTATTGTCCTTTGTGAGTGAATATCACATATTCTATGGCTTTCATAAAAATAAACAGAGTATACCGCACGATTGGATGGATTATGGATTATGGATTATGGATTATGGATTATGGATTATGGATTATGGATTAAAGTAAGAGGGAATCAAAATAACAATAAAAAATAGAATTAAACAACCGTACAGGCATCTTTTGTACATTGCATACGGCTTTGCAATGGATTTTCTTTTTTTGATAGAATTTCTTTTATCGAAAAGAATAAATAGAGCCTATATGATTCAAATCATTAAATGCAATTATTTTAAATTATGGTACGTGAACTATGTTTTGATTTATATGCTTCAATTTCATTTTATTATTAGTTGTTTGAAAATCCTGGACACAAAGACGCTCTAAATTAAAGCATTCGGAAAAAAATGGGAAAGACTAAGAATCTAGACAGATCTCAGTGCATTGCATCAAGTATATATATAATAGAAGTATGTATATAAGATAAAAAGGAGGAATTCATAAATACCTACACAAAAACATATGTAAGTAGGTTGTTGAATTTAAAGTAAAATTATATAAAATTTAAAATTAGAGTGATTAAGATGAATATAAATGGAGAATAATCATAGTCATTGCACCAAGTGTAAGAAAAAAGAGAATCACAAGAAAACGATATGTTATAATATGAAGCAAATGACAAATGACTAAAAAGAATAGATTGTGGGAGAAGGTACCTTTGAAGATTAAAAAGGGGAAAAAAAGAAATTTGGTACTTTTGAAGAATATGCTTTGAGACAACAAGTGGTAGAATTAATAAGGAAGGATTAAAAGGAAAAGGAAAATATTAGAAATCGCAAAATGACTTGTGAAAATAACGTTACATCACAACCTCGTGAAGCAATTGATAAAAATTAAAGGAGATTTAATAAAACTAACAAAATAGTTAAACAGTTCTAATAAGGTTCTCCACAAGAAAGAAACGATGGAAGAATGCTAATGATCATGATACAAATGTTTGTGCAAGTGATTTCACACACATATAGGAACGCTTAGATGCACACGAGTATAAGAATATCCACCCAATTATTTATTTTCTCAAGCTAATTTAGCTAAATTCCAGAAACAAAAGGCAACGCTAAAATGAAATAAAATTAACAGAGGTGAAATACGGACAGGCTTTTAAAGCCCAATTTATAACATTAGAAGAGTGAATTCATGATGAATGTAAATGCAATGGCCTAGTCTCCAATGTTAACACACTCCCGGGAATGGTCAAGCAAGCACAATTAACTTCTGAACTCTGAAAATATCAAAAAGAACAAGCAAGTCCAGTCTGGAAAAGCAATAGAAGCAAAACCTAGATGAATAATAGACAGACAACAATACCCCATTCCGTCAGTTTTTGAGTTGAAAGTTTGGAATTTGCAGGAAAAGGACAACCAGAATCATAAAGATAACGTTATAGTAGCAGTAAAGAAGTATAGGATAATCCTAATAGCATCTAACAAAGGTCCCTCGAGAAATAATTTTGAAGGAATGATTTCTTTTCCATTCAAGAGCTGGGCTTCTATAGAGCCATAGAAACCGTTTACAAATAATCCCTAGACTTCTATAATTTCTATTTACAATTAGACCAATCAAAAATAAGATACAAAACTCAACACTCCCCCTCAAGATAGGCAAAAGATATCCACTAAGCCCATCTTGTTACTTAATCTAGACAAATCTAATGAATTAAGTCTTTTAACATCCACTTACTCTCTAGTGGCTACATGAATTAGCTCTAGTAGCACGTTATTCAGCTTTTCCTTGATGAAGAATCTATCAATCTCCACAAGTTTGGTTCTATCATGTCGCACCGTGTTATTGGCAATGTTGATTGCTAACTTGTTGTCACACCATAACTTCATTTGAGTTTTCTGATCCACCTTGAGCTCGACCAACAAGGATCTTAACCACATCATCTCGGCAACTCCTAAGGCCATGCCCTGTACTCTACCTCTACTGTTGACCTCACTACTACAAATTGTTTCTTGCTTTTCCAAGAGACCAAATTACCCCCTAAGAACATGCAAAATAACATGAGGTGGATCCTTTTTCATCTATGCAACTCGCTCAACCAGCATCACAATAGCCCTTAATGCCTACATTACCATTCTTCCTCAAGGTTAACTCCTTCCCCAGTGCACTCTTCAGGTATATGATCCTTCCTTGGATCATACATATAGCAGCTCACCACGCACATTGCAAATAAGATGTCAGACGACCCACCAATTTTCGATATCTCTCACGATCAACTGGCTCTCTCACCTCCGCACTCAACTTAATCTTCCAATCAATTAGAGAAACTGCAAGCTTGCATAACATTATGCATGTTTCTGTGAGAGAGCTAATACATACATTCTTTGAGATAAAATTATCCTCTCAGGCGCACGAGACACCTCAATCCCAAAAAAGTATTTGAACTATCTAAGGTTCTTCACCTCAAATTGTTTATCCAATCTAACTTTTAGTTGAGCAAACTTTGTCTCATCATCACCAGTGATAATCATGTCATCAATATACACAACAAACATAGTGATGTGACCACAATTTTAACGAATGAATAATGTATGGTCGGCATTAATCTGTTGATATCTCATACATACCATAATTTTTCTAAACTTGTCAAACCAGACTCGAGGAGACTGCTTCAAGCCATAATGTGACTTCTCGCGCTGAATCCTGGTGGAATGTCCATATACACCTCTAATAAGTCATCATAAAGAAAAATATTTCTCACATCAATTTTGAGTAATCTCCACCCACCATTCACAGCTAGAGATCACTATGCCATCTTCGCTATAGGTGCAAAAGTCTCTTCATAATCAATGTCATATGTTTGATTGTACCCTTTCTCCATCAATCGTGTCTTGTAACGCTCCACTTTCTCTTTTGGATTTTGTTTTACTATGAAAATTTACTTGCATCCAACTGCTCTTTTCCTCACTGTAATGGTACTATCTCTCCCAAATCCTGTTCTTATCGAGAGCACCAAGTTTTTCCAGCATGGCAGCCTTCCACTTTGGATTTTCCTTAGCTAACTACCAACACTTAGGTATAGAGACAATGTCTAAAGATGCAATAAATGTTCCGTGTTCAGATGATATGTTAGAGTATGAGACAAACTGAGCAATATCATGTGAGAAACCAAAATAATCAGGAGAATAATGATCAGGAGAATGACCCACATTGCTGTGAGAGGCCCTAAAGCCATGGGAGTGGGAGGAGTTGAGAAAGGAATCATATCACCTGGATAATCAGATTCTGAAGTGGAAAAATATAGATGTCTCAGAAGTTGGGAAGATGTAGGTGTCTTATGTGTCGGGGTAGATCGGGATAAGTGACTTAATGGCAGGAGTGACACGGCAGACACTGTTCCCGGACTTGAAGGCACGAGTGGCACAACAGGCATTGTTCCCTCATTCTGCCTACCTGCATACACTCTCAACTCCCTTTGAGGTTGAATCCCCCACCTTCAGGTTCATCTTCCTCATTTTTCAGCTCTTCCTTAGTTAATACTTCCCACACAGCAAGACAATGCATCGTTCCCACATGCACCAAGTTTTGACCATCATTACTCTCATTTTATCCTAATCCCGCCTCTTTACTGCTCTTTGTTGACTCCATCCGCACTTAACTGTGCATGAAATGGCTCGATGGGATCAAACAGCTAAGAATTCCTTTGATTTTTCTTAAGTGTTGCACTTCCTTTCCCCTCTCCCATTTCTTTCACCTCCTTGTTTCGATTCCGCTTAGCAAAGAAGGTTTGTGATTCTGCTACAGTGTAAAGACGGATTGCATGAGTCAAGCGTCACCAAGGAAGCCAAAGGTAGCATTTTAGGGCTCTGGTGCTTCGCACGAGCCCTTCTCTCCCGATTCCCCCTCTCCCTCACTGCAGCAACTCAACGGCGGTTGGACAAGCACCTTATAGCCCTTGCTACAATGTAGGGGCGAGTAAGCGAGGGTCGAGCAGCGCATAGGAAGGAAGATTGCAACATTTCAAGCTTCGGGAATAAAATCAAATGATACTCTTCATTTGAAGTTCATTTCCTTTCTCGCGTTTCTATTTTAACATTGTCCTCATGTTTCTTGCATTTCTCATTCACGGTAGCCATCAGAGGCGCTAATCTAGCGTCAAAAGCATAAAAAGTGGTGTTTGAAATTTCGTATTTAGCACAAATCATTGTGTTGTAAAGTTTGGAGTGATGAGAAGGAGAGATAATTGAAATAAGTGATTTTGGAAAAGTGAATTTATGTTGAGAAGCCCATTTGAGCTATGTTATGGGCGAACCAGTTTTGTTTTGTTTTGGGCGAACCAGTTAAAGAATTCTTACTATGCGAATGAATTCTCATGTTGTCTATACGAGACGGAGAGCTCAAGACGAGTGTGTGGGCATCCGTCGTAGGGCTGCTCTATCAAGTTATATGAAATAATCTTGTACCAATTTAAGAAAAATAATTTTCTATAAGTTATGATATGATTTTTAGTTTGACACGGATGCATTTAAAATTTTTTGCATTTTATAAATAAGCATCAGCAATTGAATGTATGAATGCATGCTTGCTTCACTTATGATACATGTGATGCTATGATCATGCTTAGAACATATGACTATGCTTATAATATTAATTTCCTGCAGATATTCATTAGTTTCATTTCATGCATATTATATGTAAATACTTGATGTAGGAATGATGATTTAAATGTCACAAGAAATATTATGGACAGACTATTATATAAGTTCTTGCAAGTATACTATGCAAGGATCTAGTATTACCGACTCTAGATATGTATACTAAGAACCATTGGGATTAGGAAGTGACAAAACATTAGGAAACAATGGGTATCAGTCGAGCTATTAATAACTCCTATATTGGGGGAAACCCAAACTTTATTGATAGTAATATGATTTTTAGGGCAGGATGACGATCCATGATAACAGGACATGAAAACAGTTGAAGGTAATACATTTCTAACTGACATTACTATGAAATAACATCTATAAAAAGACATCGTTAAGTTTACATATGCTAAGAAGCTTATGAACATGCTTAAGAATATGCTTATGAAGATACTTATGATTTCATGCTTATGACATACATGTTTACAAAACACTTGATTTTTACACTGTTTGCTCTATTTTTATTTTATCTACTATATTAACAAATTATAACTTATGTATGTTGAGAAATACCGTTTCATACGAGCATGCATGTTATTTCTTTTCTATACATAATAATCTTATGCTAGCCCTTATTCATTCTTCATTGTTGCCTTTCAGGTAAGGACAACGAGCACTGGGGTGAGTAGCCAGACGTGATTTATACAGTTTTGCACTAAATAATTTTGGGAGTTGTACAGACTTTTTGAGTACGTATTTTATTTATATTGGATTTAACAACTATGTATAGTTTATATATTTTAAGGATGTGATTTCTCCACGTTTCCGAGTTTGTATGTGAATGAGTTATGGAATGCAGTATATTACGTATGTTTGCGGTGATTTAGTTAGATTAGTTGACAACTGAGGTCTGATTTTACAAATCAGCACGAATGTTAGTAAGAGTTGGTCTGATTAAATTGTCAGTCTCTATCGCAAGACAATTAACTCTACAGAGGGATAGTTGGGGAGTGACAGAAAGTGATATCAAAGCATAGTTATTAGATGAAAGAAATGATGGAATGTTGGATTTATAAGAAGTAAGAAGTTCAAATATGAATTGATTTATACAAGACTATAAGTTGTTGAATAAAGATTGAGTAACCCATACAACTTAAGGTATCATGCATGCACAACACAATATTACATGATAAACTGCATTTAAAATTGTGCCAATATAGATGAACATGCTTGAAGGAGAATCAGAAGTACCGATGGCTAGTATTATAGGCTAAGTGCAGGACAAGAAGTAAGATCTAAAAATATTTTGGGCAGAAATGAAAATCAGAACAAAACGAATGAAACCACAAGGGCTGCTGAGCTACGCGATATCGTTCAATTGATTTCACAAGTGGTCGATAAAATAGCTGCTATCTAAAGATCTTCCACTAGTACAAGCCGTATGCGGATCCAATTACAAGATGCTATCGAAAGATCATTTAAAAACTGATCCACATACGACTTGTAGACAAGACATATTCAAATGAACTGTCCGCAAGGAAAGAAAAGAGACAATAGATCACTAACAATTCAAGGATAGGGACAACCTAGAAAATTTTTGGAAAGCAGTCAACTCAGCAAAACAAATGGTGAAACTTTAGAGTGCAAAACTGAGAGATCAATAAAAGCCCAACTTTTTGCAATGACACCTCAAGAAGACAAGATTATGAAGTAGTCACAGGTACGCTTCTGATTCAAGATCAATCTGGCACATTTTACTCGATTCAAGTACATTGCATTCCTTTATTTCTAAGGAGGTTGTTGCCAGCTTACTTGCTGATATTATGCATTTTATTCATGCTTTGTGCGTTATTATGTCATCGAGAAGTAGTTTTTATGCCAATAGAAAATGTGTCGTGCAGATTTATGTTCTTGATAAGAAGTTGTCAACAGAGTTTATGATCATATAATTTAAACCTTTGATATTATTTTCAGGATTAATCGGTTGGTAAATCATTTTGCTACAATTAGCTGTTGGAAAAGGCGGGTGAAGTTGAAATCATCTGATGAAAAAAAAATTATATTGTATGTGATCGAAATGCACAATTGTCCCTGACTAGTGCGATAAAAGTTGGAAAGTATTTGTGAAGTGGTGAACTAATAGTTTTAACAAAATTAGAAGTGTTGAATAAAAATGTACAAGAATTGAAAACAACCTAGTGGTTTCAGAATATTCTGATGTATTTCCTAAAGAATTGTCAAGACCATCTCTAGAACGAGAAGTTGAGATTAAGATTGATGTGCATCCAGGAACGTCTGAATATTCAAATCTCCTTACAGGATGGATTCGAGGAATTACAGGAATTGAAATACCAGTTGAAGGAATTGATCGATAAGGGTTTTATGAGACCAATCAATTCACCTTGGAGTGCTCCAATATTGTTAGACAAGAAGAAGAATGAATCGACGTGATTATGTATTGAATACAAAAGAGCTGAACAAGAAAACAATCAAGAATAAATACCCTTTACCCAGGATCAATGATCTATTTGATCAACTAGAAGGTGCTATTGTATTTTCTTGTATTGATATGAGACTAAGAAAACATCAGGTCGGAATCAAGGAGATAAAAATAACTAAGATGACCTTTGAGACCAGACATGACCATTTTGAATTTTTAATTATGACTTTTTGCTAAACAATTGTTTCTGCAATTTTCATGGACTTGATGAAAAGAATCTTCAAGTCGTATGTGGATCGGTTTGTTATTATTTTTATTGATGATATTTAATATATTCAAGATTTGTTGATAATCATGCCAAGCATCTAAGGATGATTTGGAGCTGTTAAGGCATAATCAGTTATATGTAAAATTTTTGAAGTGTGAAGTTTGGCTATGAAGCATTTGATTTTTGGGGCATATTATCAGTGGTCAAGAAATTTCAATAGATCCTCAGAAGACGAAGTCAATTATGGAATGGCGTACTCTAAAGAATGTTACAAAGGCACGTAGTTTTTTTGGTTTCACGAAATATTACAAGTGGTTCGCAAAAGATTTTTCATAGATAGCAATGCAATTATCCAAGTTGATGACAAAAGATGTCCAGTTTGAGTAAATTGCAGAATGTAAGCATGGTTTTCAAGTTTAGAAGATACATTTGACCATTGTTCCAGTGTTGGCTCTTACATCATGCATAGAAGAATTTCAGATTTATAATGATGCATCATTAAGAGATTTGGGATGTGTTTCAATGCAGAATAGAATGGTTATAGCCTATGCATCCAGATATTTGATGTCACATAGAAGAAACCATCCGACACATGACTTAGAGTTAATGGTTGTAGTGTTTTCTCTCAAGATTTGACAATATTACTTCTATGGCGTGAAATAGGAAGTATTCAACAACCAATAGGGTCTGAATTACATTTTCTCACAAAAAGAACTGAATTTGAGGCAACGAACATGGTTAGAGTTGATCAATCTAGATATGCAGTATCATCTGGGTCAAACAAATATATTTCATGACGCATTGATTCGTAAATTCATAGGTAGTGTAAGTTGGATTATCACTCAGAGGCCAAAGTTGATAAAAGAAATTAATCTCTTGCAGTTGAAAGTTAGAAGAAAGAAGGTAGTGGATATTTACATCAGTTAGTAGTGCAACCAACGTTAATTGATAGGATTAAAACAACTCTGAGGTTAGCAATGAATATCCAAAACTTCTAAAATAACATCAATCAAGAAAAGGTCAAATCTGATGGTGGATGGAGATGGTATTATCAGAAATAAATTGCAGTAATGGGTACCTGCTGATTCTGATTTGGGATGGAAAATTCTACATGAAGCTCATCATTCAGGGTACGCAATTCATCCAAGCAGCACTAAAATGTACAAAGATTTAAAGTTGACATTTTGATGGTCAGGTATGAAGAAATATGTTGAATATATATCTAAATATCAAACATGTCAGATTGTAAAAGTTGAGTAACAGAGACCTAACAGATTGTTATAATCGTTACTGATACCTGAATAAAAATGAAAAGAAATTGACATAGATTATGTCATAGGATTTTCTCGATCCAGATAGGGTCATGACAATATTTGGATAATTATTGACAGTTCAACCAAGTCAACTCATTTTATGCCTATCAGACAGATATATTCGATGAAAAAGTTGGCTAGATTGTATATCAAAGAAATTATCAAATTGTATAGTATTACAGAAGTTATAGTTTTGATAGAGATGGAAGATTCACATCCAGATCGTAGAAAAGAATTCGACAAGGTTTGGGTACACAGTTACATTTCAGCACTGCATTTCATCCACAAACTTACGGAAAATCAGAACAATTTAGGCACTAGAAGAACTATATATCAATAATGAATAGATTTGGAGATATAAAATTTAGAAGCTATAAGTTTAATTAAATTAATTAAACCTATTTTTCTTCCTAATCTCCCATACATGGACTTTGGCTGCCAACGGAACCCACGCGATATTTAGCCTGGGAAGCATCAAACCATCCAAATCTCTCAAAAATTATCCTCCCCTATGGTGATACTCCTCTCCCTCCATCTCGGTTTCGTTCGCAGGCTCTCCCTAGCTCTCGAGTTCGCTCGGCAGAAGACCTAACGGAGGAGCTTCAATCGCAGTAAGGTAGGCAATCACGATCAGAGAGGGGCGAGTGGCGCAATGGAGTCACATGTGCTGCAGAGCACCACCTTCACTCTTCTGCGACACTTGCTACAATGTCGCGCACTAGTAGGGAGGCGAGCAGCTCATAGGGATGCCACAACTAAGAATCTAGGCTCCAGGACAAATTCTGTAAGTTTCATTTTCTTCCTCACCCTTCAGAATTGACGTTTGCCTCATTTTTCGTGCTTTTTTCAGTTCTACCAAAGGTGCAGATTGTGTGTCAGAAATGTTGAAAGTCTTTTGCGAGTTCCGTAAGGATTTTAACATGAATTCAACGAAGGAGAAAGGATATTTGGCGTGTTAAAAAGAAGAGAAGAATATTTAGTAGCTTAGGAGAAGGGTTGGTTGCCAAGAAGGCTATTTAATGTTTGTTTTAACAAATCATTTATATTTTTGGTTAAATTACTTTATGAACCAAGCTATCTTTCAATTTGAAGTTAATTGTGGATTCTAGGTTGTTTACCGGGGTGGCAGGCTCGAGACGAGAGTGTGCACATTCACTGTAAAGCGACTCTATAAATTTCAGTTAAATTAATCCTAAGTTAAGAAGTTTAATTATTGTTTATAATGGAAATAGAATAACAAAGAATAGATTTTCTCCGTTTGTTCCCACCTTAGTTTATTCCAAGCCCTGAGCCAGGTCATGATATGTATAGCACTCATTTTATCACTATTAAGCTTTCTAATTTCCTGCTCCTTGTTCAATTCTATTATAAAGCTTAGCGGCCAAATCAACTTTTGGTTAGCCTCGGTGATAACAACGTTTTTGGCTTTTTTAGTTGAAATTGGAACATATTATATAGCCTAAAAACCAACCTCACTATTGTGTTCCCCAAAGTGGAGATATATCCAATTGTACTCTTCTACCATCTATATCCTCAAACAGATCTGAATCTATCCTTATAGATCAATCTATGCATTTCCAAAGAAAAGTACCATATTAACTACTCTCAAATATCAAAGAATCCAATTCACCACCACTCAATTATGCTTTCCAAAATTACCCATGTACTTTTTTATCACTCTCCATACATGTGTCAAATCTGATCTCATACATATCATAGCATACATTAGCTTACAACTACCAAGGAGTTCTCCTTATAGAAGCTTGCTCCGCTTCAGACTAAGGTGATAGTTCCTTAAATAGCTTGAAGTGACTATCTAAAGGGGTGCAAACTAGTTTTACCTCACTCTTTTGAACCTTGGTAGACATTCTCAACATATTTTACCTAAGATAACTTCACTGTATGTGAACTCATAACCTGTTGATTCTCATTCCAAGGATCTTCTTAGTTGGACATAAATCCTTCATCTCAAACTCCATTAATAATCATTCATTCAAGTCTCTAATTTTCTTTATATCTACTTCTGCAATCAGCATATCATTCACATACAAAAGACTTAAAATATAACAATTTTCAAAAAAAATTAATGAAGTAATAATGGTCTCATTGACACTTCATGCATCCACTATCATGACATGAACCTGTAAATCATTTTGTACCATTGTCTTGGTGCATGCTTCAAATCATAGAGGCTCTTTTTCAACCTACAGAATAAGTCTTCTATCGGTGCAATCTTATAGCCCTGCAGTTGCATTATATATAGTTTCTCTTTCAGATCTCCATGTAAGAAAGTTGTCACTATATTCATCTGCTCCAGATATAGATTTTTCTCTACGAAGAAGCTCAGCAAAACTCTGACAGTTGTCATCTTCACTACAAGAGAGAAAATCTCAGTGTAGGTCACTCTTCCGTTCAAAACCCTTTCTTAATAAGTCTTTTTTTATAGTTTTTGCTACCATCTGACACCTTTTTTAACTTGTAGAGTAATTTGTTGTACAGTGTTTTTTCACCATATAGTAATTCTGCAAAATCTCAAGTTTAATTTGACTTCAGTAACTGCATCTGACCATCCATGACAACCTCTCACTCTCTTGAACCTTCAACTTGAGTGGTCTCTTCAAGGCAATCTAGTTCAATACCATATGTTAGCAACAAATAATATAAAGAAGGAGAATATTTGTGTAAGTCTCATGATTTTGCTGAATCTCCTAGCTTTAGTAGCAGGTAAGCAAGAAACTTTATATGCTTCATCATATTGAGCACTTCTCCTTTATACATCTTCGTGATCACCAGTTTCTTCTATCTTAAAGTATTTGGAATCTTCAAAAATAACTAACAGGGCAATCCTGAGTTATGCATCTATCCTTGTACATCTTCATTTTATTGAAAATAACATCCTTGCTCCTCATGAACTTGTGATTCTGATGATCCAAGAATTTATACCCAAATTCATTTAGTCATCCAACGAAAGTGCACTTGAAATTTTCAAATCAAATTTACTCCTAATCCTTACATCAACATGAACACATGTAGAACAACAAAATACCTTCTGGATAGACAAATTTGACTCTTTATCACTCCAAAATTCTTCAGATAAGCTTTCCTTCAAATGGACTACAATTAATTAGATAAACAACAGTGTTCACTGCTTCTACCCAAATTACTTTACCAAGCCTGCATGACTCATCCTTTTGGCACGGCTTGTGATTGTTCTATTCATGCGCTCTACACCATTCTGCAGTGGTTTCCTTAAAACAACAAACGCATGTTTGATCTGTAACTCCTGAATATTTGATCATAATACTCAACGCCATTATTTGATTCGAGACACTTCTGTCTCAAGTCTGTCTAATTATCATCACGGTCTTCCACTTCTTAAATACCTTAAATATATCATATTAATACTTTAAGAAGTAAGCACATATCTTTCTAGTGTGATCATCTATGAAAATGATAAAATAATATGAATCTCCAATGAATTGAACTAGAGTAGGTCCTCATACATCAGTATACACTAACTCCAACTTCTGAGCTATCACCATTAACTCATATAATTGGAGAATAAACTTTCTTCTGCTTATCATATACACAGTTTTCATAAAAAATCAAGCTTTATAGACTTCAAATCCTGAAGTTTATTGTTATAAAGTAGAATCTTCATACAGTGCTCGCTTATATGGTTAAGTCTGCGGTATCAAAGATCTGCATCAATCTTAGTTCCAGTCATAATAATAAATTTTGTCATTTCATTAATCAGGTAAAGGATGCATTCAATGTTGCCCCGAGCAATCTCCATTTTCATCCTAGTCACCTTTCACAAATTATCTGTGAAAAGTAGTCAAGTCCCCTAACTTTATCAGCTGGCTCACCGAGATAAAATCTCTCTTCAAAGTTGAAACTTGTCTAACTTCACAGAGTTTCCAGACTGTTTCATTTGACAACCTGATATCAACATCATCCTTTCTTATAATATTGCTGGCCTCATTATCTCCAAAATATATATTTCTTAGATTACTCTTGAGTGTAGTTTTTAAACATATATTTGTTGGGGCATGCATAAAAAGAGATATATGAATCTACTATGCAATATTCAATACTGATTAAAGATAAAACCAGAGAGTCACCGTAGATTTTGCTTGTGGAGACATATTTGCATAACTTTTTACCTTGACATCCACCACAAGCCTTCCTTGGAGCTATGCAACCTTTCTTGAAATGATATTTTTTTCTAACACTTCCAACATTCTCCTCAGTCATTTTATTTTCTGGCCTATTCTTTTATTTTCTTGACTTGAATCATTCTCTGTCTGTATTCTTATCAAAATTTTTTTCTCTGTTCTCAAAATTTAATGCAAAACATAAACTTGATGTCCTCTTATGAACTTCTTTATTCAACACTAATCCCATGATATCATTGAATTTTAACTTCATATTATCTGAAAAGTTGTCACAGTCGTGATCAGTCACTCCCAACTATCTGACAAAGAAAATTGAATTACAGTGCACTGACTCCATCGTCGAACTTGACGTCCACAAAAACTTGTTTGTTACAACATAGAAATTATTCAAATTTTCAGCCACTGGAATCTATTTTATCATCTATAATTTGAATAATCTCTTATTTAGAAAAAACATTGTTTGAAACAAAAGATTTCTCATACATCTTTGTTAGTGCCACCATGAAATTAATCATAATTTTTTTACTCACTATGCTAAAAGCAATAGACGAAGAAAGTGAGACAGATCAAACCTAAGGTTGTTCGATCAAGTACTTGTCATTCCTCCAAAGTCATTGATTCAGGCTTTCTGGTGATTCTTTCTAATGGTAGATATATTTTATTAGTACAACATGTCTTCAACTATATTCTCTAGAATGCAAAGTTCAAATCATTGAACTTCTCCACCTCGTACTTTGCTTCGTCAAACATTGCTTCTAATCTAATCAATGAACTTCTAAAAAGTTTGCGCCAATACCATTTCTTGGGATGGAAATCTAGTATTTGATCAATTCACAACCAAAATTACACCGTAGAAAAGATACACCAATTTGAGAGATTTGAAACATTAATATGAACAGAAGCGCAAAAGAAGGATTCATAAAAAAACACAAAGATTTAATATGGGAATTCGATAACGGGAAAAACTACGGAGCCACACAACACCTAAATTTTCACTATAAAAGGAGATAACTATACCCCTTAGATCAACTCTCTATACCACTGGAACTTACAGCAATTTATGTTCCTTTGTTGATCACACAAGAGAAAGCACTCATCAAAATATGCCTCAACTCACTCCACAAAACTTCACTCCTATTATGCAATGTCGATAATACACATCGCAAGAGGAGTGATCGTTCGTGAAACAAAGGCTTAGATCCCTAATTGCGTACAAACTGCTCTTAGTGTCGTAGAGCCACTCTCGAGCATTTAACTAAAGTAAGATTGATACCTAGGCCCCCCCTATGGCACAGGAGCGCCACCCCTTCTGCACCCAGGCATGAGGGTACCGGAAATGGGCTTTGGGGTGCCCACTGCCCAGGAGTAGAGGCGCCCGTTGTAATCCTGAGTGACGCCGGTTTTAGCACTCCCCTTCCATACTATTGTGTGCTGGCGTGCAAGCTGACTCCAAACTCAATAATTTGTAATGACATCATTAGAAGCGAGACAAGAAACATGATGACCATGATAACTCAGCCTAAAGGATACACTATAAGTGACATGAATGCCTACCAACTCATTTCCACTGATCCTAAGAGATTGGTTATTAGCTCCAAAGCTAACATTTGGTTCCAAGTAGTTTCAATCTCTGTATCATCAAAAAGCCTATTCAATTAGGCTGGGAAGGAAGATCCAAAAAGTTTGTAATCATGACTCGCCATTCTTTAGAAGTGTATTAACTCTTATCAACATTTTCAAATTAATTCTCAAAAAATCTATGACAAATACCATTGAAAAGCCTGTTCTCTGTTAGCAAGGTCCTACATCGAAAACCACTATCTTCGTAGTAGCTTCTCCAATAACAACCCTTACATTGGATGGAAGAATCCAGCCTTGACCACCTTCTACTCTTTATGGTGGTTTAGTCTTAAACTCCTTTAATATAGGTACCTCAGAAGAAGTTGATTCCCCCATAACCATCTTAGCACAGCATGCCAATAATACTTTGAATTTCTTGAATAATCTATCAGTTACTTTCAAAATTAGAGAGACCGTCAACTTTTTCATCTTATAAGAAATGGAAAAAATATCATAAGCACTTTAACAATTAAAGAGCAGTGATCAAAAAATAAGCAACAAAAACTTTTCAATAAACTCTAAGTCTTGTATCCATCAGTTTTAGTATATTTTCATAACTGCCATTTCTGAAAGATTCAAACAACTAACTGATTTGACGTATTAGATCATCTAGGTTGAATGGGTTTATTGTTGTCATTCCCTTTTTATTCTCAGCTTCTTGAATGATACACAAGAATCAAAGAACTAATGTACAACTATATTTTCCTAGCTTTGGTTCCTGAAGTTATCATAGAAGCCCGAATTGATTCAATAATTCACCGGTCATAAGCCAATTTGGTGTAAATCATCTAAAGCCTTTGCTTTAGCCAAGTTGTTTTGGTCGCCACCTTACTCAATCTTCAGTGTTTGAATACTAAATTTGCCACAAAGGGCTCTTAAATTCATCTAATCACTGGAATATTCACCCATAGACCTCAATTAATCGTCCAAAATATTGGAATTTAAACTAGGGGTGCTCCTATACGGTCACTTGCCTAAAAATCCAACATCTTGCATTCCACTTTGCTGGATTTGCCCAGCGCACAATTAGCTACATTAAGACTTACTATGTGTTTTTCTTATATTTTTTCCTCGTGTAAACCTTCTTATACCATCGAACATGGCCCAAACCAATAAATAAATAGTCATTGGGTTAGCGGAGAGAAGAATTTATGAGCAATTCTAGTACTGGGGCGATACAGTCTCCTAGAAATCTCTCCTAATTCTTTAACATCTCTCTCTCTCTCTCTCTCTCTCTCTCTCTCTCTCTATCTCTCTAGCTTGGTCAAGTCTCCTTTACCTAAAATCAGTAAAGATCCTAAAATCAGTAAAGAGGATCTTTAAATCTAAGCCCTGAGCTCAATCTGCAACTGCAGTAAGATTTTAATATTTTTCATAGAAAACATAAAGTGCAACAACGGACATCTTTCTTTTTCATTCTATCCAACAAACAGGCAAGATCCATCACCCATTGACTTATCCAAACCCGATCTTGTCTCCATATTTGGTTTGAATTCGACTTTGAAGTTCTCTATAAAACATCCATGACGCATCTCCATTGAATCCCAATAAAAAAATGGACAATCTTAAGCAACTGCATCCTGACTGATTTTCCATAGGAATGCCCATAATCAGGTTTTGATTCCCACTGCATCCTAAAAAAAACTTCCTCCAAGGTTCCACACAAACCTAAAATCTTGGAAAAAGTGTATATAAAAGAAAAAGAAAGATTCAAAACAAGGCATCAACATGTTGTAAAAAAAAAAAACAGACCATTAATAGAACTGCAATGACGCACCTGGCACTAGGAACTTTGCTGGGCATATCGGGCTGGAACTCCAGCGGGAGACCAAGAAACCCATCAAACCTATCGAACGTCACATGGGCGATGTGCTGAACATCAGTCGGCCGGCCGATGTCCATGGAAGCTCCAGCACCTTCTTCTCCGACTTCTGGGCTGCACATCACCAACGACTTCCGCAGCACCGCAGCCACAGTCGCCACTATGGAGAACTGCTGACCCCGACCCTCCCTTCCGTCCACGCCGCTCACCTCCACAGCCGGCGCGATCAGCGCAGACGATATGAGATCATCGCTGCACTCGCACGCAACCACTTCGTCCACTGTCTCGTCGGCAGGAGTGCGGCGGGAGAGCGAATATGATGAGGAGAGGAAGCCGAGGAGGAACGGGAATCTCGCCATGGCTGGGGAAAGAAGGTTAGTGTGTCACATGGCTAGAAGAAGGTTGCGGAAGTCGGTTAGGGCGGGAAGGGGGAGCCGATGAGATGGAGAGTAGCGGAGGAGAAAGCGGCTTACCACCGTCTAGATTACTGCTTCATAGTGAATAAATATTCTTAGCGGAAACTGAAGGGAAAGCTGGCAAAAGGCGAGGAACGGGTTTTTTAAGGAATCACTTTCTTCGTTTTGCAGTTGCCTGCCTCCCTGCAATTCGCGGTTGAGTGGTTCTGGAACGGTCGGGTCCACTGCTGCAACGACCGGTTTTTTTTTTCAGTCGAGGTCGGCCGGTTTAGAACTGAGATGCAACGTTTTCAGGAGTTCGTCTGTGGACAAGGAGTCCTAATTTGTGTAAATTAGAGAAAAAATTATTGTCTGGATTTCAGAAATAACTTTACGTGCAGACTTTCACTAATATGCCGTCACATTTGTTACATTTAGAAAATTATTATGGGGTTATTGAAGTGAAACACTGAAAGTTATTAGGAAGTTACTATAGGGTTATTATGATATTATCGCAGGGAGTAGAACCGTGAAATAATATCGCATAGGTTATTTTAAGGTTATTTCGAGATTATTTGAGCGTTATAAGAGAAATCTATATATTTCACTTCAAACCGCGAAGATTATTTTTGATTTATTTCGAGATTATTTCGGGGCATTCCACTTCAATAACTCTGAAATAACAATGCAGAAGTTATTTTGAGGTTATTCCACTTCAACACCCCGAAATAACACAGTGGAGGTTATTTCGGGGTGATTGAAGAAAAATTCATATATTTCAGTTCAGTAACCTCGAAATAACACTGTGGAGGTTACTTCGGAATTGTTTCGAGATTATTTCTGAGTTATTGAAGCTCGGTTCCACTCCAATAACCTCTGTGGTTATTTTTTAAAGTGGGCTTGATACAACACACATAACAGTATATTATTGGAGTCCACACATAGAGCTACGTCAGGAGTACGGACAAAAAATTTTTTAGAGGAATTTGCAACTTTGGGATTTTCTTCGCTGGTGTGTCCTATTTGATCACTTGTTACAATTTTTTATTTTCTAGTGATGATAAATTTTGTTTTATTTATTTTTCTGTTGTATAAGATTATAAGCTCATGAGACCCTTAAAAATGATTCATGAGGTTTTCTTATTATTCTATATAATATTTCATGATTGACGATGATCTTTATATAATGTGATTTAAATCAGATGATTCTTCGAGCTCTTCTTTCTGGCACACGTTTTAAATTTATTGTTGATCGACATAAACTTTGGTAAAGAATGTATATTCAATATTAATGTTATGGTTCTAAAGTAAATTCATTTGCCCAATACATAGAATGGTCGAGAATCATCTTGGAATCATTGAAATCAATTTTTAATTATTATTGGAGGGAATATGGTATGGTATATATCTCAAAGATGTTATGGCTTGATGTTATTTTGACCAATAATTAATGAACTAAGGTAAAAATGTACTTTCGTAATGTGGTACCGCTCACCTACCACATCTTACCTACCTCCCACCTACCTCCCACCTACCACTCTCTTGTTTGTATAAATAGAAAGGGTGTAAGGCTTAGGAGAGCAAGGGAAGAGGTTTTAAGCTACCACAAAGGAGGAGAGTATAGCTAGAAAGCTAGAGAGGATGAGAGCATCTTGAGGCCTTGTATCGAGGTGTCGCTTGAGAGAGAGGCTATAGAAGAAAGATGAGGGCTCATCTCTATGTATAAACTATGTATTCACCATGTCTTTTGCCTTAGTGAACTATTTGATTGATTCCCTCCCATGGACGTAGATCCAGTAGGATCGAACCACGTAAACGATATGTGTTTGCTTGTGTTCTTTGTGTTTCATTTCTATACCACGAAGTACATATCTCACAACAATTAGCGCCGTCTGTGGGAAGATCCATACTTCTTGGCTAGAGATGTTTGCATGAAGGTGTTCGCGACCAGCGACGAAGAAGAGGAGCTCGACATTCACGAACAGAGGAGCAGGTGGATCGCGTTGCAGGTAGCCGAATCGCGACAGATTTGGTGAGCAGCGGAAGCTTTGATCGACTGGATTCGCACCGCAGGTTGTGCGGTTCGGCGAGACGGAGGAGGAACGGTCTACAAAGAGACACATCTCGCGAAGGAGGAGGATTTCCGCTACAGCTGGCGCACGCCACGACAGGAATTTTATATTCAGCCAGACACAGCTTTTCTTGACTAAAGCTGGTGCGGGAATTTTATTTTTCAGCCGCAGCTCTTCTTAACTAAATTAGAAAGCTGGTGCAGAGGAAAAGCTATTAATCGTGCAGCGGCGGAGTAATTAATTTGAAAGGGAATCAAGGAATATTCTATTCCTATTAAAGGAATATTCCTAGAAACTTGAAGCAGGCAGCGTCAACATAATTTTTGGAGGAAAATCACTTGTCCGGAAACTTCTCCAGGAGAAAATTAATTTGGAAGATTAAATCCTAAAGGTGGTCAGCTCTCGAAATTCAGCAGGTGCTCAGCGGAGCGGATTTCAGACATTAGTGGGATCAAGCCACAATAATGGGATCCGCTAACATCAAGAAATTCACAGGAAAGAATGATTTTGGCCTGTAGAGAGTCAAGATGAGGGCCTTGTTGGTTCAACAGGGCGTTGTAGAAGTCTTGCAAGGGCCGGAGGCACTGCCGGTCGACATGACAGAGAAAGAGAAGATTTTCATGCTGAGCAAAGCTCATAGTTTGATAATCTTGAGCTTCGGCGACAAGGTTCTGTGAGAGGTGTCGAGGGAGATAACTGCTCAAGCACTTTGGGCCAAACTCGAGTTACTCTACCTGACCAAGTCCCTGGCTCATAGGCTTTTTCTGAAGCAGCGCCTATATTCTTTAAAAATGCACGAAGACAAATCAGTTCGGAGCAGATTGACCAGTTCAACAAGATCATAGATGATCTGGAGAACATTGACGTCAAGATGGATGACAATGACAAGACACTGCTGTTGTTAAACTCTATTCTTAAGAGCTACGAGCAGTTTAAGGATGTGATACTCTATGAAAGGGCGCAGATGATTACTCTGGAAGAGGTTCAATCATTGATCAGAGCCAAAGAGCTTCAGAAGAAGCATGACATAAAGGAGGAAACCAGTGGAGATAGTCTGATGGTTAGAGGAAGGTCGAGCAAGAAAGGTGATTGGAGCAGATCAAGATCCAGAAGGAATGCTAGAAGCCAGTTTTCTAAGAGATCTTACAAGTGATACCATTGCTACAAGGAAGGTCATTTTAAGAAGAACTGTCCGGATAGAAAGAAAGGCATTCAGGAGAAGCCTAAAGATTCTGAAGAAGCAAGCTTAGTCTCAGACGGCTATGATTCAACTGAAGCTCTGGTGATCACGAAATTTGAATCTAGCAAGGAGTGGATCCTTGAATCAGGGTGCTCCTTCCACATGTGTCCTCGCAAAGACTGGTTTGAGACACTACAACTAGAAAATGGTGGATCTGTTCTACTTGAAGACAATAAAGCCTGCAGGGTCATCGGCAGCTGGACGATCAGAATAAAGATGTTCGATAGAGCTGAACGGATACTGCAGCATGTCAGGTATGTCCATAAATTACAAGACATCTGATTTCCTTAGGGACGCTGGAGTCGAATGGATACTCATTCAAGGTAGATAATGGTTGTATCAGAGTAGTTAAGGGCTCTCTCATAGTCATGAAAGAGTCAGAAAGAATGTGTTATACTCCCTAGTTGGAAGAACTGTGATCGGGAACTTATTAAATGCAGTTCAATCAGAGCCTGACAGGTCCAGACTATGACACATGAGGCTGGAGCATGTAAGTGAAAGGGGCTTACAGGAAATGTTCAAGTAGAACATGTTATGTGGAGATCGGGTCAGCAAACTGGAATTCTATGAACAATGTGTACTGTGGAAGGCCACCAGGGTGAAGTTCTCTACTGGAATATATATTTCAAAGAAACCTCTTGATTATGTACACAGTGATCTATGGGGCCCAGCTAGAACTCAGACTCATTGAGGAGGAAGATACTTCATGTCTATCATCGATGACTACACCATGAAGGTATGTGTCTTTATCTTGAAAACAAAAGATGAAGCTTTTCTACGATTCAGGGACTGCTTAAACCTCACTGAAAATAAGATGAGGGAAAAGTTGAAGCACTTGAGAACCGACAATGGCTTGGAGTACTGTTCAGAGCAGTTTGAGGAGCTGTGCAGGAAGAATGACATCACAAGACATAAGATAGTCCGGGTTGAAGCTGTGTCAACCGCCTGCTACTTATCACAGATGCCCATCAACATGTATTGATATGAAGACTCCTTTGGAGATGTGGTACGGAATTCCAGGTAACTATGGTAATCTTAAAGTTTTTGGATGTATTGCATATGCTCATGTTAGACAGGATAAGCTGGAAGCAAGGGCTTTAAAGTGCATTTTCATTAGATATCCACCTGGAACCAAAGGTTACAAACTTTGGTGCCTAGATCAGCACAATGCATCATCAGTAGGGATGTGACATTTGATGAGTCCAAAATGGGAAATCTGCAAATCCATGTTGCCAAGAACAGTGTCACTAAGAAGGATTCATTAATTAAGGTGGAGCTGCAAAAATGCCAAACTTTGACTGATCAAAGGACAGTTGTGAATGATCAAGATGAAGTGGCAGAAGACCAGCAAGTGACTGAACCAGAAAGAAGATCTGATGACTATAGTCTGGTAAAGGACAGACGAAGAAGAACTATCAGACCGCTAGAGAGATACGACCATGCAGATATGATCTCTTATGCTTTGAGTGTTGCTAAAGTGATAGAAGAAGCAGAACCGAACAACTACAAGGAAGCCCTGAAGACCAAGTAAATACATAAGTGGGAAGAGGCAATGGATGAGGAAATGGCTTCTCTAATGAAGGACAAAACCTGGGAACTTGTGGATCGACCAACGAACAAACGCGTTGTTGGTTGCAAGTGGACCTTTAAAAGGAAGGAAGGCACACCAAGTTTTGAGAGGATCAAGTACAAAGCTAGAATCATTACAAAGGGATTCACACAGGTTGAATGAATTGACTTCAATGAAATCTTCTCACCCGTGGTGAAGCACTACTTCATTAGAATAGTCTTAGCACTAGCGGTTCAATTCAATTTGGAACTAGAGCAGCTAGATGTTAAGACTGTGTTCCTGAATGAAGAGCTCGAAGAAACCATCTATATGGATCAGCCAGATTGGTACAACACACCTGAAACAAATGACAAAGTTTGCTTGCTGAAGAAGGCTTTGTATGGACTAAAACAAAGCCCAAGACAATGGTACAAACGATTTGATGAGTTCATGCTAAAGATCAGTTTTGTCAAAAACAGCTACGACAGTTGTGTATACATGAAGTGGCAAGACGGTGAAATCAGTACGTACCTGCTCCTTTATGTGGATGATATATTAGTAGGCAGCAGAAGCAAAGAGGAAGTCCAGAAGATCAAAGGTATCCTCAATTCTGAATTTGACATGAAGGAACTAGGGCTTGCTACAAAGATCCTAGGGATGGAGATCACTAGACACAGGAAAAATGGTAGCTTATTCTTGTCTCAAAAGTCATATATTCAGAAGGTTCTATCAAGGTTCAACATGCACGAGGCTAAGAAGGTTGCAACACCGATTGGTCAACACTTCAGACTGTCAAACTCTCAAGTACCAGAGACTGAAGAAAAGAAAGGATACATGGAGGGTGTCCCCTACGCCAGTGGGGTTGGTAGCATCATGTATGGTATGGTTTGCAGCAGACCAGATTTGGCCTACATCGTTAGTATTGTAAGTAGGTTCATGGCAAACCCAGGACATGCTCATTGGGAAGCACTAAAATGGATCCTGAGATACTTAAGAGGCACTACAGATCTGGGGCTACACTTTAAAAGGCAGGAAGACAAAGAAGAAAAGATAGTTGGTTACGTGGATTCTGATTATGCAGGAAGCATTGACACCAGGAAGTCACCGACCAGATTCATTTTCATTGTCTTAGGTACTACAATCAGTTGGAAGTCTAGCCTCCAATCCATTGTGGCCCTCTCAACAACAAAGGTCGGATATATCGCTGTGATTGAAGCTATCAAAGAAGCTATGTGGCTAAAGGGCATGGCTAAGGAGTTTGGGATACATCAGAATGTGATAACTATGTTTTACGACAACCAAAGCATCATTCACATAACAAGAAATCAAGACTTTCATGAAAGGTCCAAGCATATAGATATAAAGCTTCATTTTTTAGGGATGTCGTTACCAAGGGTTCAATAGTAGTGGAGAAGATACTTAATGAAGAAAATCCTGTTGATATGCTCACTAAGGTGCTACCGACAGCTAAGTTCAGACACTATCTGAACTTAGTAAATTTTACCAAGTGGAGGGAATCTTTACTTCGAAGCTTCTCAATTGAGGGTCAAGGTGGAGAATTATTATTTTGACCCCCAATTAATGAACTAAGGTAAAAGGACACTTTCGTAATGTGGTACCGCTCACCTACCACATCTCACCTACCGCTCACCTATCTCCCTCCTACCACTCTCTTGCTTTGTATAAAATAGAGAGAGTGTGAGACTTAGGAGAGCAAGGGAAGAGGTCTTAAGCTACCACAAAAGAGGAGAGCATAACTAGAGAGCTAAAGAGGAGGAGAGCATATTGAGGCCTTGTATCAAGGTGTAGCTTGAGAGGGAGGCTATCGAAGGAAGATGAGGGCTCATCTCTATATATAAGCTATTTATTCTCCATTTCTTTTGCCTTAGTGAACCATTTGATTGATTCCCTCCCATGGGCGTAGATCCAGTTGGATCGAACCACGTAAACGATCTGTGTTTGCTTTTCATTTCTATACCAGGAAGTACATATCTCACAACACTTAAGCTTTTATCCTTTAATTGATATAAAGAGTAAAATGCACCCAAACAAGAGGGTCTGCTTGGCCGAGCATGAGTCTAAGAGATGATATGGCTCATTCATCAGCTATTGTCAATAGAGGATTTATTTAGGTTTATTCATTTTGAAGAAGATTTGTTTGATATTTTAGTTGATATTTATTAGAAATTTATGACCTATATGGAACAATATAGGATTGTGAGAAAGTCCAGGTTGTAAGGATTTACGTCGTAATTATACAAACAACCTCAGAATCATAATGCTATAGTGAGGCTTATTGAATGAAGTAAAATCTTAGAATCTAGTCTAAACAAAGAAAGCAGCAAACAAACAAAAATATATGGACTTACCAACCCACCTGGAAAAGAATAGCATTTAAACCAAATAATCACAGTAAAACGATGCATGACCGATCTCATGAATACAATATAAGATAAACTATTATTTAATATGGGAAGTAGATCTTATAACTTGATTATAAAAATCAAGATGCATAAGTATGACTAGTATGCAAAGTGTTCTAAAACTCATGTGAAGTTAAAATTTTATAACACAAGTATTTTATTAGTTTGATTAAATCTTAGTGTCGGGTGAATAAAACAAGTTGTGTATAGGTATTTATGTCTTTATAGAGGCAAACTTACTTTATAAAGAATTGATCATCAAAGGGCAAATCGCCCATTTCGGTGTAATGAGTAAGGGCATGAAAACAAGAAATAAAATCAATATAAATTTATATGCTTAAAATGGGTTTTTAATGACTATTATAAAATCAACAAGAGTTTTTTTACTCAGTTTTATTTAATTTTAATTTTGTTTTCTAAATACATGATGTTCTAAGGTATGAATGCAATATTTTATTTTATTTTGATTTTGGTTATGATTATTCATTATGAAAAATTAAGTTGAATTTGTTTATTTTTAATTAAAAAATTTAGTTATGAGTGAGCCTACCTGAAATTCAGACAAAATCACATTAAAGATGAGATGAAATCTGTGCAGATCTATCAAATATAAACAAAAAAAAACAAAGCAACACAAAGCAGGACAACAGAGAGGGTAATCAGCCTTAAACCTATGTCAGACTCCTCTATCAACTATGTCATCCGAAGATCAGTATCGGTTTAGTTGAGATTTATCATTTGCTTTTATGTTTATTTTCTTTTGGGTAGTTTGAATGTCAACAGTTAACCAACTATGCCATGCACCCTAATGCTAGAAAAAAAAGACACTAAAGAAAAATAAACATACGGTTATTACAACAACCTAGGTTTACTACAACTTTCTACATAACAGAGTTAGCACATCTTAAGCTTACCATATCAGCTCTACAAAATAAAGTCAACAAATAATAAAAATTCATAGAGTATTAAAAAAAAAATTTACTTGTCCTAAACATTCAGATTAGCGAGAAAAAAACTTACTCTAACCACATATTTCTAACGAAACCAAACAAACACATCATAAAGAGTAAAACAAAATCAAATGAACTCACCTCGGCCTAATCCAAAAAATTGGTTTAGTGTTTTAAATGAGTCTAAAGGTAGTGAGTGCACCAAAGTGAAAAAGAAGACAAACTAGGCCTTATTATTCAAAGTGAAAATTTAATTTGTTTAAATTTATTCGAAATATGATATTTATTTTGAATTTTTATGATTTTTAGATTTTAAAGAATTTTTAGGATTTTATTTTAATTTCTTTTCATTATTTGAGTTAAATGTGGTATATATGCTCATGAGGAATATATACATATACAATAATTATTAATGCTTACAAGATACTATAAATCACTTAGAAAAGTGATTATAGACCTTATAAAGCCAGATATACAAAATTTTGGAAATTTTTATTATTTTATGAATTTTTCTGATTTAAATTGGCTATATTATTATGATTTTTAGGGTTTTATATACTTTTACAAACACACACACACACACACACATATATATATATATATTTTCAAAAAAAGATTGATCGATAGTTGGAGACCGCCGATCAATCTCATAGGTTGAATTGACTGAGGAGCGGACCCCTCTTCCAGTCCGGTGTGCTATTCTAGCCCTCCCGTAATGGGTGAGATTCGAACCCTTGACCCAAGGGACTTACACCAAAAACCGCAACTAATGAGTCAAGGCTGTCGCTCGCGCGCGCGCACACACACACATATATATTGAAGAGTTATTCAAATCAGTTGCTTGTGATTCTTAAGTTCAAACATTTCATTTGTTACATTTAATAATGAAAATGGTATATTTGTAATTTTTTAAAAAAGTTACAAGCATGCTCATTTTTCTTTTAAACACATAAATATTATTGTTTGAATTTTTATTATAATTCTAGGTTGTACGGATTTACGTCGTAACTGTATGAACAACCTCAAAACCCTAAAGCTATAGTGAGGCTTATTGAATGAAGTAAAATTTCTAAACCTAGTCTAAATGAAGAAGATGCAGCAAACAAACAAAAATAAATGAACTTATCAACTTTAATAAAAAAGGCTACCATTTAAACCATTTAATATCAGTAAAATGATGCATAAATATAACTGGTATGCAAAATGTTCTCAGACTTATGTGAATTTAAAATTTTATAACTCAAGTATTTTATTATTTTGATTAAATCTTAGTGCTGAGTGAATAAAACAAGTTGTGTATAAGTCTTTATGTCCCTGATGATGAATGCTTAGAAGATTTATTCGTAAGGTCAATCATAATGCAGAGGCAAACTTACTTTACAAATAGTTTATCATTAAAGGGCAAATCACCCATTTCGGTGTAATGAGTAAGGGCATGAAGATAGGGAATAAAATCAATATAAATGTGTATGCCTAAAATGAATTTATAATGACGATTATAAAATCAAAAATAGGTTTCTACTCAGTTTTATTTATTTTAATTTTGTTGTTCTAAGTACATGATGTTCTAAGGTACGAATGCAATATTTTATTTTATTTTGATTTTGGTTCTGAGCATTCAATATGAAAAATTAAGTTGAAATTGTTTATTTTGGAGTAAAAAATTTAGCCCTGAGTGAGCCTACATGAAATTTAGGCAGATCTATCGAATATAAACAAAAAAAAAACAATGCAAAACAAAATAAGACAACAGAGAGAGTAATCGAACTTAGACCTATGTGTGACTCCTTGGTCAACTGTGTCATCCGAACATCATTGTCAGTTTAGTTGAGATTTTTCATTTGCTTTTATGTTTATTTTCTTTTGGATATTTTGGATCCCAACAGTTAACCAACTATAACATGCACCCTAATGCTAGAAAGAAAAAGGCACTATAGAAAAGTAAACATATGAATATTACAACAATCTAGATTTACTACAACATTCTGCAAAACAGAGTTAACACATCCTAAAATTACTATACAAGCTCTAAAAAATAAAGTCAACAAATAACAATATGTAAAACAATTTACAGAACATTAAAAAAAAACTTCTACTCACCCTAAACAATCAGACCAGCGAGAAAAAACTTACCTTAACTGTCATTTCTAATGAAACCAAACAAACACAACATAAAGAGTAAAAAAAAAATCAAATGAACTCACCTCAGTCTAATCCAAAAAATTGGTTTAGTATTATAAATAAGACTAAAGGTAGCGAGTGCACCAAATCGAAAAAGAAGAAAAAAATTTATTATTTTGTTTAAATTTATTCAAAATATGAGTTTTATTCTTTTTATGATTTTTAGATTTTAAAGAATTTTTGGGATTTTATTTTAATTTCTTTTTATTATTTGAGGTAAATGTCTTATATATGCTCATGAGGCATATATAAGTATTTAATAATTATTAATGCTTATAAGACACTATAAATCACTTAGAATGGTGATTATAGGCATTATAAAGCCAGAAATATAAAATGTTGGAAATTTTTATTAATTTATGAATTTTTATGATTTAAATTTCTTATATTATTATGATTTTTAGAGTTTTATATATTTTGACTTAAACCACTTCATTCAGAAGAAAACGAGACTTTTACACACACACATGTATGTATGTATGTATGTTTATATATATATATATATATATATATATATATTAAAATAGGTTGAATCGATCGAGGAGCTGACTCCCCTTCCGCCTCCTGGTGTGCTATTCAAATCCCTCCGTAATGAGTGGGATTCGAACCCATAACCCAAGGGACTTACGCCAAATGCCACAACCAATGAGCCAGTGCTTTCGCACTCACACACTCACACACACACACAGATATATATATATATATATATATATATATATATATATATATATATATATATATATATATATATATATATATATATATATATATATATATATATATATATATATATATATATATTGAAGAGTTATTCAAATCAGTTGCTTGTGATTCTTTAGTTCAAACATTTCATTTGTTACATTTAAAAATGAAAATGGTATCTTTGTAATTTTTGAAAAAAGTTACAAATATGTTCATTTTTCTTTTAAACACATAAATATTATTGTTTGACTTTTTTCTAGTGATGTCAAATCAGATTTTAAAGATTTCAAGTTTGAAAAGTTCATTTTGGTTCTTTTAAGGTAGTAGGAGTATATTTGTAATTTTGAGAAATTACAAATATGACTTTAATCATTTTTTAACTTTCAAAACTCACTTAAGTGTTATTTTTTTATTGATTATTAATCAATTATAATCAAATTACAATAGATTTAATGTTAAATTTTTAATTTAAAGGTTAAAGATTTAAAGTTAGGGGTATATTTATAATTTTAGAAAAATTATAAATATGACTTTATTTACTATTTTGGTTATGGATTTGTTGGATTTTTATCTTTTGGTTGATTAATAATAATTTGAATTTGGATTTTATAAGTTTTAATGTTTAAATGTTCAAATTGAAGATTCAAAAGTGGAGAAGGTTATATTTGTAATTTTGAAAAATTATACATATAACTTCCTTCACTTTTATAATTATGCATTTCACCATATTTCTAGTGTTTTGTGCTTTATTGATAAGTTTTCATATTATTTTACAACTTTCAAGGTTTCTAAATGTCTAAAATAACCATTATGATATAATTCTAATTTCTCAAATTTTTTAATTTTTATTTATTTATTTTAGTTATTTTTCAAATTAATTACAAATTTCATGAGAGGTTGTAATTCTTTTATTAAATGTTGGTTTTTTACCCTAACAAAATTACCTTATGCAAAGAAAAAAAATAGAAGTTTATAATAGAGAAGAGCCATTATTTGAATTTTATAACATAATCAATTACATAAATAAATATTTTAATAAGAGGAAGAACTTTTAAAATATTACCTTATATATCAAACTTTTCACTTTAATGTCAATTCTGATAAATGAAAGGTGGACTGCAAACTCAATACATCCACAATAACATTATGATGGCTAGAGATATTTAGTAAGTTATTCTTCTAAGGGTCTGTTTGGGGCAGCTGTAGCTTATTGAATGATCTGCTGATAAGTTGATTAAAAATAATATGCTGATAAGTTAAGTGCGGTGGCTATTACAAAATTTTACATTTTTGGAAAAGACAGATTGCAACCAGAAAGCTGCCACCACACCTAGATAGGTGCGGTGTAAAAAATCTGTTTTCTGCATTTTGAAAACGCATAAGCTGTCAAAACTCAGTTTACCCAAATAGGTCAGGTGCGTTTTCAAAACTCCACCGCACCAAATAAGCTGCCCGAAACGGACCCTAAATTACCTTCATTGTTATTTTCTCATCACAAACTTTCAAATTTTTCCTTAGTCGTGTAAGGAGTTAAACTCATCTCGTCTTACTTCTTTAGATATGAAAATATTATTATTTATGAAAAAATGTTTCTTCATCATCTTTAAGTAAGGGCAAAACTTTTAAAAATAAATTGATCATCATGGAAGCATTAATATAGAACTACTCTCGTTTTGTATGTCCATGGCATAACTTTACATATTTTAATGTATGATAGGATGCACACCTTGACCTATCCAACTTCCATGGTTCAATCATATTTTATTTTGTTGGAACTATGTAAAGTTTTTCTTATAAGCAATAAAAGGTAACACATGAAAGCTTTATTATGTTTGCCTACCTTATTGAGTACGCTTAAACAATATATTTATAATATTTTGTGTGTTTTCATTTATTTCTAATGATAATCTCTCTTTATTTTTCATTTTATCTTTATATCTTTGATAGCCAACCTTCATTTGTAATATATACTCTATTCATTGATAACTACACTTCATGTTAGAACCAATCATAGACCTATTCTTCATTGGTGTACATAAATGAAATCAAGGTAAAAACTATGTTATCACTTAATTTAAGGTTCAATTTATAATATGGAAATGAAAGTACATATATAGTAGTTCTAGTTTTGCGACAAAATATAACATTGAGAGTAATGAAATATCTTAAAAGACAAAAAATATAATTTGGGAATAAATTGAAAGAGAGAAATTGGGTTTTATAGGAATAAATATCTCTAAAATTTTCACCCACTTATAATATATTAGTAAAGGTTTATTTTATTTTATGATATAAGTTCCTCATAAAAGAGAGAACTAATGATTGCTTAAATCCCAAGATTGTTGACCTAATGAAGATACCATTCATTAAAGTAGTAGCAAATAATTTAATGATTTAAAGTTCAAAAAAGGTGAAATTTTAGCAATTTAAAAGAGATTCATTCCAATTTAAAATAGTACATTTCAAGGCACTAAAGGAAGAGATTTGGAAGCTTGTATATTTGGGAAGTTTACAGTTTCTCCAAAACTATCTTGTGTTGGACTTTACTATTTAGAGATTTGATTTTAATGTTTAAGTTTATCATTTTATCTAGAATTTTGTATTTACATGCTCTTAACACAAGATTGAGTAAATGTTCAAAAATTAAAAAACTTATATAATATTAATCAATAAATATCAACCTTAGATCATACAACTAAGGTAATAACCACTATCAAGGTAGTGCCTTAAACCCAAATCAAATGAATATTAGGCAATTAAGAATTTTAAATTTATAGAGGATTTATGAAAATCCGACTCTAATAGAATTTCCATTTTTCTTGAAAGATTTATAAGCTAAACCTAACTAATATTTTTAAAATTATGAAGTCTAAGTTATATGCAGTGAAAGATAGGCTAAGTCAAATTTGACATTCATAAAAAACAGTCATTCTATGGCACTGCATATCTAGTCCAAAAATACTTGCCATTTACATATTTTCTTATATTACACTACACTAAATCAATTCAATCCATGAGCAAAGAATCCAAGTTACTTTCATGTATATTTTTTTAGCTATAAGAAAACAAAACTTTAGTTCTATCTTGTTTTTACTCTTCATATTAACATTAGACTATTCTACACATAAAAAATCTAGCATACTAGCATCATCTCTCATGCACTTATGCATGGCAAGTCAGTCATTTTTACCCATATAAATATTGCTGTGTAAAGAGTGGCTCTACAGTCCTTTCATGGAATACTTCATAGCAATCTTTTGCCATTAATTAAATGTTTAAGGACACCATGTCAAGGCCTAACTTGCTTTAAATTATGGGGTTTCAGACAAAGCACCAGAAGTTTGTTCTTTGATAAACATAAAAATATTCAAAAAGCCTTATATTCTTCTAAGAAAAGAAGCTCTTTCTTCATCTCGAAACAAGAAGGACAATTAGCTATTTTCAATAGAAACATGATTCTCTTTCAGTTAAAATGTTAATGTTTTCTTCGCTAAGTATAGAATCAAAATCAAAATGTCATTTAAACTTGTGACAGAGTTTCATAGGCTTCTGAAATTATTTGATCATCAATTGAATGCTTGATAGAAGGTAATTGTGATTTCAATCTGTAGAATCATTCAAATTGTCTGAGTTAATATACATAGATTACTGACAATAGTTAAAAAATATATAATGATGATTGGTGAAATACATTGATGAAATTATGATTATTTTTTTTTAAATGGAATTACATATATAGTTTAATTTTGAAATGGGAGCACAACAATTCTATGAACCGATCGAAGTTGGTGTGTAGAGCGACAAATTCATCCAAGACGACAAACTTCAGATCAACAACGCGCAACTGGATGAACCGATCGAGCGCCGTAATGTTGCTGACAATAAGCTGCTCGTTCAGGATTTGTTCCTATCGTGGATGTAATGGGAGCACAACAAAAAACTTCTCCTCGGTCTTCATGTTCAACATCTTTGCCTCCAGTTCCTAGTTTTCTTCTTGGGCGATTGACAGAGGATCCAACATAATAGCAATCTCCTCCTCAGCCGCTTCCAGCCTACGTTCAGCTTAGTTATTTGAATTAAATGAGGGCGTATTTCTTAATATGAGTAAAGATTTAAATAGAATACAAATTATTTATTATTTATATTGAATGATCAAATTAGTTCTTCTTAATTAAAGAACATATATTTTCTCGACATTAATATTTTTTAAATATGAATTTTTTAAGTCTAATATAATAAACTGTTTCCAAATTTGTTAATCAATTAAATAATATAATATATGTCAAAATTTAAATTAAAGACTAAAGAGATTTAAAAAAAAATTTTATAAAATATGCCCAAATCTACCATGAACTTTTTATGATTTAAATGTTCATTATTTATCACTACTTTCAATATTTTTTATTTTTTAAAATTTTATTATTTTTTTTCACCAAAATTTTTAGTATTATCGTGAATTTTATTTGAGCACAGAAGTTTTATTCATTCTTATAATAGCTTAGATAAAAGCTAAGCCATGATTTTATCGTCTGAATGTTGATATTCATAAATTAATTAATTGATTAGCTTAGATAAAAGCTCTTAAACCTGTATAAATATATTATTTAACTCAATTTAGCATATCAGACGGATGGCTCAGCAAACGGAGCGGAGGGCTGTACGTCTACGCTCTTCCTCCGTCCAACCTGCGACGATTCTACGGCACACATTTCGCCTAAGGATATTATCGCGGATTAGCTAGGTATATTAAGCAGACGGTTCCACAAACGGGAGCGGAGCGCTGGACATCTCCGCTCTCCCTCCGTCGAACCGTTCCTGCGACGATAGACGGACAGACGGAGACCGTCTCTCAGGATATCATCGTCGCGAATCTCAAAGGCATATACAAATCGTCCGATCATATAATTTTGATGCATCAAGAGTTGCAATCGCTCGTCTCTCATCATCAAGCACGTATCAATCTCAATGAGATCAAATTGCAGATATCAAAGAAAATTGGCCCGAATCGAACACAGGCGTATTTCGGCTTCCTGACCAAATTTCTAGCTCAAAAACTAACCAAAGCTGCATTCAACAAATTTGTTCTCCTTGTTCTTGGTCGAGGAAACATACCACTGCATAACAATCTCATCCGTTCAATCCTCAATAATGCATACGAGGCAAAAATACCTCCACCAGCCGGTGAAAATTTTGTCTTCAATCAAACTGAAGTTTCTGCGAAGATATCTGTTCATGGAAACGAGACATTAAGCCTGTTACAGCTACACCTAATCATTGCAATGGTGATATCTTGTCTCGATGGTTGCGCAAGAAAATAATCCAAAAGAGCCCTCTGGGATCAAATGAAAGGGTCGATGAAGCTCAACCTGCAAATATTTCTATTAAGGAGAATGACATATTAGGTCCTTCTGATTTAAAGAGATCGAGACAACATGATCAAAGTGAATTTGCAGGGAAGCCACCAAAGTATCCACGTAGACCGTTTTCATTGTTTCGTGATCATATTTGTTTGCGGAGGAAGCGCTTGCTTGAAGCTGCTGCAATGGAAGAAAGGAAAAAGATAAAAATCAGTGATCTCGATTCCATTAAAACTTCTCTTCGGGCGCCCATTGAAGTTTCATATCGATCTTCTAGTGTTGCGGGGAAAAGGAGATCTTTGCATTCAGCTTTAGCTAGTAACCGTGATAATAGCGAGTTGTATCATACTGAAGATTTAAAAAGGTCTATGGAAAGAGTAGCAGAAGCACAAGGAATAGGTGTGACGTTGGGTTGTGCAGATTTACTGAATAAAGCTTTACATATTTATTTAAAACGGATTATAAAGTCTACTATTGAGCTAGCAAGAGGCAGATCAATGCACAAACCAACAAAACATTCAGTTTTGAAAGAGCAAGTTAATGGTAGAACACTTAATGGTATTTGGACTGAAAATCACATTAATTTACAAAACAGTTTAGAGTCTATGAATGTTAATAAAGGTCATAGGAATCAGTATATGATTTCCTTGGAAGATTTTCAGACTACAATGGAGCTGAATCCACAACAACTTGGCGAGAACTGGTCGTCACAAGTTGAGAAGATAAGTCTCCATTCATTCAAAAAGGATAAGTGCCCAAAGGATAAATAATTTGGCTCATTTGCTGTAAACTTTAGAGGTAGTTCATCGTCCAGGTATAATAACGCCAAATCTTGAAATCTTAAATGTAATTAAAAGGCAACATGGAAGAAGATTTAAGAGTTTTGCAGAAACACTGAATTTTTGCAGAATTTAGGTGCAATCTTTTTTATGTCCACCCAGGTACCGTTTTGTATCTTTTCAATTTGTGAAACTACTTTAGCGGTTTCCGCAATTGCTATATATTGTCAATTTATGGCTCATGATATTTGTTTCTCTTCTCGAGAGGGTCACCTTTGCGCCTGGAAATGTAGGGTTTTCTTCCTTTGGGGCAGCCAGGCCCATGGAGGTAGAGAATTACACTTCCATCTCAACTTCGTGCCATTCATTTCTGTTTTAGCTCATCATTGCCATTGTTTTTTTCATTACAGACTCAAATTATCAACGATCAGACATGGAAGCTAATAGATGTCATTTGGAATAGAAGATGGAAGAAATAAAAAAGGAAGATGTTGCAGAGATCGATGAAAACAAAGAGAATCCACAGCTACATTTAGCCAATTATTTCCCTTAATTATTTTTGTGATATATTTGAGGTATGCTCATCCCTGAAATTTCAATTATATTATATTTTCAATTGTTAAAAAAAAGGGTATTTGACATGAAACTATTCTGGGTCTTCTCTTATTACTTCAGAAGCTTGTGTGATGCTAATGCAATTATTCATTTTGAAGGTTGATTTTGAAAACTATAGCACGACTTCAGTATCAAACAGAAATCTCTTATGTTACTCGAGTCCCTCGATTATATTCCTCGAGTCGCTCAGTTGGTGTCTACTTGAAAAGATAAGCAGGAGGCTATTTTTAGCTGCAGATTTCGAATGTCCAAGATTGTAGCTTTATGATGTGTTGATCATTGTGCCATTAACAATACAAGGATTAAGTATATATCTGTAGCACTCCATTGTCATATACTACATTTGTGGATAATTTTTTTGGGCATTTAGATCTTTATTTAAGATATGAATGAGCATTTAGATCTTTATTTAAGACTGTTCTGCATACCCATCCTCTAAGAATACATTCATTTGACATATCTGACGCAGCTTAAGGTTTATTCAGGCCACCTCTTGCATTATTTCTCGTTGGTTTCAATAACAGTTAATGCAAATAAAAATAAGAAAATGTTTAAGTTTGGAACACTATTCAGTTATGGAATAAAAATACTGGTTACTAGATATGTATGGTAAAGAGCAGGTTGCCAATGGGGAGTAGGTACAGCAAAAGCCATTGATGGTTATTATTCAACTATCATTACCTACGTTATAACTATGACTTGGCCTCATCCTTTCTCCAAAATAGAAAGATCTGAACCAAATTTAATTTGTTCCAGACATCAATTCAGGTCCTTTTTATAGTGGACCTCCTTCTAAATCACCTGAGTATTATTCTAATTTGAATTCTAAAATCTGTTAAAACTAACAAAATATATGGTTATCATGTCATCTTCCTTATTCAACAGTAGAAACAGACAAGGACTACTAGCTTGCAACTATTAAAATCAGCAAGTTTGATTCACTGACACACACACACACCCACACACTCTCCTTCGTACCTTTACTAAAAAGAAAATATTACGCCTGACGGACTTGAGGGCGACGGCGTGGATTACATCACGCCGACGAACATATGATGCAATCCATACGGTCGTCCACATATCCGATTTACGGGATCTAATATTTTCTATATATACAGAGGTTGATTAAGCTTGAAGAAGCTGCCTTTCTCAATCTGGCTGTGCGTTAAAGTAGTTTTAGCATCTTGATTCATTGAATATATACTCCCTCACATGTGCTCTCTACATCCAGATTAGTTAATTATTAGATGACTTGAAAATAAAACAATAGCTCTATAATAATATTATATCACTCACGACTTTTAACTCTTATATATTCTGTTGAAATCTCCTTTAGATTGAAGTAAGCTTTGAAGATCTATCACTAAACTTTGACCAATATTCTTCCTACCAACTTGTGCATTAGTAAAGGTATATAATTAACTTAATTAATCATATCTAATAATTAAGATTTTGAAAATCAAATCATTGAACATTAACTTGAATGAGAGTTTCAAAGTTCATGTGATGCAATAAATACTAAAATTATTTAATATGATTTGAAAAATGATATAATGATGCAATAGTATTATTTCCACTTATTCAAATCACAAAATATTACTACACCTTACTCTTGAATATATTGAGTATGATTACAAATCAAAATTTTGGGGTGTGATTTTTTAATTATTTTATCTATTTTTAATACAAATATTTTATTTTTAGTCATCCAGTTAAAATTAAAAAGAAAAAAAAAAAGAGATCAATAAATGAACCTTAAAGTTTATTAAAAGTTGAACTTATTCACTGGTTTTTTGTTGAAAAAAAAAAAAAAGATCTAGAGTGAATCAATTAGAGAAATGGCGAACAGTTAAACCACTCTAACGAATAATTTGATCTGGCTATTAAAATCATGCTAATAATGAACTAATTCCTTTGCACATAGCTAGTGTGTCACTTTTATATGAATGCTAGATCTTCATCACCGACGACACGTAGTAATCGTCCACACGGTTATGTTCCTGTTATCAATAAGGGTGTCAATAAATGCCCAAATTTGAAAATCAATCTAAAAGAATTTACACTTTGGTTGACTAGGTTACTATCATACTCAGGTTCAAGTCAATGTTATTGCCTTGATTATCATTCAGGTCAGGTTCAAGTTGACCCAATTTATTTGATATTTTAGGAAGAAATTTAGGAAGATTTGGCAAAATTTTACAAAATGTCTCAGCATCGTTCTTTACAGGCTACAACGCCTCGGTGCCATGTTTGAACCAGGAAACATGAAAATTCTCAAGAGCTTGAAGCCTAAGGGTCATCCACCTGGAGCCTAAGCACCAAGAATTAGAGTTGTAACGCCATAGGTTGAGCATCACAGTACCATACTGAGGAGTCAAAAGTCGATATTATTGACATAAATATTTTAGTCAAATTATAAGTATTTTAGTCAAAAATACATCTCATGATTTAGGAATAATTTTATTGAA
Source organism: Papilionanthe hookeriana x Papilionanthe teres (assembly GCA_022702705.1). Classification (NCBI taxonomy): domain Eukaryota; kingdom Viridiplantae; phylum Streptophyta; class Magnoliopsida; order Asparagales; family Orchidaceae; genus Papilionanthe; species Papilionanthe hookeriana x Papilionanthe teres. Next base: position 60,500,384 of record CM040428.1, read on the forward strand.
ATAAGATTAATATAAGTAACGTTATAAAATATTGGTAAGGCTCCAACGTTCATACAATTTAGCAACATGAAAAGTTTAGTGATAGATCTTCAAAGCTTACTTCAATCTAAAGGAGATTTCAACATAATATACAAAAGAAGTGATATAATATTATAGAGCTTTTGTTTTATTTTGAAGTTATGTAATAACTAACTAATCTCGAAGCCTTCAGGATCACAAGAAACCCACGCTGTAGAGAGCACATGTGAGGGAGTATATATTCAATGAATCAAGCTGCTAATACTACTTTAATGCACAGCCAGATCGAGAAAGGCAGCTTCTTCAAGCTTAATCAACCTCTGTATATATAGAAAATATTAGGTCCCGTAAATCAGATATGTGGACAACCGTATGGATTGCACCATACGTTCGGCGGCATGATGTAATCCGCGCCTTCGCCCTCATGTCTATCAATCAAGATTAACTGAAATCTGGTAAAATTAAGAGTTTCTTTATTTAAATTGTCGTATTGAATTCTGTATATTAATTTTACATGTTCTTTTCTTACAGGTGAATGGTTAGATTTGGAATATTTATTATTACAAATTATTATGTATCATTAAGTACCTAAATTAGATTGTATGGACTATTATTTATTGGAATGAAATCGAAGGAACATGACAAACAGTCTATTTGTTCAAAATTTTTAACAAAATCCGTCAGACGGAATATTTTCTTTTTAGTAAAGGTACGAAGGAGAGTGTGTGGGTGGTTGTGTGTCAGTGAATCAAACTTCCTGATTTTAATAGTTGCAAGCTAGTAGCCTTGTCCGTTTCTACTGTTTAATAAGGAAAAGAACATGATAACCATATATTTTGTTTGTTTTAACAGATCTTAGAATTTAAATTAAAATAATATTCATGTCTGGAACAAATTAAACAAATTTGGTTCAGATCTTTCCTTTTGGAGAAAAGATGAGGCCAAGTCACAGTTATAATTAGGGGTGTAAACGAGCCGAGCTTGAGCGAGCTCAGGCTTGGCTCGTGTTCGGCTCGTTCGAAATTAGCTCGGCTCGAAATCGGCTCGTGTTCGAAATGGTTCGGTAACAGCCTGTTCGTGTTCAGCTCGAAAAATTGACAGCCCTGAAGACTCAGCTTCACAAAGGGACCATCCAATTCAGCAAGTTGAACCTCCCCTAAAATACACCATTCATGCATAAAGTGGCATATATGCAAAAATTGAAGTTTATGTGTTAGATATGTAAATACATAGGAATTGAGTGGTATGTATTTAAATCTTCCATAATAGTAATAGTAATAATAGTGTTAATATGTCTGCGTGCAACGAATAACCAAGCTCAGGTACTCAGATGAGTTACCAAATGATGCCTTGCGATTTCTCTCCATTTCTTCTTGTTTGGCAGTGCAATATTTGTTGCAACTTACATGAACTAAATCTTTATGAATCGAATTAAAAAATAAAACACTCTATTGTAAAACAGATCGTGTTTATTATCAGATTTACTAATGGAGTTACACAAAAGTTGTGACAAATCATGTTTACTAATGGAGTTACACAGCCACCAAAAAAATAACTTGAGAAACTATAAAGCATGAATGTGGCAACAAAAGACTTGGAAAAAATTGGTATTAACGCAATATAAGTTCGTATATATTTATATCCATATATAAAGTAAAACAGCAGCATACAAAAATAAACCTATAAGCTAAGCATGCATTCATGATCATATTCTAAAGCACTGGACATGGAAATGTGAAATGAAAATGATATTAAAAGTGCAGTTAATAGAGGAAGGAAAATTAAAATTGAAATGATAATTTCTCTTTTCTGGTCTGTCTTGCTGATATCACAAACATTTTTTTCCTTGAAATGCGTGATTTATTTCAGCGTTTTCAGTGCAGTTAGAACTATTCTGCAAATGCTGAAAATTTCATAAACATACTAATTATAATGTCTTCTGAAAATGCAGAACTAAGGTGGGAAATGCTGTCATTCTATTATTATTAAGTTAATGCTTGAACCATAGATTTGATAAAAGTTTCGATCACAGGATTTTAGCCAAACCATTCAATATATTTTTTTGGGACATTGACATAGCACTCAATTTTTAGGGATTTACAAATTTCACATTAAAACCTTCAATTTTACACGCAATGCATTAAATTCTTTAGTGTCTCATCAAAAATAGCATTAATGACACTTTTTCACAAAGCTATCACTTAAGAGATTCTCTCCCTCCAGACACATGCATTATAGAACAACAGTATCCTAACAAGAGGCAATAGACAACATAGCAAGAGACACCAAATATCACAGGCAACCTTTTATATTGTTATCTCAAAATGGTTACAAACAGATGCTGCCTTCCAAAATTAAGAGTAACAATAATCACCTTAGGCAACTTTATATACACTTATCTTAAAATGGTTGCAAACTTGAGTTGTCTTCCAAAATTAAGAGTAAGAATAATAATCTTAAGGCAACTTTTGATATTATTTCCAAACTTGATTTGCCTTCCATATTAGCCATCCATACCAACAGCAGGCAAGAAAAAAATTATTGTGTATCATGAGGTATGTCAAAAATTTAATCAATAAACTATTGTGGACAAGCCAAATATTTATCTTGAAAGAGATGCCCATAACTACACAGAAAAGACTAAGCATCAAAAGCTAATATGAACCAATGTATAGCAAACCAACTAGCTGTCTATTACCATTTAGACAATACAAAATAAGATCACTTAAATCTAAAAAAATCAGAATACAATCACCTTAAGTAATGAAATCTAAACCCCAGCTAGCAAGAGTAAGTGCAACTTCTCACAATCAGTATGGTTCAAATAAGCCTTGATGACCGAGATCCATAAAGGTATCTAAGAATTTTATTTCACATAGAAACCAAGCATCTACTTTCCTGACAGTAGAAAAATTGTGTAAAATTTAATTGACATTTCATCCAGTTTCAAAGTTTACCAATATATGCCTGCAAGCAACCGATTTTAGATGCATACTAGTGTTGAACAATGAGATAAGCACCCAAAACTTCAAAGTTTACCAATATAGGCAAGCTTGAGAGTTTTTCATTTTGTTATTATCATAAATTCCCAACACCAAATAACCACTCGAGTTGCTTTGAAAACGAACAACTTATACTCCAAAGAATTTGAAGACCAGGACATCACTCATAACGTGTCTACAAATCATTCTTGTGAAAACTATGTACTTTAGGATGAAATCCTGAATGAAATAAGCACTGGACATGAAAAAATATAATAGCTTCCAATTAGAGATTCCAACTCATAAGTTGTCAATATAATATTTTCTTCAAATGGTTGCAAATTTGTGTTGCCCTCCAAAATTAAGAAAATGAATAATAGACATGCCATGCAACGCAATGGTGGTGTTTCATATCAGCCTCTTTTGCCAAAGCTTATACTCTTTTGTTCAGAAACAAGTTAAGCCAACTTACAGCATTAAGTTGAACAGCCGTCAGCCAACATATTATTTTATTAGCATGCATAAAAGCACACATTATAATTTGGCGGAATACGAATAATACATCCATGTACATGCACTTGATAAGGATGAATGCCCTAAACCACCAAAGTGAATATGATAAAGTTCAAAAAACACTTGGGGAAAATAAGTATTATTGTTTTGAAAAACAAAAGAAAAAAAGTATAATATTCTTCACAAAGCCATCCATTAAAAAAAAAAAAAAAATCAGATCTACAGGCAATAACCAAATCACAGCACAAACACTTATACCTGCATGAATCATCGCACAAATGCACAATCGCAGAGCTAAATGTCACAACAAAACCCTTATATAAGTTACGAAGCAATAATACTGAGCAACGAACTAAGAAGATAACACATCGGTACAAAACAAACAAGCAAACAAGAATATCGAGCAACCAAGCAAGAATACAGAGCAAACGACTGTCCGAGGAGAAATAGAAGAAGAGTTTGGAAGACGAATACAAAAGGCAAACCCTAATGCCTCGCGGCCGAACCCCTTTCGCGATTTTCAGAGGATAACTGGAGAAAGAGATGAGGAATGCGAACTGCGAACCGAGAGGTGAGAGGTGAGAGGCGAGAACTTTCGAGAGCGGCGGATTAGGGCTTAGGGTTTTTTAACATTTTATATATTGTATAGTATATTATATTAATTTTATAATTTATATTATATAAGTAATACAGAATTAATATTATTATTAATTGTTTGTTATATACTAGGATTTAATTTTTTAAAATTTGATAAATTGTAATTAATTAAAATAAAATTACAATTTATAATATTCAATTTTATGAATATGTATTATATGTGTGTGTATTTATTTATTTATTTCTTTTCGAGCTAATTCGAGCCGAAGACGAGCGAACAAAAGCTTGTTCGTGTTCGGTTCGTTTATATTTCGAGCTTAAAAATTTGTTCGTGTTCGGCTCGTTCTAACACGAGCTGCTTAACGAGCCGAACACGAGCTATTCGCGAACGACGAGCCAAATTGACAGCCCTAGTTATAATGTAGGCAATGACAGTTGAACAATAACCATCAATGGCTTTTGCTGTACCTACGCCCCATTGGCAACCTGCTCTTTACCATACAGCTCTAGTAACCTGTATTATTATTCCATAACTGAATAGTGTTCCAAACTTAAACATTTTATTATTTTTATTTTGCATTAATTGTTATTGAAACCAACGAGAAATAATGCGAGAGGTGGCCTGAATAAACTTTAAGCTGCGTCAGATATGTCAAATGAATATATTATTAGAGGATGAGTATGCAGAACAGTATTTGCTGCTGTAATTCATGTCTTAAATAAAGATCTAAATGCTCATTCATATCTTAAATAAAGATCTAAATGCCCAACTGTTTACCTCATTTTTTGCGAGGTCCAATTTTCTTCCTAGGATTTTAGGATCTAGTCATAAGATTCCTATTTGACTATCACAGAGGACTAGAGATGGGGCCCATCTTGTTTTAGAATCTTGAACCGCCTTTTTACTTGTTTAGAAGTTTTGCATGTATGGTTACCGACCTCTAACATTTAGAAGGTCGAAACTAACATGATGAAACTCGAAATGAGTCTCACAGGATCGTTAAGCCCTAGGGTTGCCCAGTGCATAATTTACACCTCCGCACGCACGAATTTCACTATTTCGACTGTCGACACGTTTAATTATTGAGATTCGCATCGCTCGGGCCTTTATTTGCTTCATGATAAATCGAATTTAAAATTAATTTCCAAAACGATCGATCGCGAGACTAAATTTTGACAAAAAAATTGAATTCGACGTGTTTTTGACCCGATAGTCGACGAGGTTATCTGAACGACCCCAGATGACGAAACGGACTGCGCGATGCATTCGAGACGTCGATTTTAGCCGAGAAGGACACCAATTTTGATATAGTTTCGAGCGGAGTCAAATTTTGTCCGGTGAAATTTAAATAAAACATTAATAAAAGGTGTGTGGAATAAGAAATATAAATAATAATAATAATAAAAAAAAAACAAAAACACTTAAATACCGAATTCTAAACGCACGCACCCGTCGGCCTCCCCTCTCCTTTTTTTTAGCGAAACCGGGCATGGGCGAAGCCCTAGACGGACCGATCCTCGCCGAGCAGCTCTCCTCTCCTCGCGAAGCTTCGGCCGAAGCACCCCTCCTCGTACGCGTGCTCTGGTAAAGCTTCCACGCCGTGCCACGTTCCCTGCTCCTCTGCGACAGAAGATCCGCATCTTTCGTCATCCTCCCCCCCACGCGACATTTGTCGCCACTTGCGTCGATCCCCTTTGGCTTGGCTCACCATCCAGGTAGGTGAAGGTATGTTAGCTTCTTCTCTCATCTTGCTATAAAAACCCCACTTGGGGGAGGGATGAAAGGTTGGCCGAAATTTTGAAAGAAGAGGATGTTCTGCCAAAATTCTGGTGGTTGTCGATATTCTGTTGGGTTTGCCTCTGTTTGCCTCTTTGAGTTTTGTGAAATTTGGGTAAAGCTCTAAGTCCTTCTTGGATTCACTTCTGAAGGTTTGAGTTACTCACTTTAATGCTAAAGTTCCTTTCATGGTTGTTATGCTTCTTGTGATTAGTTACTTTAAACGTTGGTTGGTGATAGTTCTGGTGCTGCCATGACATTTGTATATAACCTTCACTCCTGGGCTTACGTTCGAATTAACTTAATGCCCCTCGGGTGGTTGAAAATTTCACCTTTTCCACTCTTCATCTATTCAAATTCTGAAAAGAACGTACATTTGAATGATTCTCCAAAAATCTGTTAGCAGCTGTACTCCCCTTAGTAAAAACAGTGCAAGACTTGTTAAATTATTTCTTCCTGCAGCATCGAGTGGATTCAAACCTGTAGCAATTGTAGTGAGCTATATTAGCTTTATTTTGGAAGAATTTGTGCTGCTGCTTAACTGATTATGGGATTTCATCCTTCATAGTTTCACCATGAAATTTTCTTTTGTAACTGAAGGTGCAGAGCCTGCTTTCATGCCCTTGGAATCTAGAAGTCTTTTCATTAAATCCACGCCTAGAATTGAAATGGTTCCATGTTATGACTCTAAACTCTCGTCTTGCGTTAGGGAAATCATGAATAATGGTGTACATAATTTTCAGCTTCAAGATTCTCATGTCCTATTTCAGGTTGGCTTGACAACTTCTGAAACGAAATTGTTCATGCCTAAATCTCGTATAGCTCTCTCAGTCCTTGAAAAATGTGACCCAATTTACAGGTTTCCTTAATGCAGCTTCATGGATGAATCAATATTGAAACCATTTGAGGTTAGTTTTCAAATGCGGTTGATCTGCATGAGGTTTTCTCAAAAATAATAATAATAATTAAAAAAAACTTAATATTCTTCCACCTCTTAGTTGCAGATAATTCGGCTTTCAGTCACAACTAGTGTGAACATTAGTCTATGACTCCCCATTTATTTTATGCTTTAATATAGTGTTGAAATATATAAGGTTGGGTGGTATGTATGTAAATGCCCCTTTTCATGGAAGATTTACATACATCCCACTCTGTCCCTACCTATCTTATTCATAAGTATTACACTTACATACATAGCACTCAATTTACATTTATACCACCCAATTCTTATACATTTGAAAGCAGTTTTGAAGGCTTTTGGTTTTTGATCTTAACCGTTGCTTACATGAGTCCCTGACAAAGAATTTATTAGTATGTATGTATGTATGTATATATATATATATATATATATATATATATTATATATATATATATATATATATATATATATTGTTTTTCTTATGGAATTAAGGTGAATTCAACTTCAGATCCTCCGTTTCCTTTCCTCTGTTTGTCTCAGTTTCTTTTTTTTTTACCTGTATTTGAATAATCAATATGCAAGTTGCAGGATAATGGAGATCCTAACTCAAATGGTATGTATAAATATATTAGTGATGCTTCACCACCCAAACAAAATTTAATAACTCAGAAAGAAAACTTGATGATTCGTTTGTGGTTGCTTGCTTTGGCTGCTTTAATATATTTTGGGTTGGTTTTGAATTTATATATACATATATGTATATATATACATACATGTATATATATATATATATACATATATATATATACATATATATATAAAGAGGCTAGCTCATTCTTCACTTTGTGGTTGAGGTTACGACTAGCCTTCCTCGGCTTTATTTTAGAAAGTTGTGGCCATGTTGGTTCATGGCTTTATTGGTCTTCTATGTCTTTCTTTAATTGTTGAGTTACGCTTGGAAACTGCAGTAAGTTTATTTGATACTTTGAATCTCTGTTGGAGGTGGCAACTTGATAAATTTCTACTCCACTTTGTATAAGCCTTAATATCATGAAAAATAGCTGGTTACTCTTTGATGCGAATGCTAAAACAATGAAAGGTTAACATGGGGATTTATCTTACAACTTCTTCCATCTACTTGGACGTGCGTATGGAATCAATGCGGCTTATATGTCGGATCGGGGCTTTAACGGTCCTCTTTTGGTGGCTCGATTTTGAGCATGTTTTGGGCCTGTCGTGGGCTTTGTTTTGCTTTGTGTTGGACCTGATTTTGTAACCTGTGAGAGGCTTGTTTTAAGGCTTTGAGGGCTCGGTTCTTGCCTTGTATGGCTGCGGTTTTGGCTTTTTTTTTTAGAACCATGTTTGTAGCATGTTGGGCTCGGTCTTGGGCTTATGTTGCTCGGTTTTGGGTCTTTCTGTGTGTTTGGGTCACACTTCTAAGATCCTACTTGTCAAAAATTTAACTTGTGTTTTGAAGTTTTAAATGTCAAAATTCGACTTGTGTCTTCTGAAGTTTTGTTCGTTAAGGCTTAAGTCGTGCTTCGGGATTTTTTTGTTAAGGTTTTAAATTGTATTTTGAAAATTTTATTCGTCCAAGTTTGAGTCGCATTTAAAAGAGGTTTATTTTTCATAACGTTGGGGTTTGGAAATAGTTTTTACCCGGTTTTGAGAATTAATCCGCCTTTTTTATGAAGTTGCTTTAGGCAGTCCTCTCTCCTTCTATTTGTCCTTTGTCCTTTGTTTTTTCTTGCTTTTTGGCCGAGTCTTTTTGCGCTTATGTACGAGACATAAGTGTGCACGTATAGTCTTTTGCTATACGTGGGCCATCAAGCAAGGCTGTAAGTCATACAGTTTTGAGGTTTTAAAAGGCCTTGATGATAATGGCTTACCGGTGGTAGAGCGAAACGATATTTCATCCTACGACATCGGGACCCAATCCAGGGGCCCGGTGAACCGTAGGATGATAATATCATTCACCGTTACGAGATTAACGGGTACTTGTACCTTCTTGGGTTGTTGGTGATCCTACGCCCGACGGCGTGATCGATTTGTGGACAATCATAATTTGCAAAACTAATAAAAAAATAGATTTGATAAGAACATATGCAATATTTATAAAAATATATTTTTACTATAAAACAAAATTTGTGCAACTTTCTTTTGTATGCATGAAATTCATGTGCATGCCAAAAATATAAATTTTAAATATATATTGTAACCTGGTTGTCCACTTGTTGATTACTAATACCGGGCTAAGGAGCACCTTCATAAGTTAGGTTTAGTAGGACACCCTTATAGTTGAGTGGCGGGCTCTATACATACGGGTGACCGATAGTCGTCTCGAGAATACCTTAACTTGAGCCTACCCCGACCTGATGCTTACGGTCCTTTTTCTTTATTCGGTTTCTCGTAATTTTTATACGGTTTTATTCGAGTCTTAATAAGTTATTAGTGATTTCTTTTGGGATTTGTTTGCTTTTCTCGAGTTTTTATAGGTTATTAGTGATTTCTTTTGAGATTTGTTTGCTTTTATTGAGTCTTTATAGGTTATTAGTGATTCCTTTTCGGATTTTGTTTGCTTTTTTGATGATTTTCTTCGAGTCACTATAAGTCATTTTGTTGCTTTTCTTAGAGATCTTCAGAGTCAGCAGACTTGTCAGGTATACAGGTTTGTCTTATACTTACAGTATTTCATTTCTTTTACTGTACACCTTACTGCTTTTCCTTACCTACTGCACTTTATTGTATACATGCTTGCGATTGCTCCGTTTACTGCTTATTTACAGCATATACACATGTGATTATTACTGCTTACTGCTGATTACATTTCGTAGCATATTTTATTATATTATTATTAGGTTGCTTTTTAGAGACTTGCAGGGGACTTTAGGATAGAGGCCAGTAGGACACCTGGTTTAGGAGGTACCTCACTGCAGGTCACGAGACCTAACAATAATTATATATGTAAATATAAAACATAAACCCTAAACTTGCAATCAATAAAACGAGAAGTTTGAAGCTTGGAGCAAAACTTCGAGGATGCAGCATACGAAGGGGGGCGATCTACAACAAAAGAACGGGTCTACATCAGAAAACCTTTCTTTAGGATTAAATAACACGACCCTAGGATTTCGAGGTAGTTCGCCTAGCGCGATGTAAATCCTCACTTCCTCTTTTAGGCATCTGCACAACTCTGTTGTGCAGTATAAGTCCCAACACTTCTAGGATTCCGAGGTTGCCGTGCCGTACGTCGTAAATCCTCCTATCTTCTTAGGCTATTCGTACGATCGGGTATCGTGCGAGTATAAACCCTAAATAATAAAATTAGCAGGACTGAAACATTAAATAACATCTTCTCAAATTCAATCCAAACAAATATGATAGCTGGGAAGTCACTGAAATTCCTCTCGAATCCGTGACATCTCCTACCTTTTCATTCCTTTGGATTCCTAAAATAAACTGTTCCTATTTTGAGTCATTTCTTTTTGAATTTCCAATGTCCAATCGTGAAAGCCTAAATTTTGAAATTCTTGAAAGTAAAAACATTGATCTTAATCGAGAGTTTTCTTAAGTGATTACTGTCAGTTAAGATGTAATTAACTATAGGGGCTTGCCCCTAGGTAATATAAATCCTATTTAATTCTTTATATTAAGTAGAGGAACTTGTCGGCTCATAAAAATGGTTTCGCAGACTAAACGGATACCGTAGATTCTCTAGATCATTCAGTTGAGTGTCACTAATGTGTTTATCTTTCGGGATAAATGCATTATTTGTAGTATTACACCCGACTAATCCAGATTATTGAATGTACGGTATCTCATTTCATTTTTTTAAATTATATTACTATTTTTCAAAAGTTATATCCCACTATTTTAAATTAAACTATTTTAATTCTAAACTATATTTTAAAATACTCCTTTCAAAATTTAAACGGCCGACACCAACAAAATTGTCCACAAATGTAGCATCTGACAATGGAGTGCTACAGATATTTAAGGAACATATACTTAATACTTGTATTGTTAATGGCGTAGTGATTAACACATCATAAAGCTACAATCTTGGACATTCGAAATCTGCAGTTAAAAAGAGCCTCCTGCTTATCTTTTCAAATAAACAACAACTGAGGAACTCAAGGAACATAACCGAGGGACTCGAGTAACATAAGAGCTTTCTGCTTGATACTGAAGTTGTGCTATAATTTTCAAAATCAACCTTCAAAATGAATAATTGCATTAGCATCACACAAGCTTCTGAAATAATAAGGGAAGACCCAGGATAGTTCCATGTCAAATACCTTTTTTTTAACTGTTGAAAATATAATATAATTGAAATTTCAGGGATGAGCATACCTCAAATATATCACAAAAATGGTTAAAGGAAATAATCGGCTAAATGTAGCTGTGGATTCTCTTTGTTTTCCTCGATCTCTACAACATCTTCCTTTTTTATTTCTTCCATTCTTCTATTCCAAATGCCATCTATTAAATTCCATGTCTGATCGTTGCTAATTTGAGTCTGTAATGAAAAAGCAATGGCAATGATGAGCTAAAACAGAAATGAATGACACTAAGTTGAGATGGAAGTGTAATTATGTACCTCGATGGGTCTGACTGCCCCAAAGGTAGAAAACCCTACATTTTCAGGCTTAAAGGTGACCCTGCCGGGAAGAGAAACAAATATCATGACCAATAAATTGATAATATATAGCAGTTGCGGAAATCGCTAAAGTAGTTTCACAAATTGAAAAATAATGGTACCTGAGTGGACATAAAAAAAGATTGCACCTAAATTCAGCAAAAATTCAGTGTTTTTGCAAAACTCTTAAATCTTCTTCCATGTTGCCTTTTAATTACATTCAAGATTTTAAGCTTTGGCGTTATTATACTTGGACGATGAACTACCTCTAAAGTTTACAGCAAATGAGCCAAATTATTTATTCTCTGGTCACTTATCCTTTTTGAATGAATGGAGGCTTATCTTCTCAACTAGTAACGACCAGTTCTCGCCAAGTTATTGTGGATTCAGCTCCATCGCAGCCTGAAAATTTTGCAAGGAAATCATGTACTGGTTCCTACGATCATTATGAACATTCATAGACTCTAAACTGTTTTGTAAATTCATGTGGGTGTTCTACCATTAACTTGCTCTTTCAAAACTGGATGTTTTGTTGGTTTGTGCATTTATCTGCCTCTTACTAGCTCAATAGTAAACTTTATAATCCGTTTTAAATAAATATTCAAAGCTTTATTCAGTAAATCTGCACAACCCAACGTCACCCCTATTCCTTGTGCTTCTGCTACTCTTTCCATAGACCTTTTTAAATCTTCAGTATGGTACAACTCGTCATTATTACGGTTACTAGCTAAAGCTGAATGCAAAGATCTCATTTTCGCCGCAACACTAGAAGATCGATATGAAACTCCAATCGGCGCCCGAAGATAAGTTTTAATGGAATCGAGATTATTGATTTTTACTTTTTTCCTTTCTTCCATTGCAGCAGCTTCAAGCTGACGCTTCCTCCGCAAACAAATATGATCACGAAACAATGAAAACAGTCTACGTGGATACTTTGGTGGCTTCCCTGTAAATTCACTTTGATCATGTTGTCTTGATCTTTTTAAATCAGAAGAACCAAATATGTCATTCTCAATAGAAATATCTGCAGATTGAGCTTCATCGACCATTCCAATTGATTCCAGAGGGCTCTTTTAGATCCTTTTCTTGCGCAGCCATCGAGGCAAGATAACACTATTGCATTGGTTAGACGTAGGTAGTATTGTTGGCTGTAACAGGCTTAAAATCTCGTTTCCATGAACGAATGTCTTTGCAGATGTTTCCGTTTGATTCAAGGAAGACTTTTCACCGGCTGGTGGAGGTGTTTTTGCCTCGTATGCATTCTTGAGGATTGAACGGATGAGATTGTTATGCAAGCTATGTTTCCTCGACCAAGAACAAGGAGAACAAATTTGTTGAATGCAGCTTTGGTTAGTTTTTGAGCTAGAAATTTGGTCACGAAGCCGAAATACGCATGTGTTCGATTCGGGCCAATTTTCTTTGATATCTGCAATTTTATCTCATTGAGATTGATACGTGCTTGCTGATGAGAGATGAGCGATTGCATCTCTTGATGCATCAAAATTATATGATCGACGATTTGTATATGTCTTTAAGATTCGCGGCGATAATATCTCCGTCTACAAAGATCGGAATGGTCGCAGGAATGGTTCGACGGATGTAGAGCGGAGATGTCCAGCGCTCCGCTCCCGTTTACAGAACCCTCTGCTTAATATATAATATCCTGAGAGGCGAAATGTGTGCCGTAGAATCGTCGCAGGTTCGACGGAGGAAGAGCGTAAACGTCCATCCCTCCGCTTCGTTTGCTGAGCCATCCATCCGATATGCTAAATTGAGTTAAATAATATATTTATACAACTTTAAGAGTTTTTATCTAAGCTAATCTCATAATTAATTCATGAATAGTAAACAATATATCAACATTTAGACGATAAAATCACGACTCAATGTTAATTTTCAGGAAGATTTAAGCTATTATAAGAATAAATAAAACTTATGTGATAAAATCACGACTTAATGTTAATAATGTTAGAAGGTTGCGGTAAATGTGGAGCGTGCTACCAACAGAAAGAGAACTGACACCAACGAGGAGAAAGATATTACAAGGACACTCCGAATATGGGAGCGCGCCAAAAAGTTCATGCAACAACAGATCTGGAGCTGAAAAACCCATTTATGTCATCTTCCAAGAGGCTTTGGCTTGGAAGTGAAAACCACATCCCCTAGATAGACAACCGACTCCCAATGGTTAAGACACTCTCTTAAAGAAAGTCGATCGACGATACCTATGCAATGCTCTGTCAATTCCTAAATGAGGGCGTATTTTTTAAAATGAGTAAAGATTTAAATAGAATACAAATTATTTATTATTTATATTGAATGATCAAATTAGTTCTAATTAATTAATGTACACCTATTTCTCGACATTAATATTTTTTAAATAGGATTTTTTTAAGTCTAATATAATAAATTGGGTCAAAATTATTCATTCTTATTCATTCTTATAATAACTTAAATCTTCCTGAAAATTATTAACATTAGATCGTGATTTTATCGTATGAATGTTTATATATTATTTGATATTCATAAATTAATTATGAGATTAGCTTAGATAAAAGCTCTTAAGTTGTATAAAAATATTATTTTACTTAATTTAGCATATCAGACGGATGACTCAACAAACGGAGCGGAGGGTGGACGTCTACGCTCTTCCTCCATCGAATCTGCAATGATTCTACGACACATTTCGCCTCTTAGGATATATTAGGCAGAGGGTTCCGCAAACGGGAGCGGAGCGCTGGACATCTCCGCTCTCACTCCGTCGAAACATTCCTGCAAAGATTCCGATCTTTGTAGACGGAGTCCATCTCTCAGGTTATTATCGCAGCGAATCTCAAAGGCATATACAAATCACAGATCATATAATTTTGATGCATCGAGAGGTGCAATCGCTAATATCTCGTCAGCAAGCCACGTATCAATCTCAATGAAATTAAATTGCAGATATCAAAGAAAATTGGCCCGGATCAAACACAGACGTATTTCAGCTTCACGATCAAATTTCTAGCTAAAAAACTAACCAAAGCTGCATTCAACAAGTTTGTTCTTCTTGTTCTTGGTCGAGGAAACGTATCATTGCATAACAATCTCATTCGTTCAATCCTCAAGAATGCATACGAGACAAGAACTCCTCCACCAGCCGGTGAAAATTTTGCCTTGAATCAAACTGAAGCTTCTGCAAAGACATCCGTTTATGGAAACGAGACTTTAAGCCTGTTACAGCCAACAACATCAGCTACGCCTAATCAATGCAATGGTGATATCTTGCCTCGATGGCTGCGCACGAAAATGATCCAAAAGAGTCCTCTGGGTTCAAATGGAAGGGTCGATAAAACTCAACTTGCAGATATTTCTATTAATGAGAATGACATGTTAGGTCCTTCTGATTTAAAGAGATCGAGACAACATGATCAAAATGGATTTGTAGGGAAGCCATCAAAGTATTCACGTATATCGTTTTCATTGTTTCGTGATCATATTTGTTTGCGGAGGAAGCGCCGGCTTGAAGCTGCTGCAATGAAAGAAAGGAAAGAGATAAAAATCAGTGATCTCGATTCCATTAAAACTTCTCTTCGGGCTCCTATTGGAGTTTCATATCGATCTTCTAGCGTTGCGGGGAAAATGAGATTTTTGCATTCAGCTTTAGCTAGTAACCGTGATAATGACGAGCTGTACCATACTGAAGATTTAAAAAGATCTATGGAAAGAGTAGCAGAAGCACAAAGAATATGGGTGACGTTGGGTTGTGCAGATTTACTGAATAAAGCTTTGAATACTTATTTAAAACGGGTTTTCTACCTTTGGGGCAGCCAAACCCATGGAAGTACAGAATTACACTTTCATCTTAACTTAGAGCCATTCATTTCCGTTTTAGCTCATCATTGCCATTGCTTTTTCATTACATCGGATATGGAAGTTGATAGATGGCATTTGAAATAGAAGAATGGAGGAAATAAAAAGAGGAAGATGTTGCGGAGATCGAGGGAAATAAAGAGAATCCACAACTATATTTAGCCGATTATTTTCTTTAACCATTTTTGTGATATACTTGAGGTAAGCTCATCCCTGAACTTTCTATTATATTATATTTTCAACCGTTAAAAAAAACGAGTACTTGACGTCGAACTATTTTGGGTCTTCCCTTTTTACTTCAGAAGCTTGTGTGATGCTAATGGAAGCATCAAGCAGAAAGCTCTTATGTTACTCGAGTCCCTCGGTTATGTTTCTTGAGTTCCTTATTTGGTGTCGCTATGAGAAGATAAGCAAGAGGCTATTTTTACCTTCAAATTTCGAATTTCCAAGATTGTAGCTTTAAGATGTTTTGATCCTCGCGCCATTAACAATATAAGGATTAAGTATATGTTGCTTGTATATATGTGTGAAAAATAGTAATGGCTAGGCATGAAATCTCAATCTCGACTCTCAGATATCTCTATCAGTCTACTATTCATATATTTGTTGCATTCCATTGTCATATGCTACATTTGTGGATAATTTTGTTGAGCATTTGGATCTTTATTTAAGACATGAATTACAGCAGAAAATACTGTTGTTTGCATACTCATCCTCTAATAATATATACAACTATATTAATTTGACATATCTCTCACAGCTTAAAGATTATTAAACCACCTCTCGCATTAATTCTCGTTGGTTTCAATAACAGTTACTGCAATTAAAAATAAAAAAATGTTTAAGTTTGGAACACTATTCAGTTATGGAATAAAAATACTGTTTACTAGATATGTATGGTAAAGAGCAGGTTGCCAATGGGGAGTAGGTACAGCAAAAGCCATTGATGGTTATTGTTCAACTGTCATTACCTACGTTATAACTGTGACTTGGCCTCATCTTTTCTCCAAAATGGAAAGATCTGAACCAAATTTGTTTAATTTGTCATTAATTTGTTCTAAAATCACATGAATATTATTTTAATTTAAATTCTAAAATCTGTTAAAACAAACAAAATATATGGTTATCATGTTCTTTTCCTTATTAAACAGTAGAAACGGACAAGGACTACTAGCTTGCAACTATTAAAATCAGGAAGTTTGATTCACTGACACACGACCACCCACACACTCTCCAAAAAGAAAATATTCCGTCTGACGGATTTTGTTAAAAATTTTGAACAAATAGGCTGCTTGTCATGTTCCTTCGATTTCATTCCAATAAATAATAGTCTATACAATCTAATTTAGGTATCCTAATAATACATAATAATTTGTAATAACCATTCACCTATAAGGAAAGAATATGTAAAATTAATATACAGAATTCAATACAACAATTTAAATAAGGAATCTCTTAATTTTACCAGATTTCAGTTAATCTTGATTGATAGACTTGAGGGCGAAGGCGTGGATTACATCACGCCGCCGAACGTATGGTGCAATCCATACGGTTGTCCACATATCGGATTTATGGGACCTAATATTTTCTATATATACAGAGGTTGATTAAGCTTGAAGAAGCTGCCTTTCTCGATCTGGCTGTGCATTAAAGTAGTATTAGCAGCTGGATTCATTGAATATATACTCCCTCACATATGCTGTCTACAGCGTGGGTTTCTTGTGATACTGAAAGCTTTGAGATTCTGTTGAAATCTTTAATAGTATATCACTCACGGCTATATTCTGTTGAAATCTTTTTTAGATTGAAGTAAGCTTTGAAGATCTATCACTAAACTTTCCATGTTGCTAAATTGTATGAACGTTGGTTGCATTGCTTTTTTGAAATCAAATCATTGAACATTATATTATTCTGCTTTTGTTGTTGTAGACTCTGACCTTCTTCCTACCAATGTTCATATCCATAGAGTTAGTAATATGTTTGCACCAACTTGTGCATTAGTAAAGTTATTATAAAAAACTTAGTTAATCATATCTAAAATTAAGATTTTGAAAATAAAATCATTGCAGTAATATTATTTCCACTTATTCAAATCACAAAAATTTTCTACACCTTACTCTTTAATATATTGAGTATAATTACAAATTAAAATTTTGGGGTGTGTTTTCTTAATTATTTTATCTATGTTTAATACAAATATTTTATTTTTAGTTATCCAATTAAAATTAAAAAGAAAGAAAAAAGGCAATAAAAGAACCGTACAATTTATTAAAAGTTGAATTTGTTCACGGGTTTTGTGTTTAAAAAAAAATGGTTCTAGATTGAATCAACTAGAGAAATGGTGCATAGTTAACCAATCAAACGAATGATTTGATCTAGTTTTTAAGATCATGCTAATAATGATTTAATTCACAGGGCTAGTGTGTCACTTTTATATAGATACTAGATCTTCACCGTCAACAACACGTGGTAATCGTACACGCAGTTATATGCCTGTTATCAACAAGGGTGTCAATAAATCCCAAATTTAAAAATGATTCTAGAAGAAATTAGACTTTGGTTGACCAGGTTACTATTTTAGACAGGTTCGGGTCAATAGTATTGTCTTGATTATCATTCAGGTTAGGTTTAAGTTGGTCTAGATTATTAAAAGTCATATCAAATAAAACAAGATTATTATTTCAGTTCAGATCAAATTAATTGAGTTAGACGAGGCAAACTCCGGTTAATCTAGTTGTGATGATGATCTTAAAAATTATATGATCCATATCATAAATAGGTTTGATAAGTCTCATTTGATTTGAAAATCTTCAATCATATAATTGTATGCTCTCTTTTTTATGGATACTCAAATATATCTCTTTTTTTATATTTCCAATCTTAAATAACCTCTTCTAAAATCTATTTGGTCATTCCAAGGCCATGACAATAATAAAAATAAGAAAGATTCGGAGATGAAGGAATTAGAAGAAATAATACAAACATAGCAAAAAGGATGTGGGGGATATCTATAGGGAAAATTCTGCAGAGTAAATAAAGGATGGAAGCCTGAGAAGGATCAGACCAACTTACTCCTTCAAAAAAGACTTATGACTTCCTCTCATATAACCAGAGATCCAATTTATTGTTTTTTTAGGTACATGCTCACTTATTGAGTGAGAAAAATACATAAAATTATGCAATCTATAATTGCCTTTATTTCATATTTTAGCATATTTTTATGTTTTTTTTTTTTCACAGGAAATCTCCTTAAAAGAAATTTAGGAAAATTTGACAAAATTTTATTGAATGTCTCAATGCCATTCTTTACAGTGCCTCGGTGCCATGTTTGAACCAGGAAACATGAAAATTCTCATGAGCTTGAAGCTTAAGCGTCATCCATCCACCTAGCGCCTAACAACCAAGATTCAGAGTTGCAACGCCATAGGTGGAGCATCACAACGCCTTCTTGAGGAGCCAAAAGTCGATATTATTGACTCTAAGCACTGTATTCTCAGTGGCTAGGCAGCAAATGAATTTACCCAATGCCAGAGCTGTCAGAGCTATAACATTGTTATTGAAGTCAGCTCAAATGACCAGCAATCTGAGAGTATGGGGCCTTAGTGTCATCCTCACAATGCGAAGTGCCAATAATAGCACCTAGGCGCCATAGTCGTAATGTTGTCGTGCTACGATCCCAACAAACTAATTATCTTAACTTATAAATTAATTATTTTGAGGGAGTGGCCGGTAAAGCATGGGACTTGACTAAGAAAGGACAGATGAGTATCATCAGAAAGGAGGGAGAGAGAATTAGAGAGCCTGGAAAGTGCATTTGGGAGTAAACGTGAGTGAATAAGTGAGTGTGAGTCTATTGTAGAGTGTGATAGAGAGATCTTTGCTTGGCTTATTGGAGCAAGAAGAAGAAATCAGTGGGGAAGAACATTAATATTTTTGCAAATCTCCATATTCATTCATTCTATTTTTATTTTTACTGATGTTCCATCATTGTAATTGGTTTCTATTGTCAAGAAATGGATTTTCTGTTGTGTTTGTATTGTGTAACCATGCTTGGCTAGGTTCTTTTACTCATGTAGAATTCTACTTTGTAAAATAGTTGCATTTGACTTAAGTTTAATATTTTGAACTATTGAAAGTAATTTATGAATCACTAACTTAATTTAGCATCTATCAATCGTTCAAATTGACTTAGGATTGTAAATAGGTGCATTGACTTTTATTTTTCTTTGCTGAATCCTCATGAGAATGATTTCTCAGACTCATTTCTAGTACATTACTTGCTCGTTACATGCACTTGCGTAAACTCATGACGATCTCAAGTTTTTGGCATTATTATTGGAGGTTCAATGATATAATAGTGAATTTTGAAGTCTAACACTAGTAGACTAATCCTTACTCTAATTCAAAAAATTTTTTTGTGCTTTTTATACTTTAATGTTATTATGCCAGTTTTTTGTTGTTCTGTATCCTAGTGTTTATATATTGAGTGTTTTGTGTTCATTCTTGTTTAATATATATATTTAACATGTTTTTTAAGCTATTGAAGCTTTATGGGTTATTTTATCAGTAAAATGTTTAACATTATGAATGTGTAGGATTGAATATGCTAATTTGATGCCATTTCATCCTAGAAAAACAATTAAGAAATGAAGAAAACCAAAAAAGAACAAAAATATTGAATTATACATGACAAACCCTCAGGGAGAAAATGATCAACCTAGACTGCTTAAGGACTTTGCAAATGTGCCACCATAGTATTAATAGATTTACTATACATGCCAACTCCTTTGATCTTATGCATCTTATCATGAAAATGGTTTAAAAAGTCTAATTAGAGGTTCACTTGTAAATGGCCATCATTTTTAGATCGCGAGTTTCTTAAAAATATGTGAAATATTTAGGTATAATGTTGTATTTGAAAACATTGTTAGACTTGAAATGGGCTTTTTTTTCTTGAGAGACAAGGCTAAATTGCAGCTTAATTTCTTACCCTCAGGATCTATAACCACTAGGACTGATCTAGCTCAAAATCTTCTAGCAAAGTACTTTTGATTATCTAAAATTGCTACGCTTAGAAATGATATAGCCACATTCATCGAATTATATTTCACATCAAACTATGAAGCCTAAGAGAGACTTGAGGACCTACTTAGGAAGTGCCCACACTATACCTTACTCAACTGGTTGATCATCTAAATATTCTATAGATGCAGAAACCATCCCAATTTTAACTAGAATAATCAATTGGGTTAGTAACCAAACAGACTAACTAGACAATTGGAACAATAAAGCCAATAATAGTTCAAATACATGACCAAGCTATCCTCTTAGATTTACCTCAAATAATTAGCCTAAGGGAAACAATTTATCATTGAATGATTTGGTTTTATAGATAGGAAAGTTATGCTACAACCATTAGAGATATTGAAATATAATTAGGGCAATTTGCTAACTCATCGAGTAATAGACTCCAAGAGACATTACTAAGTAACACCAAGATAAATCTTAAGGATAAAGGAAAAGAGTAGTGTAAGGCTATAACAGTCAGGTGTGGCAAGAAGTTAGAAGAATTTCATAGATCAAAGAATAATTGATGAGATAAGTATAATCACTAAGACTATATATGATTCTAATAGTGAAAATCATGAGACCTTTAGTGACTTAGAAAATCCTTTGGACAAGCATAACATAGATAAGTAGAAAACCAATACCGTAAAATATGCAGAAAGACTGCTACCTCCATTCCCTTAAAAGACTCAAAAATATAATATAGATATATAATTTCTCAAATTTATTCAAGTATTCAAGAAGTTCACCATTAATAATACATTTGCAAAAGCTCTTGAACAAATTTATAGCTATATTAAGATTATGAAAGACATTCTCATTAAAAATGAAAACTGGATTTTGAAATTTCCACTATCACTGAGAAGTGTTGTGCCATAATCCAAGGAAATTTATCTCAAAAACTTAATGACCCTAGCAACTTTATCATTTGATGTGTCATAAAGGGCAATTCCTTGGAAAAGCCTTATGTAACCTAGTATCCAGTATAAACCTTATGCCCTTTATTTATCTTTAGAAAGTTGGGTTTTATGAGAAGTGCAGCCTGCCACTGTCACTTTACAACTTATTGATAGATCTCTGACTTACCTTAGTGGAGTGATAAAGAATATTTTGGTTAAGGTAGATAGTTTTATTTCGTCCTGCTGATTTTTTTTTCTTAAACATGGAAGAAGATGAGAAAGTGCATATCATATTAGGAACATTTCTAGCAACTAGAAGGGTCATAAGTTATTTAAAAAGTGGGATTAACTATGAGAGTTAAAATCAGGAAGTCATTTTTATTTTGAAATCAATGGAATTCTTTGATGAATCCAGTGACCAATTCCATAGGATTGAGACGGTGGATAGGTTAATAAATAGCCAAGCTTTATTTTAAGTGAAAGATGACCCATTAAAGCAATAATTATCTTTCACGGATTCAATCAAAGTGCAAAATGAATTTACTTTATACATTCAAGCTGCCCTTAGAACCCTTATGAAGAATTTTGAGTCTTTAAATACATCATGTCACAACCCAATTGGCCCCCCATAAGAGCCAACTAAAGTGTGACATAGGTAGATGATTCAGTCAGATCAAATTCTTACCGACGCTCGCCCTGTCTTGTAAAATCAAGACCCAGTGGATGATAAATTAGTCTAACTAAATAATTACAAACATACTTGATTAATTTCATTTCAAAATTTATTCATATTCATATACTTAGAAGTGTGGAAATTATATTATCAAAATATATAGACAAAGCTGCTAAATCTAACATAATAAAATATATATGGTGTGAAAAGCTTGTTATTAATATTGGCCTAATGTAAGTTATTAAATGTTGTTAACTGTGCGAAAAACATGATATGTTATGAAAGTAGCATATGTTTCGTGCAAGTACACTTGTAGTCTGAGGATTCGAATCTGGATGTCGATCCACGAGGAACTAATTCAATTTTTAGGGTAAAGTACTGATCTATTAAATTTTAGTTAAATTGAACAATTTCAAGTTTAAATAAAAAATGGAATTACAAAATCAAAAGAGACTATATTAACTATGATTTTTATGTTTTTATAGAAAACACATTTGAATAGTAAATTGCTTAGGTTTAAATTCATCCAAATGTTTAATTATGTGTTGATAATCAAAGATTTTCTACTCCTTAATCTCTATCAAGACTTAAGGAGCTTTGGAGTTTCATATAAAGATTTATTTTTCTAAACTCTACAAAATCTCCATGAATCCACTTTCCTCTAGCAATTGCAACTCCCTAGTCGCAATATACCTATCTTGCTAGAAAATTGCCCCTCTTTTCGCGCTTCATCCATCTCTCTCAACCTCGGGTTCAATTACCCCGCAGCCCCTCTTCTTGTGTTTCATTCGTCTCTCTCCACCCCACTCCCTCTCTCGTGATTCTTCTGCCTAGATATCTCTCTTCCGTGGATTCATGGTTCTGGTGGCTTGACATTTCCGGTCGGCTATTTTCGGTTGTGAGTGGTTGTTCGGTGACCCTTACATTCTTCTCCCTCTTCTTTCTTTTCTTCCGCTCTATTTTTGATGGTAGGTGCACTATGTGGTGGATCGCTTCCATTAATTTATTAATAATTAATTTAATTATTAATTTATCATTAACTAACCTCTTAGTAGAATTAATATATCCCTTAATCCATAAATTCTAAGCACTAAAGCTTAATTGACTAAAAATAAGGTTAGTTAATCAAGTATATAGAAATTCAATAGTTATCAATCTAAATTGCTTAAATAACTTTTAATATCTTTTAAGTTATAGCACTTTAAATAACAATTGGGAATAGGGCTGGCAATTTGGCTCGTTGTTCGCGAACAGCTCGTGTTCGACTCGTTAAGTAGCTCGTGTTCGGCTCGTGCATTAAGCCTAACGAGCCGAACACGAACAAATTTTTAAGCTCGAAATGTTAATGAGCCAAACACGAACAACTCGTTTGTTCGCTCGTGTTCGGCTCTAATTGGCTTCGAAATAAAAAAATAATCATATAATTATTTATATAATAATTTATTATATATATTATTTATATATTAATATATTATATTTAAGTTTAAATCATAATCAGCTATGTAGTAGTAGCGTAGTTATGCTTCGTCGCCATTCATTTTAGTCTATGTTCGAATCCGGCGCTAGACATATATTTTTCCAATTAATTTTAACGAGCCAATTTCGAGCCGAACACGAACAAGAATATTTAATTCGAGTCGAACACGAACACACCTTTCACGAGTCATTTCGAACACGAGCCGATTTCGAGCCGAGCTAATTTCGAACGAGTCGAACACGAGCCCAGCCTGAGCTCGCTCAAGCTCGGCTCGTTTACAGCCCTAATTGGGAAGTAATTGATTATTTCCAGTGGTAATGAGTTTATATTCAAAATGATTTAATAGGCTTCACTGAACATAATAATTCTCAACAAAAGAAAACAAAATGAAAAAGAAAAGGCTCATAGTTTAAAAGATGGAAATTCATGAGTACATGAAGAGAAGCTTGATGTTCAATTTAAAAATAAAAACATGGTATCAATATTGCTTTTTAAATTAAAAGAATCAAAACTTCTCTGATTGAAATTTAGAGTATTGTATTTAGAATGATAATATCTAAATTTAGAGTATTGTGTCTGTTATCAACAAGGGTGTCAATAAATGCCCAAATTTGAAATCAATCTAAAAGAATATAGACTTTGGTTGACCAGGTTACTATCTTAGTCAAGTTCAAGTTCAGGTCAACATTATACCTTGATTATCTATCATTCAGGTCAGGTTCAAGTTGACCCAAATAATAAAAAATCATATCATATAAAACAAGATTATTATTTGGGTTTAGATCAAATTAATTGAGTTAGATGAGACAAACTCTAGTTAATGTTGTTGTGATTATGATGTAAAAAATGATATGATCCATATGATAAATAGGTTAGAGAAGTCTCATTTGAGTTGAATCTCTTCATTCATATAATTGATTGCGCCCATTTTGATGGATGCTCAAATGTATCTCTTTTATATTTCCAATCTTAAATAATCTCTTCTGAAATCTATTTCGTCACTTCAAGGTCATGACAAGAATAAAAATAAGAAAGAGGAAGGAAATAGAAGAAATAATACGAACATAGCAAAAAGACTTATGAGTTCCTCTCATATAATGAGAAATCCAATTTATTTATTTTTTTTTCTAGGTACATGCTGGCTTATTCAGTGAGAAAAATACATTAAATTATGCAATCTATACTTGCCTTTATTTGATATTTTAGCATATTTTTTATGTTTTTTTTTTCGCAGGAATTTAGGAAGATTTGGCAAAGTTTTACGAAATGTCTCAGTGTCGTTCTCTACAGCACCTCGGTGCCATGTTTGAACCAGGAGACATGAAAATTATCAAGATCTTGAAGCCTAAGCGTCATCCACCCGGCGCCTAAGCACTAAGAGTCAGAGTTGCAACGTCATAGGTGGAGCATCACAGTACCATATTGAGGAGTCAAAAGTTGATATTATTAAATATTTTAATCAAATTATAAGTATTTTAGTCAAAAATACATCTCATGATTTAGGAATATTTGTATTGAAAAAATATTAATATAAGTAATGTTTGGATATAATTTAATAGTAATGTTTAATAATATTTGTGCACTTCTATTGAATATACTTATCATATTATTAATGAACAATGAAATCATGAGATAAGAGCTACGATGAAATTTTCAAAAATTTAAATTTAGATATTGAATTACTTGAGAGAAATTAATGTGCAAATTTGAGGAAATTTGATATGTGTGAAATGTGATATTGAAATATAAAACTCTTATTACATATTTAGTGTATGTTTTATGCTTTTATTGCATATATTTATTGAATATGTAAAGTATACAGGGAAAAGCTTAGCACATGGAGGATATTTAGCCATTTAAAGATTGGCACCCCAGCTCTTCAAAGAAGTGCCATGGTGCAAGAATGAGAGCTCCATAACACCATATACTAGGTGCCTCAGTTCCTAAAGAGGATATTTTTTTTTAGACATAAACCCGAAAGTAAAATACTTTGGTGCCACAAGCTGGCGTTCCAATATCATATAGTAGCACCCAATACCCTTAAAACAGAGTCACAGTGCCCCGCACCCTGCTTTGAAGATCAGACATCACAAATTGTGTCACTTGGACCCAACATCCTATGCTCAATGATAACGCCCCTACACTCTATGACAAAGGCCTAACACTCCCCATCAACATTGGGCAGTTTTGCTATTCATTGATTATTTTGTCAAATTTTCTTTATAAAAATACTTGTAAAAACTATGCGCATGAGACTTGGATGTGAGGAGTGTTATAGAGTAGAGTTTTTAATTGATTTGTTTTGAAGAGAGAGTGTATGATTGTATCAAGCAAAAGGAGGAGATCTAAGAAGGCAATCTCTTCTTGGGAGCTAGATTTTAACTATCTGGTTTTTCTATGCTTTTAACTTTATATTTGGTTTGGATTATTAATGCAATTTACATTCTTATTTCATATCATATTTGGCACTTAAAATTTTCTCTTCCTTGGATTGGTTTTCTTTAAAATTTAGAAAAATTCATGTTAGATTCTTAAACATTGAATGCCTATGTTGATGTTTCAACTTGAAATGTTAAAGATCATTATAATTTAGGAATTTCAAAAAAAGACTGACAATACAAAAAGGTTAAAACACAAGTGCTTGGTATCATAGACAAATTGAATGCCTATGCTTGAGAGTTTTTGTATGCTTAAAAAAAAACTTAACCATAATATGAACTCCAATTCTTGTTATATCTCGGAAGAAAATAAGAAGTATTAGGCCATGATTGTCAACCGTAATAAGAGAATCACTTGGTGGAGTGATTGAGCAAGTTGGTGTGTATGATTGTCTTGAAGAGTTATTCAAGTGTCAGGGCTTTTGGAATCATTTGGGACGTTAGCATGGCCTCATATGGAATGGTATTGTTACAGTTGTGTTTGGTTGTATTGTGGTTATATTAGGGTAGTATTGTGGTTGTATTGGAATATATTGGTGTTACCGCACGCGGCGTGACAAAGGGTAGTATTGCGGGTTGGATTATAGTTGTATTTCAGTAGTATTTCGGTTCTATTGGTGAAAAACCACAAAAAAACCTCCCAAAAGTGGTGTTATTGACTCAGGCTTAGCCCAAATCGAGCCCAAATGGACCTAAGCTCATTTCCTACCCTGCAAAGCACAATTGGTGACTGGTGAACCCTTAGGCATGGTTGGTTTGGCAAATTTGGCTTGCACATGGGATTTGATGAAATTGAACTCAAATGTGGGTCAAATTGGGTTTGGATTTGGTTTAGGTTGAGGCTAGATATGTTGAATTAAAGTTTAGAATTGAAATTGGGCAAGATTGGGGGCAATTGGGTGGACATTGGGTTTGATTTGGGCATTTTTGGGTTAAATGAGTTAAATTGAGGTTTTTGGTTAAATTGGGCTAAATTGGTCAAATTGGGTCATGTCGTAGTTGAGAGAAATTAAATTGGGAATATTTAGTAGGTTTTGGGATTTTTTGGGAATTTTGGGGAATTTTTGGATTTTTGGGCTAGGAAATGCATTTTGGTAATTTTGCAAATTTTGGTGCTATTTTAGAAATTTTAGTAAATTTGGGTAATTTTGTCAATTTGAGTGGTGGGAATACTTTGAAATAAATTTTGGAGAAAAAATAGGAAAATTGGGTAATTTTGAGTAGGTTTAGAGGTAAGGGGCTAAAAATTGAAATTTTGAAAAAATTGAGGTTGATGAGGGGTGAGTAGTATGGGATTATTTAGATTGAGCCATGGACCAAGGGAAACTCTCATTTGGTCCTTTTTGTGTTGGTACTAACCAAACCTTAGCTTGGGGCTAAGAGGTTGGGAAAACCACACACATGAGTTTTTAAAGAGTTAGGAGATCAAAGTAGGACGAGCTTTGTTTAGAGTTGTGAGTGTGAATTGTGTATATTGTGTAAGCTCCAGACCTCCCAAGTTAAATCCTACGGTCTGATCACCTATAGGAGACTTCCCCTGGGTTTCCTTATGCTTGGTCTCTTCCTCCCAAAAGCTAGAGGTTAGGCCTTAAGCATATGAAAACTCCAGTGAAGTGAGAAAGATTTGAATTTCTAAGGGGGAGGGTTCCAAGGCTAGTGTTCTAAGAAAGTCACCAGGAGAGTCATATGGTTAGACCATAGGCTATTCTAAAGAGAGGCTAGACCTCAACCAAAAGTAAGTTCAACAATTGTGTGCCTCATAAAGGGGGCTGATAGTGATAGTTAATGAGAAGAATGAGTTAATTCATAAAATATTTATAATATGGTGGAGAATTTATATTGATTATAAAAAATTGAATAAAGCTATTATGAATTATTTTTCATTGTCCTTTATTAACCAGATGCTGGATAGATTGGTTGCACATTAGCTTTCTTACATTCAAGATTAATTTTCAAAATATAATCAGATTCTTATAACACCTAAGGATCAAAATAAGACCATATTTACTAGTTCTTATGGAATATTTATTTTTAAGGATATGTCTTTGGATTATTTATACTTACTAGTCCTAAGTTTATTAGAATAAAAAGGTAATAACAAGCCTTTGCATCAATGGTCATACGTGAAATAGGGAAATTAAGTAATTTTTCTTATGAAATCCATTTTCCTCTTGTAAAACCTTTAAAGTTTTGGTAGTCCTTGGTTTTGCTAAATAATGCTCTAACTATTGGGATAATACATCTTTCAGGTTCACTTATCAGTGTCTCCTATCGTCTATGTACAATTGCCATTCAACTCTATAACCTGATTAACAATAGTCCTAGGAGCTCTAGATTTGGAAGGAGTAGGTGCAATGGATCTTTCCCTAGGCTCAATTTTGGATCCCTTATTAGATAAAATATTATTCCATGTCAATGTAGAATAAGGAAAGAGATGCTGCTCAAAGGGATATCCTCACACTCATGCTTGAACAAAAAAATAATAGATTAGAGAAGAATGCCCATAACTTACTATAATAATACCCATAACCATATTGAGTATAAAGAAGTAAATAAATTTGCCTACATCTATGGATATACCCTTCTGAATGACAAAACATAAGATGATCTAATCCTTAGTCACATCACTAAACATGGATTGAAATAATACTTCAACAACTACATGTAGCAGTAGGAAAGGTAGTTTGCTTATATTGTTGAGTACAATTCAGCTTTAAAACATATGTTTATGAATTACCAACTAAATATGTGGGGTCAAACAGAGCCATATGTTGGACCTAGCCACACTACTATGACAGTTGAAGAAAAAAAGAGATGAGGGTCTGAAGAGGAATAGGGGTGTAAATGCTCATGTTCGGCGCGTTTATATTTTGAGCTC
The DNA here is from genome assembly GCA_022702705.1 of Papilionanthe hookeriana x Papilionanthe teres. Lineage (NCBI taxonomy): Eukaryota > Viridiplantae > Streptophyta > Magnoliopsida > Asparagales > Orchidaceae > Papilionanthe > Papilionanthe hookeriana x Papilionanthe teres. Next base: position 60,529,112 of record CM040428.1, read on the forward strand.
AAAAAGTATGTTCGTGTTCTTCTCGTTTGCTTAGCGAGCCAAACACGAGCTGCTTATAATCAAATAGTGGTTTTGACAATCCTAGTCAAGTAACCGTAAGATGTTAAGAGTTCGGGCAAAATTTAAAAATTATTGTTTATATTAAAACATCATTTGAATCTAAGTTAATAATTTTTATCTATTTTTTAATTAATATTTTTAATTGATTACAAATTTTTGTAGCGTTATAATAAGTTCATTTTAAAAAAAATACTATTCATCATATATATATATATATATATATATATATATATATATATATATATATATATATATATATATATATATATATATATATATATATATAATTGATGAATAATATTTCGAACCAAAACGACTCGAGCACGAACAAACAAATCTTTATTCATGTTCGGCTCATTAACTTAACGAACGAGCCGAACAGGAACTTCTTAACGAATTGAACACGAGCTATTCGTGAACAACAAGCCGTTACGACAGATTTGGGATGTTTCTATTTTACTTTGCTTTACTAAAAATTTAGAGTTTGAGGTAGAGAAAAATATGTTCAGTGATATATACTTCTGACAACGCGTAGGCATTATATGGACAGCATTGTGATGTTGTAGTGTTAATTCCATTTTACATTAAAATTTTATGCTTTTGAGTAATTATGTGTTATTTATTTTACTTGCCTTAATATATTCAATTATTTTAAATTAAAAAAATTCATAATATTTTTAAATAATGAATAATAAATTAATTTTATAATAATGAAACTTTTTATTAAAACTAATAATTTTAATGATAGAATTATTCAACACATATAGAAGTATTTGAACTGAAATGAATTTAATTAGTTAGTATGCTATAAAATTTATTTATATTATCATTTTTATAAATATAATGAGGATAGTAATCAACTGAATTATAATATATAAAATAAAATTTTGTATTAAAATTTGATAAATTTAAAGTTTTTAAGGAATAGAAGAATGGTATTCAAAATAATTTATGATATTTATTCAATAAAGCAATCTTTTAAGTAAACCGAAATTAAAGGGTAAAATAATGATTCAAATTTTCCATAAAGTATTAACATAAAAATTTGGCACCTTATTCTTGGCCTCACTTTTCGGTTAACCATTTTCATCGACTTATATCCAATTGAGCATCATTTAAGTCTCACTTGAGCTGAAACTTGAGCTAAACCCTAATTTAACAAAACTAAAATCTAACTGAACAAAAATTGAAACCAACCAAATCAATACAAAAATATAACCAATTTCGAAAAAATCCTAAAACTTGACCTAATAATAAGTCTTAACCAATAAATTATTATTTTCTTTTCAGATTATCGTAGGACTTGAAATTTCATCATAAATGTTACACGATATTTATTATTACATGTAAAGAATGCAAAAAAGATCAACGATCATATTATATAGTTTTTACATAAAAATTTTGAGTTTAAATTTTCATGCATGAATGATACTCCATACACCATTGATTATTATTTTCTCCATAGGCCAATCCGATAATTGAAATTATAATATCTGAATTGCATAATGTTCATAATCACATATGAAAAACATACATATCAGTTTGGTGGTCACCGAACACCATTTTTACGTAAAATTTTACATTAAGGTTTTCATGCGTAAAAAATGATATCACGTAAAAATTTTTCGTTAAATCATTATTTGTTCAAAACGAACTTCAGAATGCGTCCAGATTTTTAAAATTTTTCACATGAAGCCTTCGTGCCCCAAAACCAACTCTGTTTGGAGAGCCTTTATGCTGATGAAAATTTGGATGATAATTTTGATAATAAAAAGAATAATTAAAGTATTCAACTCAAAATGAACTCAAATTGAAACAAAAAACCTTTTGTAGAACTTAAAATTTAGTTACTCTCTTTGTTTCTTGTAGACTTCGTTCATCTTTAATCTTTCCTTTCTTCCTCTACTTTTCTAAGCAAGGGTGACGAAGAAAAAATATCTGAAAAGGATGGACCTTAACAAGGCCATTTTTCGATCAAAACAACAAGGGGCACAAACATGAACATAAGCATATGTAAAGCAAAACTTGCCTACTTGCATAGAAATGAACGTATGGATAATTATAATCAACTTACCACATTGCGAGCATCGGATATGATTTCTACCCCACCATTCAAGAAAAAGCATGTATACGATTTCGCTTGACACACCGAACACGTTGCATTTTGCATATGGCAGTAAAAGAGTGAAAGTTAGAATATAGGAGATGATCTACAATAATAGCCTTACATGATCTCTCAAGGGAATACTAACCACAAAGTTTGAGCCCAAAAAAACTATTGGAATTTGAATACAAATCCAAAAGAAGGTAATTCTAAGTACTCTCTATTTATGTGCTCAAGGTTGAGCATTAAACAAAAAAGGGAAGTTATTGAAACAATTAACTACATATGAATCATCTAAAATACAAAACACAGAAAACATAACTAATCTCACCGGCCTATATATCTTGAAAACGAGCAAAAGATGATGAACAAGAGACAAGAAGTTCTATGAATCCGTTGTCCTCAATCTTGGCTCGACTTCTTTTCAATATTTGACTTGCTGAGGATGAAAACGCCAATGATGATAAAAAATGCACCTGCAAACCACTAAAAAACCAAGTGCTTTTAATGATGGCTGAGTTCCAAACAATGCAAAAACAAATAAAGCAGAAGCAAACCGCAAAAGTTCTTCAGAATTTAAAGCAGCACTAGCCCGATTGAGGAAAACAATGATGCTATAGAAAATAATCTAGTAAGTAGCCTTGATAGCACTTTTCTAAGAAAAAAGATCCATCCAGTCTACATGGACTGCAAAGGCTCATTTGTTTGGCAGTACATAGAGAAAACTTTTATTTTCACACATTTTTGGTGTGAAAATAAATCATATTCAAGTGGGTGTGGAGGTGTTTGTAGAATTTGAAACTAATTCCGAATTCTAACTACAATCAGTTAAGTAAATTTACTTATTTCAATGACTTTTTAACTGCAAGGAACCAAATGAGGACCAAATTAAAGAAAAAACGAAGGTTCCTGGTATTTTATGTTAATAGGCTAAAATAGATTACAGCACAAGGGTGCTTAAATGGTGAAGGAAAAACAAAGCACAAATCAAAAACAGATGAGGGTAAGCAAAGTACATTGCTCTGAAGGATAGTATGGATCAATACATGCAACAACAACAAAAAAACCTTTATCCCACTAAGTGGGGTTGGCTACGTGAATCCTTTATCTCCATTGCGTCCTATTTAGTGCCATATATTCATTTAACTCTAACAAATTAAGATCCTTTTTTATACAATATACAATATACAATATAGATCAATACATGGGAAGATCAAAATTGGATGCAGATTATCATCATAACAAATTAAGGTTCAAGCTTTGGTGTGAAAAATAATATTCAAAACTTTCTAAATTGGCTATAAAATTGCAGATGCAATAGCTTAAATAAGTACAGAAGGAGGCTAAGAAACATATTTATCCAGACTAATTCATAACATTGACTAGTATTTATAATAGGATAGGTTAAAACAAAAAGCTCATATGTTTGAATGTGCCCCAGAACAAGGTCACTTAAATTTTAAAATCTATCTATTCGATCCTTATTATTGATATAACACCTACATATTTTTCGCAAATTAGGACTCACATTTAACAAGCCTTCCGCACTCTTTCCTTCCTCTTCTATCACTATCTCATTGATCCATGAGATCACTGCTACCTATAAATCAGTGGAAAATTGAAATTATTCTATAATTATTATTATGCCTAATAATCAATCTGGAAACTATTAGAATTATTATATAATTATTATTCCCTAATTTTATTTGTTTCCTATTAAAAGTTCTCATTGGAGTGTATAAATACTACACAAATGTTGGAATGAAATACCCAACTAATTCTGTCAAATTATTGTTATGATATCAATCCTACTCTTCCTTATATTTTTATTATAACAATCATCATCATTGCATTACAAACAACAGTCCTACAACCTTTATTGCTGCACTGTCTTTTTCTTTTTATTCTTTTATAATTGCAACCTTCATCGCTGCATTGCCACAAATTGGTCCCATTATTACAGCATTTGTCATTGCATCGCCGCATTTCTTTTTAATCCTATCAACAAAGCTACAATGTTTATCTCCATGGACAATGATAGCAATAACCACATAGCTTTAGTCTAGCGTTCTCCTAGAATAGAGGGATGCAATCCCAAGTGAACAGGAGAGTTGTGAAAAATTCATTTAACAAAATAGTTTAATTTAAAGTGATTTCTAAAGAAGCTATGAATAGACCAAAGGCACTTAAATATTAAAAGAGCATTGATCATTTACAATACATAAAAATGGAAAAAAGCTTGTTATGGTTGCTTCAAAAAATATTTCCAGGAGGTACTCATAATTTTGTGTGCTCGAGCATTACCCCCTCTTCTAAGCCCTTGAAGATCAAAGATGCCCACTTTTAGTTTCAATAACATAAACTCAAAAACTACGAAGCATATGATCAACTCTTCTAACAAGTCTGTTTCATATATCCCATAAACTAAGCTCCTACCAACAACAAAATTAACTATGGTCAATGGATCCATTGTCCTTAGTCGACCGCTAAAGTCGATCGAGAATATTTATTATAAATAAATCCACAATGCTCCATTTCATTTAACTATCCTAATAATTATCAACTTGCTACTTAAAAGCTAGCTAAAAATTTCAAGTAAAGTGTCGTTTTCTATCATTTGTTTTTGCATTTCAGGAACAATGCATGAGAAGGACGATTGAGCTAATTTAAAGAAAGAGATTGTCTCTACTATCTTACGAATTTCAATAATAAAAAACTCCAACATAAATTTCAATGGCATCTCTTGTTTTAGAAACCATTAAATCCAATAACGAAAAAAATCATTTTGAACACATACAATTTAGCCATCCATCCTTTATTATTCTCAAAACCATGTTTCCTTCATTATTCAAAGAAATTAATATAAAAAATTTTCATGGTGATATGTGAACCGACTCTAAACACAAACATATTGATATTTTGATTAGTGACACTGAATATTTATCCATTAATCTCGTGTTCATAGTAATATCTAAAGACCATCTTCTATACCGTATGGATTGTTGATTTGTGTCGGATGTCAATGATTACACCAGTGTGTCACAAATTATTTTCACTATCAAAGGTGTGCAATTATCAAGTTTCCCGCCTTTTCAATATGACTATAAATTAATTTGATCTTACAGTTAAAAGGAATAAGATGCAACAATGCCCCAGGTTATTTAAACCATTAACTCGCCTCATGCTTCCAACAAAAAAAATGATAAATAAGTCTTCTTGTGCATATACACCCCAAAGAACTCGAGTAGCTGAACAAAAAAATGACAAAATATTAGCTACCTTAAAAAAAAAAAAAAAAAAAAAAACCCAAAGTAGTATTGGGATAAAATATTTTAGGAGTTGCCCACATCATAAACTAGTTATCTATAAAAATTTCTTGTGTTAAGGAGCCATACACATATTTTAAATATTTTCCTCATTCAAATGTTGCAAAGAACCTTGTTCCTAAAATATTTTAAAAGTAATGTCTATGTTTATACACATTCTCAAAGAAATGAGAAGTTAAATCTCAAACAATTAAATATATTTTTACTGGCTATTCCTTTGGAAATAAATGGTACAAATGATAGCAATCCCTAGAAGAAAGGTAAAAGTATTATTCATTGATGCTACTTTCAACGACAAAAGATCATTTTACTTTGTTGGTAATTACTATACAAAGAAATACCATTCACAAATATGTTTTTCTCATTGCACTTACTCAATTCCAAAAAGAACCAATACTACCCAAATTAAGCATACCATAACCAATTCCAACTCAGCCACACAAGAAGAAAGGCATCTCAATTTATGCAAGCCTTAAAAAATGGGGAGAAAATCGTATGCTCTTATTTCTTGATTAATCAAATTACAACTCTTCTCCTTATAGAATAAGGAATGACTCGAGTAAACTTACAACCATTACAACTTACCAAAGATAAAATAAATCAAAAAAGAAAAAAATATGATATGATTAAATAAGAAAAAAAGCGAATAACACTAAAATAGGAAACTCAAAACCCACACTCCCCCTCAAGCTATGCCATGATGTTATAAAGGCACGGCTTGATATTCAAATCAGTGAAGTTGTCTGGAGGTAAAGATTTAGTGGAAATATTAGCGACTTGAAGGTGAGTCGGAATGTTCAGGGTTTAGGGCAACAAAAACATCATTGCTTCGCTTTAGAAAGCTAAGTCTACTAAAACCTGGAGGTGGCGACCACATGATATGGAGGATCTTTCTTTCTGACGTCATTCAAACAAGTTATATTTCATCATGTAAATAGAAAGAGAAATATAGTACCTCATACTTGTGCTCAAAAAGCCATACATGATAGTTTTTTTGTTTGGAATGTGGATTCACACATTCTTTCTTCTTTTGTTGATTTTGGTCGGGCCCATATTTTGTCGAGTCAGACCCCTTTTCTATTGTTTTTGTAACATTTTGATTTCTTAGTAATGCAAAATGCACATTTCAAGAAATGTAGATTAAATGAATAATGCCTCCATTAACCTTTTCACAGATAAAATATGTATCAATCTCAATATGATTGGTCCCGTCATGATGCACAAGATTCCTTGCAATACAAATGATGTCTGGCTATAACAGAACATCTTTATGGATTGATCGTGGAGTATCCCAACTCACTTAGTAAACTTTGGATCCATATTCCTTCAAAATTTCCCAAAGCAAGTGTCCGATACTCAGATTCTACACTACTTCTCGAGACCATTGCTTGCTTCTTGCTCCTCCGGGTGACAAGATTTCCCCATACATAAGAACAATAAGCAGAAGTGGACTTTTTGTCCATGAGTTCTCCTGCCCAACTAACATTAATGTAAATCTCTACTCTCTGTTCTTTGATTTCTTAAATAATAACCCTCTGTCGGTGGTCTTCCTAAGATACCTAAATATTCTATAAACCATCTTCAAATGTTCCTCATCCGGATTATTCATACGCTAACTCACAATACCCGACACAGTAAGTGATATCATGTCTAGTGTGTGACAGGTTTATAGGCTTAGCCACCAATCTTTGATATCTTTTTTTTTTCATTAGTATATTATCTCCCTCGGAACGTGACTTTTCGTTGAAATCCATGGGAGTCTCAAAAGGTTTGCATCCCAACATTCTTGACACTTTTAGTAGTTCTAGAATATCCTTTCTTCGGGATATCACAAAATTCATCTTTGATCCGCCTACTTTCATGCCCGGAAAGTATCTCATCGCTTCTAGATCCTTAATTTCAAATTAGTAGTAAGGACTTCTTAGATCTTCCCAATCTCGATTTCAACATTACCAGTTAGGATCATGCCATCTATAGACAATGAGTATAGCCTTCGTACCTCTCCATGTATGATTTATGAACAGTGTATGATCTACTTGGCATTGGATGTATTCATTATATTTCAGTCTTAGAAAACTTGTCAAATCAAGCTCTTGGAGATTGTTTGAGGTCATAATGTGACTTTATTAGTTTACAAATCATATGTTTATTTGAGTCATTTTTTAGCCGTGGTGCGTTTTCATATATACTTCTTCCTCAGGGTCTCTATTCAGAAAAACATTATTGATATCAAGTTGATGCAGTTCCCATTATTTATTCATTGTCATGAAAAGAACTCTTACAGTGTTTAACTTGATCACTAGAGCAAATGTCTCTTGATAGTTTATCCCTTAAGACTAAGTTAAACTTTTGGCCAACAACCTAGCCTTGAACCTCTCAATGATCCCATCTTCTTTGTACTTGACATTAAACACTCATTTGCACCCAAGAATCTTTTATCTGGAGAAAACTTTGTAAAGATTCATGTGTAGTTTAGAGCAAGTGCTTGGATCTCCTCTTTAACTACATTTTTCCATCATGAACATTGAAGTGCTTCTTGAATAGACTTGGATATCTGCACACTATCAAGATTAGAAACAAAGTTTTATAAGTTGATTATAACTTACCACAGGCAACATAATCCTGGATAGGATAATTTGTGCAACCTTCCTTATCTTCTCCATTGGATTTCACCTCCATTTCAAAGATATGTGAATTCAGGTTTGGTTATGAACAGTCATGTGATTGCATATTGTTTTTATCCTTCTTCATGAATTTTTTTCTTCTAGTATACACACGATGTTCCTTGTTGTCAATCTTGAATGCTCTCAACTAGTGGAATTTGGTAGGCAAGAGGGTTTAGAAAGAAAGAGAATAGGTCGTGATGTCTCTATATTGTGTTGGTAGCCAGAGTAGTATACGGAAGTGGAATTGATTGTGATGACTCTCGAACAGTGTTAGGTCCAGAGTAATGTATCAAGTCTGATATTCACCAGGACTCTCCCCCCTAAATAGCAAATTTGTAGTATGATTGATTTTCAGAAAATGTACCATCCATGGAGTTAGAATATTTTTTTTGTAATGGGAGAATAGCACTCGTACCCCTTTTTGTTTAGAAGCACAACGAAGGAAAATATATTTGATGTACTTTGGGTTGAGCTTTGTGTCGTTTGGTTGGTAATTATGAAAAAGAGAACTAAAATTTTTTTTAAGAAGATTTGATGAGAAGGCTCCGACATCAGGGCACTTTTCTATCAAAATATCGAGAAGAGCTTTGAATTCAAAGACCTTACTTGGCATTCAATTAATGAGGTAGATGATTGTGAGCACGGCATCTCCCCAAAAAAATTTTGGGACATTGTGAGAAAGCATTATAAACCTAGATACCTCGAGAATATATATATTTTTCATCTTAGCTATTTTATTTTATTTTGAGGTTTCAACACAGGAACTCACATGGATGATGTCATTTTTTCCAAGGTAGGGTCCAAGGATATAAATGAAGTATTCATTTGCATTATTAGTTTTGAGGACTGAATTTTGCATTGCAACTAAATGCAAATCGTGTTACGGAATGATTGCAAAATTTGTGTAGTTTCAAATTTTGTTCTTCATGAGAAATATCCAATTGGTTATATTGTTGACATCAATAACGGAGGTAGACCATCTGGCTCCATTAAAGATGCTTAATTTTGAAAGTCCCTAGTTGTCACTGTGGATGATAGAGAAATGATGTGGACAAAGAATAGGCATGATGAATATTCTTAGCAAATTAGCATGATCCACACTAACAAAGCTCTGATTTTTCATTAATAAAGTGGTGAGGGTGAGGCTTTGCAAAAAAATTAAAATTAAGATAACCCAAGCGACAATATCATGATAGAACTTTAAGTTTCAACAGAATTAGACATGCTGACTTAAGAATATGGGAATAAAGTGATAAAGAAGACTTGTTAACAAAATAGCTTTCATTGAGCAAATATAAACTTTGATGCAATTCAACACTGCCGATCCACCTTTCCCGAATCCACCACCAAAAATTCACAAGTGTTAAAATGAAATTTAGTAACGCACTTCAAATCACGAGTAAACTTGTTAATTAACAGTAAGTTGCAATCAAATTGTGGAACATATAGCATCGAAGAGAACTGGATATCTTTGGAAACTTCCACTTCTCCTTTCCTAATAATCCTGGAGTGGGATCCATCGGTAAGTCTGACAAATTTGGAGTTGGCGAACTCTTGGTTGTTGGGGAGAGCATGAATATCTCTAGTCATGCCATCAGAAGCACTTGAATCTATTATCCAATGTCAAAATCTTTCATTATCAACGAGATATCAAGTTAATAAGTCGCTCAGTTGTGCTCAAAAGAAATTTCTTCAACATCTCCAACTGTTGCTTGGTGAAAGGGCTAGGGTCGAGCTGCAGGGTAGCCGAAGGGATTCCAAAGGCTGTCGGGAGAAGTTTCGGCAATTGGAATGAGTTCCTACGATTGTTGCTTGCTGCAGGCGGTGAGGAACGTCTGTTGCGGCAGTTGTCTAGTTTGGGATTTCCATTACGGAGCAAAAGCTGGAATTTCCACTGGACGGAGAAGGATATTCCAAGACAAAATCCAACCACTTGAGGAAGGATTGACGCCTGCAGGGAGACTACCAGCGAACCTACTGAATTATTATTAAGGAAAACTTCATTAACATGCACATTGTTATGAAGCAATCTCAAGACTTGGCTAAAGAAGCAAGGAGATAAAAGTAATAGCAAGATCTAGTGTAATAGCAGAATTTTAGATCCATAATATTGAAAACGTACTGAACTATTATGGATAAAAATTATCTTGAAAATTTATAGGTTAATTGTGCTGAGAAGACCGTAATCAACATTGCACATAATCTCGTGCAATATGATCATACAAAACATTTCATGAGGTTTTGATAATATGCTTGAATTTTTGCTATATGCTGCATGAGATATAAGCACTAATTTCTCTATAGTTGGTATGACAAAAGCCTTATGCAGACCCTATCTAGGATGAGAGCATTATATTTTTAAGTATAGTAATAAAGTTGAAAATTTCGCATTGAAATTTAATACTAAAATTTGATATTATACTTATAAAATGTGTAAAAAAAATTTGTGAATTTGTTATATATTTATTTGTTTTTGATACACTTATTCCAATTAAAGAATATAAATTTAATTTTTTTAAATGATTTCAGCCAAATTCTAGCCATACATGAGCTTGCTGAGATTAAATTAAATCGAACACAAACATGAATTTCATGAACAATATAGAACACAACCAAGAACACAATTCCGAACAAGCCAAACATGAATAAAAAACTAGCTCGTTTACAACCCTAGTTACTTGTGCTATGGAGCACATCTAGCCAAGATGGACCGACTGCGAAAAATCTCATCTTGCAAGTCCGTCCCCTACATGGCAATAATCATCCCTGTGGTTACACCTGTGGTACCTCCACCACATACTAACTAACCTTGACGATTCCCCCAGTGTCAGGTATAGAAAACCCAAAAGGGCCACATGTTTGCTTCATTGATTTTGGTGCTAGGACAAGCATGACTAAATAGACAAAGAGGAGGAGAAATAAAGGAAAATACAATAAATGAAATATTTGCTATAGATTTCTACTATAAATGCTTAACACAAGTGACAATGTAGATATGATAATATTGGTATGCTATTAATATACGATTCATAAAATAGCATCTCAAAATTTTTAGACGGTGCTCATGTGACGGTCATACAGACATAATAATATTGGTATGTTATTGATATAAGATTCATAAAATAGCATCTCAAAATTTTTATATTGATTTATTAAAAAGTTTAACTAGTATGCATGTTGTTTTCTTTTCTTTTGAATTATTATAGTTTATTAGTATGATTATTCATCGGTTTATTTAGTTCATTGTTATTTTAAACTAACTTTCAGGTTAATTAAGTGATTTAAAGATGAGCAATAAAAAGAATAATATTTATAAAAGACGCGAACAACCGGTAACGATGTAAATTTAAAAATAATATTTTAATTTAATCAATGGCTCTTTTATTTATTAAATTGTAAATAAATATAGAAAACTTAGTTCTCACCACCCGACCATCTATTCCATCCTTGGTTAATTCCAAGTCTCGGGTCAGGTCGTGACAAAAGTGATATCAGAGCACAGGATAAAAAATTAATTAATGTAATCTTGATGAAAGAGCCAATAGAATAATTATAAGAAAATTTTAATTATAATAATAAAATTAAAAATTTATATATTTTGAGGATAATTTTTTTGTAAATGGGGAAGATTGTGACTACCAGTTTCAGTTCAGGAGAGACTAAATGAAGAACCGAAGAGGAGGAGGCGAACAGAGGAGAGGAAATCAACTGAAAGGAGAAGTGAACAGTCGGGCAATTAAACGAGAGAGAGGAATCGAACAGTCGGGAAATCAGATGTCACTTGCGTTCTATAAAATAATGCGTAGAAGAAAGACAAGGCAAGTCTAAAAGAAGAAGAAGAAAGGAGGTGAAGGAAGAGAAAGGAGAGGGTGAAAGAAAGGGTGTGGCATACGTGCGAGGGAGGTTTGAGCGTAGCAGAGGAGATGGCAGCGGTGATGAGCAAAGAGGCAACGTCAGTAACAAGCCGTAATCGAAGGAGTTCTCGTGCAAGGAGGCGGCGTCGAGCTTCGAGTAGTCTAGTGAATTTTGAATTCTAGTGAATTTTTATTCATATTGTAGTGTGCATAGTTTTATTTAAATTATTATAAATATTGAATGATTTATAAGTATATTAACTGTTATGTAAATGAGAATGAAATATTTATTATTAAAAAAGGATAATTTTATTATATGTTTATATGTGCATGATTGACTATGATCGAGTCACCACTTTATAGTACTAGTTATGGAACACTAAGAACACATGCACATATATGGAAAATGATATTGATATTGAAGTACATTAAGTGATACAATTTTTATACGATACTCATGTGACGATTGTACAGATATAGAATGATATTGGTATGTTATTGATATAAGAATCATGGAATAACTTCTCAAATGTTTATATTAATTTATTAAAAAATTTAACTGGCATGCATGTTGTTTTTTTCTCTTATATTACTGTAGTTTACGAGTATGAGTATTCACAGTTAGCTCATTATTATTTTAAATTAACTTTTCAAATTAATTAAGTGACTAAAAAATAAGAGATAAAAGATATAATATTTATAGAAAACTCGGACAAACAGTAACGAGGTAAATTTGAAAATACTATTTTAATTTAATTAGTGGCTCTTTCAATTATTAAGGGGGGTTTGATTGGAAGGACTTCTGGTGTAGTGTAATTCATTTACAGAGATTTGAGAAAATTATGTGTTTGTATAAAGAAGTACAAGTATAATGTAAATTTCAAAAAATTTAAAGTTCACTCAGTTCATTTTGGTTGAATTTAAAATTCGACTGTTTTGACCGAATTTGAATTACATTATAAAATGTTATCAGCAAACTGTCGCCCGTAGCCACCCACCACCGCCCGTCATTGTTTACCAGCCGCCGCCCACCCACCGACCCCCCGCTATACCCCGCCTCCGGCGCCACCTACCGCCTTTTGCTTGCCTTTCAAATAAATTATTACATTATTTTCAATTTACTTCAAAACAAAAAAAAAAAAAAAAAATCGTGCATTTATTTTACAGTAAACCAACCAAACATAAAGATTTCAAATACATTATAATAAAAGTACTCTGCAAACCTTTTAAATTTTACTTTATTTTCAGCAAACCAAACAGCCCATAGATTGTAAATGAATATAGAAAACTTAGTTTCCATCATCAGATCGTCTGTTCCCACCTTGGTTAATTTCAAGTCCAGGGCTGGGTCATGATATTTATAATCTTAATATGTATTAAATTCATATGCAAAATGATGTGTATGAATGACCAAAAAAATGTAGTTCATTACTTTATAACATTGTAAGCTTTCATTTTAAATTTATCATTTCACATTTCAATTTAAATATTAACTATGTTTAACCTCTTTAAGAGTCATATCAAGATTATTGTCATATCCGAATGTATCCTCAAAATTGTACCCATAAGTAACATCAAAGATTTAACCCAAAGATAAATCTTTACCATTTCCATTTCCATTATCGCGTACAGGTACATCATATCCCCAATCAGTATCCTTTGAGGGTAATCATGATTGACATAAGCTTTTATATTTCATTTCTTTTAATTACTTCCATTTAATATTATTGAAATCGCCATTTTTCCTTTCAATTCTCACTTCATTCATATCTGAAATTACGTCATACACAATATGCCTCAAATTATAAAATTAAGTATATGAAGCAATAATGCAATTATTCATTAATAACATTTTAATTTAATACATACAATAAAATAGTTATTCGCGTGCTAAAAGACCTTTAAAGGCTTTTTTCTTCACTTTACTTCATTGACTCACCAAAAAAAGTTTGGTTTGCTTCCTTAAGAACAAAATTCCTTTTTCTCCTTTACAATTCTATTTGATTTAGTCTCTAATCTTCTGCCATTAATATCTTTGTCTTTGGTCATACAAATTAAAGCTTCGGCTCTCCACTTCAAGCTCGTGATTCTTTCTCTTCCCTCATAAAGGAAATTCATGTCACACTTATCTCGCTCTAATTCGGAACTTATAAGCTTCAATTCTTTCTTTCGATCGACATCCCTAACACACGCACAAGCCTCGGGTCTCCAGCCCCCTCTGCCTTTGGTCGCGACTCAACACGACACCGCAAGCACTCGTCGCCGCCTCCTTCTCCTTCCTTCAGCACATGAGGTTTGCCTCTTACTGCACGGACAAGCCCTCTCCGCTTCCTCTGCACGCAAGCCCAATTTTTTTCCCTTTAACTAGGACTCGGTGTCGAGAGCTACACATGACGACTCGTCTTAATCTCCCTCTTATCCTTCTTCACTATCGTTAGTTCCTTCTCCTTCCTCTCTCTTCCTTCTCGAATGATCAGTTAGGGCACAACCTCTCACTCGTTCTCTCGTTCAAATGAGGGGATTGTGAAAGAAGCATGCAATAAGTTTAATGTGAGGGTTGCATCTCCTCTAACCAACACCTATTTATTTATTTATTATATTTATTATAATTATTATTTATTTATTTAAAATTTTAGTGATTACAGGACTTTAGATTCAATCAATTGTGAATCCCTTAGTTAATATCTGGCCGAGTCACACCTCAACTAAGAATATAATTACTAGTGATACGATGGAGAAAGAAATTCATCAGTGCTTTTAAGACAAACGATATGACTCAGCAAGGGAAAACTGCCTTTTAAGAGATTTAATTCACCTTGAAAGTTTTTCTTAAGCTTAGATGCTGCTTCGCATGCAATTAGATAATGATTGAATATAGAACAGATGGTTAAGAAACATTGGTAAAAAACGTTAAATCTTTTACTTCTACACAGAATATCACTTGTTTACACAAGCCAGTAATTACTTCAGACAATAAAAGATATAAATGAATTAAGTACCTCTAACAGAAAAAGAAATTTCTAACAACATGCTAAAACTTCGAAACCTATAAAACATATCATTTCGAAGTAAGCTGATTTAACAAATTTCAGCATTTAAGTGCACATATCAATGCCTCAAAGGCAGTACAAAACTGAATCAGTCAAAAATCATGTAAATACTAGAAAAAAAATTAATAGCTGGGGATCAATTTCATGCAGAGAATGTCTTGGTCCAATGAAATGCATTGTAAACTACATATAATGTCCATATAGAAAGAGGCTAAGGCTTTTTATGATATAGAATTTGTCACGCTTATTTTTTTCAAGGCTGTTTTGGTTTATTTGATAAATGTGCTTACAAAATCCCCTTTTCTTATGTCCAATTTTTCAATGATTTCATCAAGAGATGGACTAATTTATAGAGTAACACATAATTCAATGAGAGGGTATGATGATTTAGTTTCATACAACACAACAAAAGCATGACTGTACAAAAAGAAGCCCAGCTATTACAGCCCTTAAAAAAACAACTATCAAAAACATTAAATTCTTTTGATCGTCATAGAGAACACTCTGCCTTTGAATATAGATGCATAACTTACCCGAGAAGGAAGGGACTCCTGAAAGAGAAAAAATCCTGCTAGACCTGAAGATATAAAGTTAGTTGCGAAGTTTGTAACTGTAGCTTGGAGAGATGAAAGCGCTTTAAGGCTATTGATATAGCAACCCCACATTGTCGCATTGAAGAATAAGACTAAGCCATATTTAAGAAGCTGCAAGAGAGATTATACACGTCAGTCCTTTCATTAGGCCCTCTTCAGAGATGAAATTGAAGGAAAACCTATGGAGTAAAGATGCTTAAATCATTCTCCCTTATAACATTGTCTTAGGTTGTTGCTTTGGATACATTATAAGTTTGAATATGCTTAATAATTATAACAAAACTACAAGATTAACTGATTGTTATTCCATTTAAAGTACCATTCACAATAAACAGCACAATGTTGCATCTGGAATATATAGTTCATAAGCCAATCATTTTCTAAACAGCTTTGAAGTTAATAAACCTGATGGTTCATGTTAAACAACAACTAACATGCACTAAATCCTGCAAAAAGCCTGTAACACTAACAAATGGGTCTAGAAAATCGAGTTATTAAATTTTACAGAAACATATAAACCTATGCAAAGGCCATGATGAAGTTTAAGGGCACATTTTGTTTCTTAAAAATAGAAAGCAACTTTCACAAAATGGTGAAAATTACTGGATTCCATCATTTGGTTGACACAGTCAGACTGCATTGTAACTCCGTAAACCCTCAAAAAGTAATGATTTTATTTCACTCATAAAAAGAAAGAAGCTGAAACAGTTTTTCCTTTTTCCAATGAAAGCATATTTTCTATCAACAACTATTTAGGAGAGTGCTACATCCTTTATTGTCTAAAGTGGAGGTCTAAAATCTGAAAAGAAAAAATGAAAATAAAAAATAAATCCATCGACAAGCAACCAAATGAGCCCCCCTAAGGCAATACACCAATAAAGCATCATATACTACAGTGAGCTCATCTAATGAAAACTCTGCCAGTTTTTCATTAGATAGCTGAAATCTTAATTTACTAACGCGATTAGGGTTTCGCTTGACACGTCTCCCATCATATCGAGATCCGATTCACCCGTTAGATAAAAATATTGCGATGATAAAAAGAGAAGCAAGCTAAAGGCATATCTTGTTCAAAGAAACAAAACGGATTGCGGCAAAGAATCACGCAGAGGATTTGAAACGAGGCCGAAGAAAAAATGAGAAGATAGAGGCTAAACATTTACCAGTGAAGAGAAAAGCTTGGCGGAGACTGCAGCCAAAGCGGCATTAAGTCCAGCGGCGACGGCCCATGAATAGCCCTGGTGGTTGCTCCTAGACATGGAGGCCGCCAAACGGGAGTAGTTGAGTGGCCTCGCTTGGCGCCGGCGCCTTCCAGAGTAAGAACTAGGCGCTGAAAGCACTATTGCTGCAATCAAGGATCGCACAGTTGTAGTTGCTGCATAAAATGTTATTTTTACATTTTTTTTTTTCAAAAAATTACAACATAATTTTCTAGCAGCCAATACATTTAGGGCCTATTTGGGCCACCTTCTCCGCACCGCACGTCCTTAAATCACGAATCTCTTTTTCGTTTGAATCTAATTAGGCAGAACGCGGGGCCGTGAGATCGACCCCGAGACCGCGTTATCGATCTAATATTTCCCTGATGCCTCGTGTATCTCGAAGTCAGCCCCTGCCCTGGTGTCTCGTGAAGCCGAAGGAGACGAATCTTTTGTCCTATCGTCTCATGTCGCTTCCCCGCCCGTCCGCTGCTCTCTCGCGAAGGCCCTTGTGCTCCCTCGAAGCCGGCCAACCTGTTGCTTCCTTCTTCCATCGTTGCTTAAAGCCTGTTATGCCTTGAAGCCTACGCTCGGTAATAGTATATGTTCTCCGTCGCTTAAAAGCTATATCTTTAATTGCTTTTCCCAATTTTGTGGAAGGTTTTTCACTAGTGTGTGGTTGTGCACGAATTTATTTTTCATCATGGAAGATGATCTATGCCTCCCTTCATGTTGAGTACGAGCTTGGACAGCGAATGTCCACGTGCGTAATCTTTCCATTCATTGCATCTTGCATCAGTGGTGGAGAATGGTAGGTGCTTGTGCTTAAAGATTGAACACCATGTCAATCTTGAAAGAAAATTATAATTTAAATTTATAGTTGTGCTTATAAATGATGAAGTAATTAAGTTGTGAATTGATGTTGTGTGAAGTATAGGAAATCAATGTTGGAAGAAGTTGTGATGATTCAAAATTTTACACTTCATTTACTTCTTGATTTGGTCAATTAAGATGTTAGTATATGTTGTGAAAACATGTAAGAACCGGTATGGTATTGTCTCAGTCAACAATTGGAAAGAATCACATGAGATTATATGAGTAAGAATGTAATCCATGTGGTTAAGTGCAAATAAATAGATAGATATAATTTGAAAGATGTAGAATTAGAGAACTTTAGAGTGGCAGACTAAAGCCCCAATTCGATTTATTGTTTTATGTTTTAATACGTGATGTTAGCCCCTAGGTGGATGGAGAAGAGAAAACTTTAGAGTGAGAGCTAGTATCTTTCCTGCCTAGCCAGTTTTCAAGATTACTAAAACACAATAATAACCTACGTTCTTTATAGTATCTCTCGTAACGGTAAATAATATAATTGCTCAAATTTGGCACAACACGCTTTAGATAATTCCACAACATAATTCTATGACTTGTAACTAATTTATGATAAGGAAAAAGATATTTTATTTGTATTTGCTTTTATCTTATAAAAATCTAATTAAATTAGTTGTTTACTTTCATTTCAAATTATAAAAATTAACAAAATAATTGAACTTTCTTTCCTATAATATTGTCTTTAGTTTGAGTAAGATCTTTCTTAAAGAGAAAAATTATTTTTTTGTTTTCTTTGTTAAAACTATTTAACATTTTCCCTGTGTGTTAAATATCTCGGAGCTTAATCATAAAGTCTTATATAACTGGATAATGATACGTATACTTTCGTAGTATCACGTTTCTTAATATCAATTAAAACTCTTATTTACATTGGCATCAAGTTTGGCGCCACTGTAAAGAATGAAATATCATTAAAGAGAATTATCAATTCATATATAAAACGTAAGCATAAATATCAGAGATCACTCAGCTAGCGTTACGACTCATCTTTATAATTAGTTGGCTTTGAGTTGACCTACCCTCCTCCCTCTCTCAAGCCCCATTCAATTCTTTTGATGGTTGGTTCACCCTTTAATATCCCTTTCGTCTCCTAGACCGTTGGATCGCCTCGAGTTTTGTGCTGACATATTATTTATGATGATTTTAATATATCCTCAAAATGTGAAGTAATGATATATTGTCTAAAACTAAATAAAATATTAGAAGTGAGAAGTTTTTTTTTTGGATGACAGGATATTATAGAAAATTTGTGAAATATTTTCTAAACTAATTATAACACTATTTAGATTAATTTTGAAAATAGTATATTTTATAAGGATCGATGAGTGTAATAAAGATATTTAAAGATTGAATGATTGTTTAATATCTGCTTTTAAGATAGCTTGCCTTAGGGCTCGTTTTTTGTAGTTTTTTTTTTTTTCTGCGGTGCGGTGGGGAAATGCTGAAACTGGCATTTGGAATATGCGACAAAGTCGTGTTTTTGGAAAAATTCATTAAATGTGAGTTGCGGACTGCGGCCTAGATTCATTAGTGATAATATTGCCCATATAACACCCCCTCAACTCCTCTCATATCTCGCTCTTCGCTCTCGCGCCCCCTCTCCTCTCTGTGGCTCCGGTGGCTAGCATTTTATCCGGTTCCTTTTTCGAAGCGTGGTAGTTGAGGTGAGCTAGCCTTTCTTCTTCCTCACTACTTTATTCTTCAGCTCTCCCCTCTGTAGCTTTGGTGGTTAGGGTTGGTTCCAAACTAGTCCCTTTAGTTATAGTGGTTGTTGTGGTGTGCTTACCATTCTTTCCATCTTCCCCTCCCCTCTATTCTTTTGCTCTGTTTGGATCATTTACTCTCTGTCACTCCAACATAACACATTCAGACATTTTATTTTTGTGATTATTTATGGTTCTTTATGCTTGAAGATGACTTGGTTTCTCTTTGCTATATTTTTGGTTAAAGGCTTTTTGGTGACTATGCTGTGATGCTGATTTTGTGATTTCTCTTGGTATTTTGTTCTTTATTAGGTGATGCTAGATTTTGCTTCGTACATTTCCTTTGGAACGAGGCACGGGGGACTGTAAAGGTAACATGTTTTTGTTGGCCTGTGAAAATTATGGAGTTGTTGGTGATGCCGAAATATGGTGCACTAGTTGGCATGGTGGTGGTGATTTTGTGATGGTTCTTGAGATTAAGTTGTTGGTGGTGTTTGGTGTGTCATGTTGTTGGTGTGCTATAATTTTTGTGGTGTTTGGTTTGTATCAGTCCCCATTTGGAATTTGTCGCCGAGTTGATCTAAAAATGATTTAATTTATATATATATATATATATATATATATATATATATATAATTTTAATTTTTAAAAATAGTATTTTAATTTTGAAAAAAATGAGGCCAAAATGATCTCATATTTTTAATAGTTTAAGTAACCAAGCACAACACTACAAATAATACATCACCTTGAAAAGTAAACATATCACTTGAGAGCGGACTTGATTATATAAACTAAAGAATTTATGACATACGTTTGGTTTGCAAAACCTTTTTTTTTTTAGCGACCGTAAGTTACCCTATATGATATTGAAGATTAGATTGGGTTTATTTTACCTGGTTTCGTAGTTCTCTATAAGGGAATACCCTATAGTTAATTACATCCTAAATGACCGAAGTTACTTAAGAAAACGCTTGATTTATATCAGGGGTTTCATCTTCAAGAAATTCAAAGTTAAGTTTTCAAGGTTGGACATGGAAAATTCAAAGGGGAAAGGCACAAATAGGAACAATTATTTTAGGATTCAAATGAATAAAAATAGGGGATGTGACAGATTCTGAGGAGAACCTCTGTAACTTCCCAAACTATACTTTTGTTTAACTTTACATTTTAGAAGTAAATTTATTTGATGTTTACTTCTACCACTTTATATTTAATATTATGACTTATACATGCACAATATCTAATCGTGCAAAAAGCCTAGAAAGATATGAGGATATACGTCGTACCGAACGAACAACCTCAGAATCCTAAAAATTTAGGACTTATACATCACAACATAATTGTGCAAGCCTAAGAGATAAAGTGAGGATTTATGTCGTACTAGACGAACAAACTCGAAGTTTTATGGGTTTTTATTGTTTAATATTAAGGAAAGTTTTTTTGAAGTTGTTCCACTTTGTTATTGAGTCTTGATCATCATCTGAAATCATCCTTTATCCACTTGCAACTTGTTCTACTTGTCTCAAACTCCTTGTGATGATGGTCACAGGTTTAGGGTTTAGGTTTTATGTGAGCATGCAATTATTGTTGAGTTTTAGGGCCTGTCGATGGGTTCCTTCTAAGCACACGACCTATTGTTCTCTATCCTAAGGGCATTTGCAAACATATAGAAGTAAAACATGCTACATAGTACAGTAAAAGAAAATGCAGTAAAAGAAAAGTAACTGTCCGTACCTGCTGCCTCTAATGCTGCTACAAAAGGGTTAGTGCTATATATATACATAGTAATGTGTAAGAAAATTAAAAAATTCATAAGGGGATATGAACTCATGTATATATGGGTAAGCCAATTGTCACATATATGAAAGTTCATAGCTGGCTATAAGAGTTTAAATTAGGGTAGGCTTAGACTCAAATCCTTCGAAAGGGCGTTCACATGCAACTATAAACAATCTGTGTGATTTGTCCCGTCTAACCTCAAGTAAAAACTACCAACAAAAATAATCGAAGGAGGGAAACTCCTAACACACTCAAGGTGATTAAAAAATTGACTTGTATAGGATAACTCCTAAAATTCTTAATATTGTGAGGCAAATAAAGTAAACTTTCACCTAGCATGCAAAAAAAGTAGTGTCACAAGAAACATATATATATGTTTATGTGTGTGTGTGTGTGTGTGTGTGTGTTTTGCAAATCAGATAGTACATAAATTAATCACCTTGATTGGGCTAAAGCTAATAGCAACCTAAGAAAGCAATGCAAATTCCTCACCAAGGGTTGGTGAATAATAACATCGATCCTGTACCCTTCCAAAGGTCCTCGAGCTAGGAGATATTATTTTATTATCACACTTTTAACACCAAAAGCATTTCAAATCATTGCCTTTAACCTTAAACCATCCAAGTTATAGCCTCGCTCGATGATCCATATATGGTCATATTTTAAATATCCTCAGTTGCCCACAAGGGTTTGAATACCATATCCAAGACTCATACCTTTGAGCATTTGATTTTACTATAGGTTAAGTTGTAATGGTGTATTTCTCATTGGTATCTTAATTTGAAGGGTCCTGAATCATATCTTGGTTGGTCCTTTAGAGTTTTAGTTTTTTTATGCTTATTTCATTTATTATTATATATCGGGAATGATTTCCTTTCAACAAATTGTAACAAACACAAATGTCTTTTAAAATGTCTAAATTCTTGCAAAGGTATTCAGGGAGTTATGACCCGACCCACAATTACATGTATTTTTAATCTCTAAAATTTTGCCATAAAATATGTTTCAAATTATATCTAGCTGCTAGTGTGAACAAATGTAATGATTTATGAATTATATAATAAATTTTCACACTAAGGGCTACACAAGTATAAGTATCGTTTTAAGTAATATAAGATTTTCCTTAAAAATTCCAGTATTGATCCCACAGGGAAAGCGATAACTCTTAAAATCAACATACAAAAATTCTATTTGAATTGAAAATTAAACAGATAATAGGTTTATAATGATATGCTTACTAAAATTACCACTAAAAGTTGAAAGAAATGTAATAACATAGTGTAACAGTATAATAAAATATAACAACAAGTTTGGATATTATGGAAAATATTTCCCTTTGCAAAGAGATTTAAACATATGTAGGATTCAAGTGACTTAAGATAAATTTGATGTATTGTGACAAGTAGCAGCATACCTTAATCTTTACCCCCTCCTAACAAAGAACATTGGCTAAATTAAGGCCGATTCATTAACATCTTGATTCCGCATCAAAACTATCTAGCCTCTCACCTCTAAATGCCCTTATGCCTATGCCACTATGATGGTCAAATCCCAATGTTAGGGTACTAAACCTTAAGCCAATTTGAAAATAATCTAGCCTGTCACTCTAAAACTAACCAATTCTAGGTCCATCAAAACTTATCTCTCTATTTATTTGCACCCTCCCTTTAAGTGATCGTCATGGCTCTACCTAGAATGAAGTGTGGAACCCACTAGTTGGGTGAAATCATAGCATTCCGAGGTCATTATGTTTCTCAAAGGATTTTAACCTCACAAGTGGCCATTTTGTAAGGTAAACGAAGATTCAGTGAGAATACCATCACAATTTTTAAGAGAAAAAAGTTGTCTATAAATCATTCTCATCCCATATGATTAATTACCATATTCAAGGAGAAAGAAAGGGAACACTCAGAATTCATGGAGATTAAACAAAAATAAAATATTTGCATTAAAATCCAACTCTTACAATAAAAGCTTAAATACAAATACAAAGTACCTTATGTTTTCTCCTCAAGCTAACTTCTGGAGTTTCCTTTAAGCAATCTCCAAAATTTAACACACTAAACCACACTCACACTCAAAATAAGAAAATCCTAATTTACTGTTGCCGCCCAATTGAAGTTCTGAGGCTAAAAAAAGTTCTAAATTCGATCAAATCCTTCTCATTTAATATATAACAGAAAATAACTAAGGATTGCTTCAAACACCCCTCCAAACTTCAACCAAATTCGATGGATCTTCTAGATAAGTAGTTTATGGCGCTATAACTACCATCTGGCTCGAGTCTGATGCTATTAGCGCCAGGGGAAATATTATTTGGTTGACACTAGATATCCATTACAAAAAGGGTATCTTAAACCTTTTCCTGATACCAAATATCACATTCCAGATTTCAAGAGAGATATCAATGTCACTCGTGGTGGAAAAGAGATGTTCAAGAAGAGAAACTCTTCCTTACTCGATGTTATTGAAAGGACATTTAAAGTTCGAAAGAAGAAACTGATGCGGGATATGACGACATATCATTTTCATAAACAAGTGCATATTGTGGTCGCCACAATGGCTTTACACAACTATATTTAGTGACATTCTTCGCGAAACGACATTGATTTCAATGGAGCTGATGAAGATCATTCACATGTCCCTATTGAAGCATATGAATATTGCTTAGGATAAACTTTATCATAGGCTGAAGATGAATTGCTTGAGATTTGCACTCAAGATGGGGGGGTGTAGCGGGAGATGAAAGAGTTAATAGAGGAATTACAAATGTCATAACTGGAGGTTGAATGAAAGGATTGTCTATTTTTGTTGTGTCATTTTTTGTAATGCATCGTGAGAACATTTATTTTTTTTTTTATCGATGTTTTTATGCAAGTGATGTATATTTTGAATTTCAGTTTTATTTTCAGTTCGCATGCACATATTATTTCCCACTTGGATGGCCGATGAGATAACCGTAGATATAATATGAAATTTAAATATTGCATGTTTTTTAGAGGTATATGATGAACTCTTTAATCTTAAGAGTTCTTCTAGATGACTTATATCTTGTTTTTTGATTTTTGACATGTTAAATCCCAATGAAAATATGTAAGCTCTCTTTTTTTAGTGCTATTGTTTTTTAGGTTCTTCTATATGACTTTTTTTGTTGAAAATTGATGATTTTTTTTCTGTGATATGCATATGTAACACATACGAGCTCAATATTATGTAGTTTAAAAGCAACTAAGAACTTTTTTTTATAAGACATGATGTCTTCCTGTAGTGACATTCATTAGTTTATATTTTGTGTTATATGAGACCTCACAAATATATAAAACTTTAATTGATTTTTTCTATTATTCTTTTTCACTAATATTGCATCAAATGGTCGATGTTTTGTGTTTTTAAGCCTTTAGGAGAGATAAGCTTGAAGAATTCCAATACCTACAAAGCGTTATACTGCTAATGCGGACTACTTGGTGATAATTTCCGCCGAGAGATCCCATTTCGCTCACCGACAGAGATGTTGCAGGCGAATCCACTTGTGCCGTCGCAGGCTGCGTTGCTATATCCTACTACTAATGTCAGTATCATGGATTGCATCTCAACGAAGCAATATCTCAGTCGATGTAAAATTAGGGTTAGAGGATTGTCCTCCTGCCCGACGTCAACTGTTGGAGGAGGGGGCATACCGCCTAACGCTCTCCATCGACGCAGCTACCCATCCTGGCGGGGCGGAGGTTTCAGCCTTGGAGTCGATCTTGGCTCATCACACACTGGCCTGGCTCTCGGGAAAGGCTTCTTTCCTCGTGCCCTTACAGTAACTGCTCAAAATACGGCTACTAGTCTTCTTATTTGTCTTCGGCTTTCTGTTTACTGGGTCTTATGCAAGTCCCTGAACGACAGGTTTTGGATCTTCGGGGGAAGAAACTGGAGATGCGCCTTCTAAAAATTGCTGAGATGGAGGTTTCTTCTTGGTTCCAGAGTTTCGATTTTCCCGATTCTTGGTACTTCCAATGCTCTAATTCACAAAACGCTCTGGTTAGGAAGTCGATGAATTCATTATAGGGCTTCCCAAGTCTCATGATGGCAAGGAGACACCGCAGTCCAACAAAGTTCGCAGCATAGCTGGTAGGATTGCGGTCCAAGCTGCTGAGCGGTATGATGATCGCTTTTTTTTCTTGCTATAGGATTTTTTTCTTTTTTGTTTTCTAGATTTATTTGAAGTTTCCTTTCTATACTTTTTTTTTTAATTCCACCAAAGCTTGTTGTTGTTGTATTTGTTTCCTATCTTAAAATGTATAAATACTGAAATAGTTAAGTGTACCTTGAATAGACGTGGGGGTTGTGACCCTCACACCTCCTCCTTCCCTCTTCCCAATTTTGAGGGCCATGCAACTATAAGGAGTTCCAGTAGATTTTGCATGACTCAAGACGAACAATGGTCTAATTAAACATTAGTTAATCTTAGCTTGAGTTTATGAATTTTGATATAAAAATGTCGATACTCAAATCATGATCATTCATCAGGTTTGTTGTAGCACATTCTAAGGCAGATCTTATCCATGTTTAATCACAATGGTTTCTAGTAGGTTTATAATGTGATGATATCATTCAATTTTCTTCTCCTGTGTTGGATAAACTTTGAGATGCTCTAAAGGCCAGTATAAGAGCCTTCTAGGTCCCAATTGACATTACTTTGATGGCTAATTGGTAGGCTAAATGCACTCAAATCACCCTAAAATGGGACAATTTGGTTATGCTATTATTTGATGTCTAAATTAGCTAACATAGACTTTATACTAATATGAGAACATCCGTAGATTATACACTCAAAATTGCTCCTTAGACAGATTACATTTGAGCAATTTGAACTGAAATGGGTTACTTGAGCCAACTTGACAAAAACATGAAATTTGTTTAATTAATTGGATGTGGAACATCCTTAGGTTCACTTTTAACATGTCCTGACCTTGGTCAAACATTTGGCCCAATTTGGTCCAATGGGTCAATGAGACCCATTAAGTGAACTTCTATATTATTATTGAGGCAAATATGTTGAAATGATCAAATTAAATCAAACCAATGGGTGTAAATCTGGTTTACAATGTTAGAAAGATAACTCTCATCAGATTTAGCCATTTAACAACATTAATTAGATCAAATGGGTCATTATGATTGAATTAAACCAATTTGAGCATTAGGTGAAATCTATTTATTTATTGATGAAATTAATTAGCCATTTAATCCTATTGATTGATTAACACCCATAGTTAAGTTCAGTATGCTCATCAACTCATGGTAAACCTAGTTACTAAGGGTTATTGGAATATGATAATGTGGATAATGATTAGTACATTCAATCCACAACATCTCTTCGAAGCTTTGAGCCAGGTACCTCTATAGTTGACTTTTGGTATGGCCCCAAACCTATCCAAATGATTAGGACAGATGGAAATTAGAGGAAGGAAAGCCATGAATAAGCCTCTTATAAGCTTAATTTGAGGGTGATGAGAAGGGGAGAAAAAATTATTGGGAAGAGAAAGTCCAAAGAACCTTAATGCATCTTCAGGAGTTCATCTAATCCGAAAAATTCTTTTGCTTTAGACTAGTTAACCTGAGATGCTATTAATGGCTAATAAACTCAGGTCTTAGTGAAGATTCTTTTGTGAAGAAATGTACAATTGAATTTGATTAGCTCATGGCTAAATTTAAGTTGGTAGAACTAGAGCAGCACACAATTGAGATACATCTTAGAGGATTGAGGTTTTCTATTAGTATTGTTGTGCAATTGCAGCCGTATTGTTTCCTACTCGATGTATAAACCCTATCTTTAAAAGTGAAAAACAACATCATCAGGTGACGACAACACCTTGCATGCAGAGTTTAGCCCCAAGATTAAGCATCTAGAGTACACTTAGAAGAGAATCCTAGTCGAACCCGCCTGAGGAAAAAAAGAGTTCAAAGTGGAGAAAAAGTAGAGACAACCAACACAATTAAATTTATCCCATCCAGGAAGTGCTTTAAGTGTCACAGTATTGGACATATTGTATCGGATTGCCCAAATAAGAGATTGATATTTTTCACTGAGCTGGGATGGGTTGAAAAAATTGACTGTCGAGAATGTAGACTTCAAAGAGGAGTATCAGCTTGCAACTGATGAGGGCGAGATGCTAGTGCTTGATGATGAGCCCATGAGAGAGATGCCAACAAGATTAATTTGGTTGTCCTAAAAAGTAATGAGTTCGAGGAGTCGATTTCAGACACATGACAACCCTAGCTAGGTGGATTTCAGGATTGTCTGATTTATAGCTTGACTTTTAGTTTCCTGCTACTTGGGGAGTACATCATCACTTGAGATTGAGCGATTTTTGGAAGGCTTTATGGAATAAACAAAATACTAAGAACAATGCAATTCACCAGCGCATTCATAGATAAATGGCCAAATAGGAGTGGTGAAACATAGTCCTGGAAATCTCCTTAGGTGCTTTGTGGGAAATTATATCCGATAATGGGATATGTGTATTTCTATATATTAAGAAGAAGCTTCTCTTAGCGAGGGAAAATGATGCAGGAGCATCCCACAAAGCCACAATACCGAGCATACTGCTTGCGGGATTTCTGCGATACTCGCAAAAATCATCTGTTTTCGCGATGGGGGAGAACGAACACTGGAATTTTGTACAATTATCAATTTATGCATGATCTCTTACCTTTTTTGAGTTTTCTTCCTATTTCATTATCTCTAATTAGGGGCCTTTCTATTTTGAAACTATTCATGCATGCATTTTGCTATTTTTGAGAGATTAACTTTGTTTAGATATTTTTTGAAATTTTATTCTCTGACTTTTTCTCTAAGGAGTGTTATATCTTCTTCTTTCTGGAAGTGGTGTATCTGCCCAACCGCCTTATTATCCTTCTCATATCTTTCCACAACTACCTCCCCTTAAAATCCACTATCTAAACACGTTCTAGGACCTAAAGAAATGTGTCATTCAGACTCATATTTTGATAATTTCAACCAAATAACTATTTATTTTAGTTGATTTGATTTAAACCTCACAAGTTTTTTTAATTGATTGGCTTGCTACCGTTGATAGGTTGATTGGTTAGGGATCACATATCATAGGATAACCTACACATCTAATATGACCATATTCTTAAGTCTTTTGCAGGCTCAAATGATATTGTATGTCATGATACCTGATGAAATACTACTGGGCATCTTTTGGTCCATAATCATCATGCATATATCACCATGATTGTCAACTCGACTCGATCTCTAGCTTAGCTATGCACTCTTAGCTAACTTATCTTTCAAATTAGGTCATACCATTTTATTTGAGTATATCATTTATACAATTTATATCCATTCGATTATATTTATAATTTTCTCAATCATAGTCTCTTGACTGAGGATCCACTTAGACTAATATTCTTTGGACCAACTCTAATCCTTTTATAGTCATGCCCGCTTTTATTTTCTACTCATTATCCTAATTTTGCTTTTTTGGCAAGGAAATTATTCAGTTTGATTGTATACATTTGATTGTACTTATCTTGACTTGTTAATGCTCTCTAAGTTATTCTTATTAGGGTTTAGTCCTCTCAGCCTTGCTGTCATCCTATCGCCTTCCTTCTAGGAAACTCTTTTGAGTAAACCATGCCACTTAATCATGCAATATCAACTAGGTCATTGCATTATTTGACTACATTATGTAGTTGAACACTTTGGTTCAAGGTAGACACCTATGCTTGAACCTTTTCTTTTCTATCATGCTATACTGTCTCATTTTGAACCTATCTTGCATTTTAGAAACTTAAAACTCTTTCCAAAAGTTCAGGAGCTTTCCATCCTGTAAGTTTTTGTGCCACATTCAGACATTTGAATTATGATTTTGCTAGCGGAAAATCTCAACTACTTATTTTGCATGTATTTGTATTTGCATAATGGTCAACCAGCACAAGTTAATTAAAAATGATCCCTTTACTATTAAAAATTGACCTATTAATAATAAGCTTATTATTATTTTTGAATGATATTATACTCAATAATGATAATTATTTTATTATAACTAAACATCAAATGACCGCTTAGCAATACAAATAACCCAAGGCATATAACCTTAATCTATCTTTTATTTAAAATTAATAAAAAATTTGCTGTGTGATGGAGGCATCTTGCTTGCATCAACTAATACTTGTGTCGTCACCTACATAATTCTATACTATAAAAATTTTGGTCTATACGAAATATTGCAAACATGCAGAGCTTAAAAGTTACTTGAAATTACCAATTGTTTTTCACATTTTGCCTCATGTTTTAAATTATGTTTATAATTGCTTGGAACTTTGCACAAGTAGCACACAAAAGTAACTTCAAACTGTTTATTCACGGTACTTTCCTTTTTTTTCTTTCTTGTAACTGTTATAGAAAAGTTCATATGTACTGAAGAGCTTTTGTTGCTAAATTATTTGTGCAGTGGTTGGAGGGTATATCTGCAGGATGAGTATGGGACCACACTAGATGCTCTTGACTACATGATAGAAAGGTGGGCTCTATTTTATTTTTGTAACAATACTTTGTGTTTTTTTTTGTTTTGTGGTTTGTTGATGAATCTTCACAAATATTTGAGAGTTTTTTTCTTAATTTTATTATGATAAAACTCTAGTGTATGTTTTCTTTTTATGGATAATTTATATACATTGCAGGAAATCTTGTTGAATTATATTAACACTCTTCTTATTTACATTCATATCTGTACACCTAAAATTGTGTCTGCATGAATCTCAAATCAGATGGACGGCTCAGGAAGTAGATGCGGACGATCGAGCTTAGCCTTCGACGATCTTTTCCAGATGAGTATTGGCGAAGGAGGCACCTTATCCGAACGATCAATAGAAGATGCCAAGAGAAAATCCCGTAGGGCAGTAATCAACCTTCAAGACGATCTATTGGAGCACTCTTTAAGACTATATATTGACTGAACTAAGGCTTGGCCTATGATCGACAACCCCATTGATCGAATCTGCCTTCGATTTAATAACTCTGTAATTACCAAAACACTTCTTCTGAAAGTTAATAATGAGGCGGCTAATATGTACTTCTGTAATATTGAGACAGATCTATAAATAAGGATCCATATTATGAATAAATGGACACCTTTTTTCCGTGTACTACTGCTCTTTCTCTCTCTCTCTTAATCACTTTCTAATAGAACGTTTTATTGCTTGGATGTGTTTCGCAGACATTTTTGGATTCAACATTTTTAAGGTGTAGTGAGCTGAAACATGCCGTCAATAAGAAGAGGAGCCCAACAACAACAGGGAGTGTCTAGTCAGAGAAACGAAGGAGAAGCAACATGCACCCGTGAGTTCATGGAAGAGTTCGTTCAACAAGACCTACAAAATTTGAGAACTCAGATCATCAACCAGGTGTTAGGACACTTAGCATAAGTCCTTTGGGTGGTCACTGCCCTAGCAGCATCCTCAGTTCGGGAGAAGAGTCAGCACTACGAGGAACACTCAACCCCCCTCAAGGGGAACCACCAACCAACAATGAAAGGAGGAGGATCCACCTATAGGAAATTCCCGACGACGGTCTATACCAAGACAACACCGGATCTGCCCCCGTGGAGGAGGAGAACCGACCGGTGCAGATCGCATTACAGAGGCTGCCAGAGTACGCTTTCACTCTGCATGTCTCCGGAGTTAAACCCCCGGAGAAGTTCAAGATGCTAGTCTTAGAGACGTATAAAGGACGGTCGGATCCCAACAACTACCTCGCGTCGTTCGAATTGTCCATATGCCTGTTGAAAATTTATGACACCCTCAATTGTAAGCTCTTTTTCACGACGCTGAGATCAACCACATTAAGGTGGTTCGACGGATTGCTCGTGGGGGTAATCACCTGTTTTGCAGAGTTCAGAAGACTTTTTCTGTCGCAGTTAGTCAGTGCCCTGAGGCCTAAGAAGGGTGCTTGATCCCTGTGGAAGCTGAAGCAGGGGGGCAACGAGAGCTTATGATCGTTTATCGCATGGTTCCAGAGCAAAACGTTAGATGAAAGAAACTTGAAACCCGACATGGCTCAGGCTGCGCTGGCGCAAGGAGTGAGGTCGGAGAGGTTCTGTTTCAACCTCGAACCCACAAAGCCACAAAGCTTGGCCGAGCTGTTGGAGATGACCAACAAATATATCATTGTTTATGGGAATGCCTCTGAGCTCACCAAACAAAGACACCTGAAAAGACCACCACAAGATAACAGATGACAACCCAGACAAAGTGCACAACTATAACGGTCACCCCGACAAACCAATGCCCAGAAGCACCGATCGTCATACTACCTTGAACACCCCCAATATACTCACGGGTCCCCCACAAAACCCCACTTAGGGTATCCGTGGCGGAGATAGTGGA
The DNA here is from genome assembly GCA_022702705.1 of Papilionanthe hookeriana x Papilionanthe teres. Taxonomy (NCBI): domain Eukaryota; kingdom Viridiplantae; phylum Streptophyta; class Magnoliopsida; order Asparagales; family Orchidaceae; genus Papilionanthe; species Papilionanthe hookeriana x Papilionanthe teres. The sequence goes on from CM040428.1 coordinate 60,560,738, forward strand.
TGCCATCCAGGATAAGGAGTTCTTCAGGAAAGCCACCCTAATGGGGGCCTAAGCTTTTCTTCGGGATAGAAGAAAATACTGTAAGTACCACCGAGATCATGAACACGACACAGAAGAGTACAAACACCTGCAAAGCCTGATCGAGGAGCTGATAAATGTGAGGAAGTTAAAAGAATTTGTTGCCCTTGGGGCCGCGACCCAAAGGCAACGCAAGACTCCCTAGAGCGATTGACGGGCCCATCCGCACCAACGCCATTCACTTCACGGGGTACAGGTCCGAAATCTTCAGAGGAAATGAGACACCTAGGAGGATAAGCCGGAAGAGAGAACAAACAGGGAACTCCGCGTCGCCATCTTTGCCTCGAAACCCAAGGGACATGCCTACTATTTCTCTGACGAGGTTCTTCCTCAAAAGGGAAATCCATATAATGACACTATTGTAATAACGACGATAATAAATAATTACAAAGTATGGAGTATTCTCATTGATATGTGGACTTCTGTGAATGTACAATTCAAATAGGTATTCAACAGACTGAGCCTCATCGCCGATCGGATGACCGCATCGGCCGGTCCGCTTTATGGATTCCCAGATGAAAGGAAGGAAGTGCTAGGAGTGATCGGGCTCTCGTTAAGTTGCGGAGAAAATGAAAAACAATTTATGCTCACAGAAGTTTTTCACGTTGTGGATTTGCCTCCAACTTATATCCCTATATTCGACCGATCGCTGCTGAACAATTTCAGAGCGGTAGTCTCTACATATCACGTTGATGTCAAGTTTCCTGAAGATAGAGAAATTAGCTAGAAGCAACGTAGAGCACGATCCCATATATATCCAAAAAGCGAGGAAGGTGGCCTCGAGACTAACGAAACCACTCGCGAGGTTCCGTTGATTGAAGGAGAACCAAGTAGATGTTTTATGATAAGTGAAGCCTTTCATGCAGGTCACAAGTAGTTGCTAATCCAAACCCTCTGAGAGAACAAAGATGTTTTTGCGTGGACGACCTCTGAGATGCCGCGCGTGCCAATCGATGTTGCATGCCACAGGTTGAAGGTTGATCCATCGACTCGATCCATGAAGAAGAAGATCAGCAGGTCGGTCATGACGTTGGCGAGACCCATGTGAGAGAAAGTGTGAAAGCTGGAGATAGGGTACATTTGGGAGGTACAATATCCCATTTAGGTCTCCAACATAGTAATGCTCCAAAAGGCTAACGGAAAGTGGAGGATGTGCGTGGACTTCACCAACCCGAACTCCGCTTGTCCAAAAGATTTATCCCTTGTTGAGCTACAAAACCATTGGTGCAATCCATATCGCCTGAGATCTAGCAATGACTTTCTTCTTTTTGTGTTGCTCATCTTGTTTATGACATGATTTATACTCAACACACCTTTTCAGGATGTTGAACGCAAACATGTCTTTGGATCACAGAGAAATATTAGTGCATAAACCGAGAAAAAGAAAATGTTTTTAGGGGTGGAGGAGCTAGATGAAAGAGATCTAGGATCATGAAAATATTCTCGGGTCGAGGATTCTTTCTTCCATCCCAAAAAAATGATCATGACTTACATTTAATTTCTTCTATATATAATGGTTGGGCTTTCATTGAAAGATATATTTGGACTTAATCTACCTTAGATCCTTAGGTGTGCGTTCTCGAATTCCTGTCCACCTCTGTCTTATCATGACCTGAGTCTCAAAAGATGTTGACCTCTGGTTGGGTCACTAAGATGCGAGGTTGAAACATCTGCAACTGAGTGATTATCTTCTAGCATCGGCCACGGATGCTTGGCTCGATCTGCTCATCCAGATCCTTGAATTTTCCCCTTGGGTCACTAGGCATTGGAGAGCCCAACCTCTAAAGACCGTCTTTTGGCACTCGACCTAGGGCACCAGGGGCACCCGGCTTCGATCGCTCGGCCTTGGTCACTCTTCTTTGGTTGCTCAGCCTCAAGTGCGCTTCTCCAGCTATAGTAGTTGCCTCTGGTTGCCCAGTTTATTACTTTCACTCATCTGAAAAGGATTTCAACGATTGATGGGTTTGGGCCGTCTAATTTTTGATAATAGGGATTGTCTGATTATTGATGACTTGTACGGTCACTTTTTGGCTATACAAAATGAAATACTTGAATGTGATGATTTAGATGCATTTGAGAAGACATTTTGAAGAGGTAGCTTATGACAAGGGAGCTTTCAGAGATATAACATTTGGCAATGAACTTTAAATTTGCTTAATTTAAAAGTACATCATTTGTACTTATTTTCTATTTGATATTTTATGTTTTGTAAGGACAACTTTTGAGTATTGAATTCATCAAACAATTCTATATCATTAAATTTTCACACTTTTTTTATATTGAATAGTATCTATTATATTTGTAATATATTTGTGCAATCTGATATTAAGTATTACTCACATCTCATATCTAGATGGTACTAATTTGTTCTTATCATTAATTATTTTTCAAAGAATCAGTTTCAAAGGATTAAGAGTTACAAAAAGGAGAGGTTGATCATTTAAATAGTATGGTGTTAAATTTATATTTTAGAATAGATTTTGTACAATATACATGTTATATTATTATTACAGTATTTATGCCATATTTAAATAAATTTATGATTTATTATGTCATCTGGTTGAATCCCCCTATTTAATCTAGGTTCAACCTTTGAATCTTAAACCTCATCCTTTATAGGTTCAATGTCCAATCTGCATTTCAAAACCTTTGACAAGAGATAGAAATTCGTTTAACTTTTAAATTGACTGAAATTACATTGGGATGATTTTTTTGCTTTGCATATTCTTTTGAGAATTCTCTTGTGTCTTCTCTGAGGCTGGGCCAAATTATTCCTGCTTTACGATTCAATATGTTGCTATACTTTCTTCATAATAACTCACATTTTCTTGATTGAACTTCTTCCAAAATATTTTTGATCTCATCATCCCTCACACATCTCAAGCTGTTGGTTTTAATCAATAGTTTGAATAGCTTCCATTGATGATTGGGTACTTTGTAACTTTGATTATGAATCTTCTCTGGTACGTAATAGAAGGAATTATTTAGTCTGACTTCAAATATTTTATGTAGCGATCAACCCATCTTGCATATTATGGGTTTTTGTGGCTTATGATGATGAAAAAAGTAAAGTTGCTGATTTTTGTGACATATTTATGAATTATTTCTAATTTCATGCGATTTATTTATTTATTTTTTATATTAGTTTTAGGTTTTAATCCTCAATCCACCTTAAGTCTTATGCCTGGCCTTGCTGAGGCAAAATATCTCAGCTCCTAAAGTTTACTGTTTTATACTTTGGTGTTTACTATGATGAAGTCGGCCATGACTGTATATCATCTCTTCTTCTCAAGTGATGGGTAAGGTGATTATTCATTCTATATCTCTTCCTTTTCCAAAGAACTATAAAGCATACCAACCATCAGTATTAGGTGGGAAGCACTGAAGTTCATTTCCCTAAAATATTCTGAAGATAATGTTAACAGAGCTTCCGATATCAATCAAGCTACTTTCAATTGGTTAGTTGGGGATTAGCATTGTGATGACTACAATTTTGTTAAATGGATTTCCATTTGTTGGCCTATTCCCCCTCAGTGAATGTGATAAGCGCAGCTTAGTGTATGGCTTTTGAATGTTATTGCCTTCATCTCTCCTATTCCATGTCACCTGAGGCTGGCCTACCAGCTTCAATGGCACCAACTCAACTATTTCACTTGCACAGTTTAAGAGTATCTCATTACTTCACTACTTCATGAGTCCTTGATTAGGTTCACAAAATTTTGGAGGTTTCAATAATCTTTCGTGTCGTGCTGATGATCTTTTGTAGAATTCTTAATATTTGTTAGGATCTCTGGTATAAGATGTTGGCTCTCATGGGTGTTGATCTTTTGAAGAAATCCTCGTTCTGTAGAGCCTCTAAATATTTGGCCAATAAATCCCACAATTGAATGATTACTGAGTATTGATGAAAAGAAATGGAATTGTCCCTTATCTTCCTGTCTGGTTTGTTTTTTATTGTCAATCGTCCCTCCAGCTGTTGTGGCTTCTGATGATGGAATCGACAGTTCTATGGGATGCATAGCCTCAAAATCACTGGGGTCTTTCATCTTCCCATGTAACTGATTGGAAATTTTGCACCAGCTTGAAGATGACAGGTATACAATTATACTCTTTGACATTGATGCTGCTGTTGGTGAGTTCAAGCAACTCGGCCTATGTCCTCAACTATTTTAGAATGAAAGCGTATCTGAATGGTCCCTCCCATAGGCTTTGAGCGAGACACTCGAGCCTTTGCAAGCTCCACATCTTTGACTTTCAACATATTCCTTTGAAACCTCACAATGAAGTTTCTTAATGACTTTCCTAGCTTCCATCTCATTTTCAATGAGGCTTGCAGGTTCTTAAAAAACATTTGATCATTTGTGAAATATGTATTTAATAACTTCTTTACTATGGCAAAATATACTATTGTCCTTCACAGAAGGCATGCATACCCTTTGAGAGGTCATTTGTTGAAAGCGTTTAAGAATAAGCGGCACTTCAGTGTGCCTTTGACGTCTAGTAGGGAGGTGGACCAGTTAAAGTAAGCCATATGGTAAATGATTTTCAATTTTCTTTTGTAAAATTGGAGGCATGGCTTTTTAAACTTCACTGGAGGCTTTGCCTCCAAAATCTCCCTAAACAATATGTTGGACAACTAAGGCTTCCTCTTCTAAATTTGTCGGGGAGTGGGGTATACACTTTGCTACTAAGTAATATGTTTCATCTATCACTAGGGTTGAGGTCAGCACTTCAGTACATTCTATTTGTCTTCGAACAATTGAATTTGAGGAATTTTCTGGCATTTTTACGATTGGAATGCTTCTGTGAACACACTACAACATTCTCGGCATCACCCTTTGATCATCCATATCTGTTATTGGTCCTTTGTTACAACTTATTACGAAGTCCCGATTCTCAATGCTCAGAGACCCTTTCTATTTTGATGCTTTGTTTCTATTATTGTTTGGTTTCTGGTCCTTAGCATTAATCTAAGCCTGGACTCCAAACCTGATGTTGAATTTAGAATTATCTGTGGCAATGTCAGATGCTCGTTACCAAGATTCTTAAAATAATAATCGAGCAATTAATATATATAGGGAAAAAGAAAGAGAGAGAGAAGAGAAACTCGATGCATTTATTAGATGACAGGAGTGCAGACTTGAGTTTCCAAGTATCCCTCTGGACTCTTTTATAAAGATTAAGCTAGGGTTTTGAGACCAGGAAAAGCCACTTTTAAGCTATGTATATAGAAATTAAGAAAATACATATGAATGATTGTGGCATGTAGCCTAAATTTTGTAAGCGAGCGCTTGGTCAGTTGACTGCGTTTATCATTGGATGAAGCTGCGGAATGTCTAGATGAAGTTGTCAACTATTTGGATGAAATTTTCGACTTACTAAATGAATTTATTGACATGTTGGATGAAGTCATCAACTGCCTGGGTGATGTTACTGACATAGTAGTGTTTGTGCCTAGAAAATAGCTTTGGTAGTCAGTTAAGGCAGAGCAAACTAAGCTTCGAGTTGTGCTCTGTTTATTTTTGCAAATTCATGATGAGCTTGATGAGTTTATCTTGATCTCGCCCTTTGAGATATTAGGATATACATGAGTTTTTTGAAAACCAAATTGTATCATGTTTGAGTAAAGTGAAACACCAATTCAATTAACTAAATGCAAGGAAAAAATTAGAAGGAAATTATTTTTTTAAAAAAATTTCACTTATATCAGAAAATAACCTCTCAAAAATCTATAAATTTCTCACTTGATCATGGAGTTCAGGCTTATTCAATATGAATTGATTGTGTTCTTTACATGTCTCAGAATGTAATCATAAAATCCTTTAAAAACCAAAATCCTTTAATTCTAAAACAATGGAAATCACTGAGGCCGACTCCAAAATCTTTATTATGTGATAACAAAGAGAACTTTCTGCCAGAGCCGGTAGAAATATCAGAGCACCCGTAGTTTGCATATTTTGTGCAATAAAATTGCAGTTAGCGGCAAGGTGAAGCCAACAGAATTGCACGAAGAAGCTTTTATACCTGTGTTGAAGCAGGAATTACAAGAACATAGAAGAAGCCACCAATCAACTAGAGAATAATACCATGGGAAGGAAGAAACGGCGGATGGAGAAGTAACACTGCTGGAAGAATAGAATGTAGAAGCCACAACCCGCTAGAACTGTAGGAATAGAGAAATCATAGCATTTTCAAAAGCCGCAAAAGACTAAATATACCTGTACATGTCATGTTAGGATAACATCTTAGGCATTTACATGCATAGTTTTACTTAAATTAAAACTCCTAAGTTAAAATTCAAAATAAAAAAATAAAAATAATATTAAAAAAAAAACTATCTAAATCCAATAAAAAGTTCTTTCAAACTGTTCCGACTTAATGTGCACAATTTTGGTTTTCAATGGAAGACTTTAGATTTGCATCATTCTATTGTGTACTTATATGCTAAAAAATGTTACCTAGAAAATTTGGGACATACGAGTTTGTAAACTATACGGTAGAATTATTGGCTTTCTATTTAATCAACCTAATTGCTAGTTACATTTTCATTAATTTGATAAAAAAAGACGTGATAAAATACTATATTTTGAGTTGATGCTGAATGTACAAAATTTTTTTGTGGTTGTATGAAATTACAGAACGTGTAGTCATCAAGGTTTGATGATGCAGAATGTATTATTCTAATTTCGGAGTGAACTAGAAAATGCATTTATTCATATACATCAATGATCGAAATTCATTTTCAGCGAAGTAGAACAGATCGTTGGATCAAGCTCAATCTCTTTAATACTTTTAGATAGCCTGGATTAAAGTAAGAATAAACTTGAAAACATGCGCCATATTTATATTTGCTTCCCACCTTCAATTTGGGAATCTTTAGCTCGGGGCTGCCATGTTTTCTTTTTCGTGACTGTATGCTACAGAGAAATGACTATCAAAGCATTTTTTTTGCTTTTTTGTTGATTTCAGGAGATTGAAGAGATCTGCTCGCCAAGAACGAATTGATGCTTATTCTGCTTTGGTAAGCAAGAGATGGTCAATTAGTGTGACATTTTGAAGTTATTTTTTTCTAACTTTAAAATGCTTTAATGGTTGGCTCTTGAAAGTAATAGAAAAGAAGTTGTAGAATGAGTTTAAAAAATATTGTAATTTAATAGTTGATTGATAAGTAATTCTATTCTCATTTCAAAACAAATCTAACCGTTTTAAAATCCATTTATTCATTGCAAAAATAAATCTAATTTATTTTTTTAAAACTCATTTATGTGATAGTTTGATCAGTATATTTTGATTTAAATTTCCTCCATTGGCTTATTCAGATGTTGCTAGAGAGATACTTCTCAACTTCAGGCACTGAAGCTGAATTAGTGCTTCCAAAGCAGTTGCATTTGCAAGAAAAACTCAAGAAAAGTTCTTACCAAAATATTGAATTCTAGTAAGAATTAAAACTTTGGCTTAAGAGCTATAAGGGAGTCTATACTAACCTTTAAATAAATTATTTGCTGAATGCCTTTGATGAATTTTTTTGGCTGAAAAACAAATTCCCTAACCTATAAGCTTGATTTTGTTGCATCACCGGCCATTTGCATACTAGTTTCTCGCATTGAAATTCTATAGATAGATTTTATTGAAAACCTAAGGCTTGTAATAGTAGCTGATTAATTCTGTAGCCAACACATTTTCGACTGGATTTCTTTGTATTTTATTTTCAGTCATTGATCAGTACCTTTATCTTGAGCTATTGTAAATTTGTGATAATGTGATTTGTGCTGATGCATGAAGTAGACGCTGATTTATTGAAGTAAATGTAATCATTAATTATTAAAGATATTTGTAATTTAAAATAAAGTGATATGTTCTTTGATGGTACCTTATCATTGAATTTTCATTTCCCACATTTTTTGTTTAATCTCAAAATAAGTTTTCTCCCACAAAGCATCAGTAGTTCTTAGGCAGCCTACTTTTTTCGTGCTATCGTGATTGAGTGTGTAATCTCTTATTACGAGCTCACATGTTTGAATTGCGTGTATTGACCTTTAGGCTTATCTTTCTTGAAAAGAAAAATAGTTTTAACAAAGCAAAACTCTTCTTTTCACACTCGAGCCAAACATAGTGGGCAATGATCTGAATTATTAGAAGATAATTTTTTCAGTAATTTCATAAAAAATGCTTTCAACATGAACTAGAAATTGCAAAAAGGTAGCTAGATGAAAGTGTCCATGAAGAATAGTGCTTCAATTGGTTTAATAAATAGATGTGCGGTTCATCACCCTAGTTAAAAAAAAAAAATACAAATCTGATTGACCATCAGACATTAATCTGCATATTTTCTTACTCTGTGATCACTAATCTAAAAATTTTTACGCCGAAGTTGCATATTTAGTGGCACAATCTTTGAACTAGATAAATTCTTACGGACTCCTTAGTCAAATTGAGATGATGGTACAATTGTTTCTAAGAGAAATGGTGAATACCCATCTAGATACAGTTAATGCTGCATTTCCTAATGTAATAGTCAAAATTTGTTGCATACAATTAGCAAATTTACCGTGGAATGGAGATGGCTAATTCAAAAAATAAATATATTGATAATATATGTTGGCCTCATGGGCTTTATGACTCGTCAGTTTAATTTTGGTAATAACAATCATATTATTGGATGCTTTAATGTTATTGCTGAGGGTTTAGGTAGATAGAAAGTATTATTATAAAGGTTACAGACTTACACTTGATGACTACAGCTAACGTGGAACCACCATAGATGGGGAAATTATTGCATACGGAGTACGTACCCAGCGCTGGGTGCGAAATAACCTCCGAATATCCTCATTTTAAGGGTATTGGGTATTAAGATATTTATAGGGTTGGTTATTGGGTATTGATAGGTTATTACGAGAGTATTGGATTGGTATCGGAGGAGCTGCGTGCGGACTACGTATGTGCTCCGTATGCAATAATTTCCCCCATAGATGGGTAGTACGATAGAACTAGAAAATCATGCCTTATAATTTATTATGTCTCGTGTCTTGGAGCCCTTATAGAGTGTTTATATATATATGTTTCTAACAATTAAATTACATGAATAAGCTCACTTGTAAAATTTAAATTTATGTTTTTAATGCTAGTCAAAGTCATGATAATTTCATGTGTAATTCTCATGTTTTTATTTCATTATTATGATGATTTAACGTATGTGAAAGGTGTTTTAGCTATATTTTATAGGTTACAACTGTTGAGCACAATTCAGGGAGTATTTAATACGAAATAGGACCACATATGGATCAAACATACTTATGCCACCCTCAAGCATAACTACGTCGGGCCTATGTTTGAAGAAGCAAAGAGAGAATTGAGTGGGTGGTAATTATGCTACTTCAAGGTGTAACTACGCTGTCTTCAGCGTAACTATGCCACAATCAGGCGTACCTACTCTGGGTTTTGCCTAAAAACCATTTTGAGAAGAATTCAAAGGTAGTTCGGGGCAAAGCTATATAAACTTATTTTATGGTTTCATGAGGGGAGTTTTCGAACATTGGAGGAATCTTGTAAAACCTAGGGTCTTTTCAATTAGTCTTCCTTTGGAGAAGATTCCTATGGTTATTTTCTTTATGAGTTAAGAGAATTCAGAGAGGGATTGGTGTAAACTTCTACCAGAGAGATTGACGGAAAGAATGCAATGTACACACAGATTTTTTGTACATTGTTTCTTTAATATTTCAATTGGATTTTATTTTCTTTAATAGTAGCTAAATCTTATTCGTGCTTGGATGATGCAAGGCATGTGATTGTTTCATTGTTTTATCTCTGAGCTTTTTCCTGGATGTTTTCTTATGCCTTGAATTTCACACGTTGATGTGTTAACCTTCCGATCGCAATATACTCTTGATTTAACCAATTAGGAAGTTAAAACCACTTGTGATATAATGCTTCTAACATCTGACTAGAAAAACTAGTAGGTTAACACAAATTCATTTAGTATAATTGACATGTTTCTAATATGAGAGTGCAGCCTAGACAGAGGACTAGAGGATTCTTAAGAAGTGATGTATGGTTTAAGTCCACTTAACTATAATGAGATTTTTTAATATTTTTATGAACTAGACATATGCTAATGGAGACATGTCACTGCTTGTCAACAGTAACGTGAGAACTAATAGAAAATCAATGAGGAATCTCTACACCAGTGTTATAGGAGTACGAATCTTTCCCTTCAAAAAAACTCAAAGAGTAACTTACTGTTGTTTTCTATTTTTTTGCATTATATAAGTTTTTATTTTTGCAAATTGATCTTTCAAATTAGGATTAGTGGTTTAGTAAATTGGAACTTCATAAATTAGAAAAATTAACAAGTTTCTTTATGGAATCAATACGTGGACTCATAATTTATCTATTATTTTATTGATATGTATGCTCGTTGATTGATCAATTGCTTCGCAGTAATTTCGGACATTAAATATTTGATACAATTGTTGAGAAAATGAGTCAAAATTTATAATTTAAGAGAACTTTAGTTGAACTACTTAGAGTCTATGTTTGAAGTCTTTCCTTTTTCTGATTTTGTTTTGTTGTGTTTGTGCTCTACATTTTCTTGTTTTGTTATTTCCTTCAAAAAAAAAATCAATAAATTCGAAAAAAAAGTAATGAAAAATCCATAACTTGAAAAGCAAAACTTAGAAATGAAAAACATTTAGAAATACCATATAAAATCTCTTTGTGAGCATGTCATCTCATTGATAGCAGAATTTTACACGAGTCTTAGATACTCTGTCGTAAAATCCCCTACATTTGAACTTAAGCCTGTGCTCATCCTAATATTTCAAACCAATCAGTTTGGGGGATCACCAGTAAAAGGCCCACACCTTCACCTGCCTAGTTTTCTAGAACTATGTCTTATATGAGTTTAATGGAATCTCCAACACTAGAGTAAGACTAAGATTATTCCCTTTCTCATTTAGAAATAACATCAAAATGTGGTTATACTCCGTAACACTAAAATAAATCTTCACTTTGAACAATCTAGCTCAAACATGTCTGACCAAATATTTTCTTCTATCCAAAACTGCACACCATAAGAGAAACATCATATCCTTCACCGAATCAGATGGAAATTTCATTTATGAAGCTTTGGAGAGGTTCAATAATTTCTTAGGAAGTGCCCTCACCATACTCTATCTGACCGGTTGATTATACAATTTTTTTATAATGGGCTGGTTGGATCCTTAAGGTCGATCATCTATGCTGCAGCTTGGGGTCCCCAATTGTCAAACTATTTGAGGATGTGTATGGATTGATTGAGGGAATGACAACAAGTAATTTTTAATGGCCATCCGAGAGAGTCACTCCTAAGAAGGTAACTAGTGGGCAGAATACTAATGTTTTGACATTCTTAGCCTCACATGTTGCTTACATTTCAAGGAAAGTGTCCAACTTAAGAATGAATTTTTTGCCATGATCCATACCCAGTGACGAGATAGCTTATGGACTAGTAGGTCATTCCAGAACCACTTCGCTGGATGCCATCGAAATTAGGTTACCCCTATTCCAACACTTACAACTCAGGTTGGACGAATCACCCAATCTTCAACTAAAGCAATACTAAACCAAGTGTAAGGAACCGATAATGGGGGAGCATCCAAGCCAATCTTTTAGAATATTGGAATAACAGGGTAATGACAATCTTAGACAATTTAATCACTTGGATTAATTTCTAATCTCCAATTTAGTGCGATTGTCTTTGGAAGAATTGATAGTGGACATGGGAAATTAGTTACAAAGCCAAGCTGTAGCCATGAGAAACCTAGAAAACTAAGTTGGTCATTTTGTTAACTTTTTAAGTAATGCCCCCCAATGGATATGCTACCTAGTAACACTGAAGTGAATCCCAAGGAAGGAGAAAAGGAGCAAGTGCAAGCTATGAGACATAGCCTTGACAAGAAGTTGGAAAGTAGCCCTACGAAGGAGATTAGCCCTACAAAGTTGGATCCTGAGCCTTAATAACTTAGTGATAATCCAACTAAAGACTTAGTGAAAATAGAATCATATCATAGGGAGAAACAAGATGGATTGATTCCTGCAATTGGTGAGACAAATAATGAATTGCAAATAAGGGAATTAAATAATTGAGCTTTGGATCTATAATTCACCATGATGATTTATAACAGTATTCAACCCCCTACATATCCCCGAGAAGAGTGTGATCGAATTGAGAATAAAAAGTTGCAAGAAATTTTAAAACCTGAAGATTTATTAAGAATTCTAGGGCAAACAAATGTTTGGGAGATCGGTCATGAATTATTGAAATGGAATTTTGATTATGGAGGAAGAATGTTAGGATTTATTTCACCGTAGCTCAAAGTGAGGATGTTAAACCAAACGCTACTTGGGAGGCAACCAAAGCATTATCTTTTACTTTGATGTTTTTGTTTCGAATTTGCTTACTGTGTGATTTTAAAGTGAATTTTATGTGTTTTTAGATGCTTTACCTAAGTTAGTTGCCCTCCTTTACATTCAATTTGTTATGTTTATGATATAATCTTTCAATCTTCGTATGATTTTGATGTGATGTGTTTTATTTGCAAATAAGATGCTTTACTAGCACTTTCCATGCTGATACAGATCTTACTTTTTTCATGATGTTAGATTTCCTGTTATTACATGATTTACTCTTTTCCTTCTCTGCACATTTTCATGTGGCATGCATAAGATGGAAAATAAGTTTGGGGGAGGGAGCTAGACATGTACACTTGCCTAGGAGTAATTCTCATATCTGCGTTGTTGACTATGCCTTAGAGTTGTGACTCTTGATATGAATCGCAGTGATTTGACTAGGTTATATTATTTGATTTATCGACTATTCCTATGACACGCACACTTACTTGGGAGTAACTCTCATAACTCTCCCTATCCCCTCTTTTTATCCTTGTGCAAAACATCTCACAAGCACATACCCACTTCACTTTCTATGCTCCATACCCTAACACTTGCTTTCCATAACTTCTTCCTACCCTTGGCCAAAATTCATAACTACATGAAATAATTGGTTTGTGAAAATTTTGTTATGTTTTTCTCATATACATGTCATTAGTCTTGATAAATTGATATAATAAGTGAGTAATCCACTTACATTTTGGCATGTGCTATGTGATATGTCTACATTATCATGTGATGTTTATGTTTCATGCATATTCATGAAAAATCCCTACTTAAGCTTTATGCTCCATGAAAATTTATGCTCATGCTTTATGTTTAATAAAAATTAACTATTTTTATAGAAAAATTATATAATTTTAACTGCGCTCTAAGTTAACTATTTCTATAAAAATTTGTATAAATTTAAATGTGCTCTAAATTAATTATTTTTTATAAAAAATTATATAAACTTAAATTTAAATGTGCTTTAAGAGAATCATCTTTATTTAAATTTAAATGAGCTTTAAGAAAATAAGGGAGATAGTTTTATGAAGTAATCTTAGTTTATGTATTCTTTAACTCCAAATTATTTTTATAAGCTTATGTATGCTCTCATTTCAAAAATTATTTTTCAATAAAAGTTCAAGTATGCCCAAAAATTGAATTGATTAAACTTAAGTTTTTCTTAAAAGTTCTAGAACTTCTCATGTAAAGCATAAAGTAATTCCCTTAATAAATACGAGTAAAATATTCTCGAAACATAAATAAATTTAAACAAAATATTTCAAACTTACATAAACCTAAATAAAAACATTTTCAAATTTAAAATAAACTTAAACAAAATATTTTTAAAGTAACATAAAACCTAAATAAATAAGTTTTCTCATAATTAAAAATTAACCTAAGCAAAATATTTTCAAACTAACAAAAATAAAAAAATCAAAATATTTTTAAAACTAAGGGAAACCTAAACAAAAATTTATTTCAAAAATAAAACCAAAGGAACCTATTTCATAATTTAAGTAAGCCTAAACAAATTTTGTCAAAACTAAAATAAAACCTTAATAATTTTTTTTTTCAAAATAAAATAAACACTACAGAAAAAAGTGCTTAAACCGATGATAAAATCGACAGTCTAATTTTGTGCCAGAAAAAATACTATTTTTCGACGGTTTAGCAACGGTTTATGATCTAGGTTATTTGTGACGACATAACTGCAGTACATTTAACCGCTTAAAGTAATATTTATTCCGATGGTTTTTATTATTACCATGCATTATACCACTAATTATAAGCAAATATTAACCGACAGACATATTTTATTGGTTATTTATGAACATGTCATTTAGCAGGGTGTTAACCGACTTGCTTTTTTAATAAGTGACAATATTTTCCATTGGTAATTATGTTACTTATCGACGGATTATTAGCAGTTTATAAGCCATCAGAATTAAACTTTTATATCGCTAAAAATTGTATCACACTCGATCTTGCCCTAAGTATCCCCTCTCGATCTCGCCTTGCCTTAGTGCATCCCTTCTCCTGTCGACCCCAACTTGCGGCTCACAGTTTTGACCAAAATATTTTCCTTTTTCATTGGATTAGATCGAGGATCGGCTTTAGCCCATATGTTTTTGCTTTCCTTATGGATGCTCCTACTAGACATTTGCATGTGTTGTATACATTTTGCTGGTGATATCCTTCTTGTGGATAAGACCATAGAAAGTGTTTAGAAAAACTTATATCATGGAGGTCGACATTGGAGTTGATCTAGAACTTAATACATGAGATATAATTTTAGTAATAGTAGCTCTAGTGATAGATTTGTAACTACGGGTGATCAAATCATTAAAATATGTGAATTTTTTATGGTCACTTGCTCAATATGACGGCGATATAGATGAGGATGTTATTAGTAGAATTCAAATTTGTTGGCTGAAGATATCAGACCAATTGTGTGATAGAAAATGTCACTTAGACTTAAAAGGAAAATTTTATAAGATGGTAGTGAGACCTGCAATTTTATATGGCGCAGAATGTTGGCCTTTAAAAGAGAAGCATAAAACAAATTTAAGTGTTGCTGAGATGAGAATGCTTAGATGGATGAGTGGCTTGAGATATATAGAGAAAATGTGAAATGAATATATTAGTGAAAGGTTTTGTGTAGCTCTAGTGGAGGACAAGGTTGAAGAGAGTGGTCTTATATGGTTTGGCCACTTTAAACGTCGTCTATCTAATGATCTGATTAGGAGAGTAGAAGTTTTAGATTCGACTTATGTGAAGAAAGGCAGGGGTGGACCTGAAAAGGCTTGAACATATGGTATACAAAATGATCTTAATATATTAGAATTAAATGAAAATATGACACTCAACAGGATGCAATGTAGAAAAAGGATTCTTGTAGGATTCTTGTAGGAATTTAGTGGGATAAAGGCTTGTTGGTATTGTTGTTAGAGACAAAAAGTGTAATGAATATATCCGTAGATAGGGTTGGTGAAGCTCCAGTGACAGACAAAATTAGAGACACAAAGTTCTTACATACATAACACTAAATTCCTATGTAATTATATATCTAACACTTAAACTTTGCAATTTGATACAACTTTTAATTTACACGTAAGGTTGTTTTTTTGTAAAAAATGAAAGTTTAGTTGTTAGATATGTAATTACATAAGGATTGAGAGTATAATTTCCTATCTATAGTTAAGGCAGAAGCCAATAAATGATCCACAACGCGTCAGATCAAAGTTTAGTATTATTGATCCACAATCTAATTGATAAGTCCCTGAATTTAAGGCTTAACGTTTTTCAAATTTATATTATTTATGTTCGGAGCTGAGGACATCTAAAGTTTATGTTATACATATGATACATAAGATAGACACGTGAATTTAGCTAGAACAATGAAAATTGCAAAATTGAATCTAATTTATTTCAAACCGACTTCTGCCTGGATCAAAATCAATTTGTTTAACATTATATAAATGTTAGTAATGTCGAAGATCGTTAAATCCATTTTTCTAATATTGTGTGAAATTGTAGATACTCAAACCCTTTCACGGATATATTTGTTTTACATTTTGTTTTGCATTTTGTTTCTAACTGTAAAACAAATCATAGAACTAAGCATTATTCTCTCCGTAGCACCTAACCCAATTAAGTGTACACCTCAAAATATTTTCGTAAAAGAATATATTTATATGATGTATGAGTTTTCATTATATCATCTAATGCGAAGCCTAATTTTCATTTCTAGAGTATTTTTCAGTTTCAAAATGATTATTCACTTCAAAATCTACCACAATTCCCATTTTAGCAATGCAAATTAAGTTTCGAAGTGAGCTTCCATTTTTGAACTTGAAAATTAGAATTTGAAGTGAATTTCCATTATGAAAATAAAATGAGACTTTACCTTACATCATGAAATATTTCTTTATAATAACATATTTCAAGGTGTGTATTTAATCGTATATGGGGTTTACGGGGACGAATATGCTTAGATTAATGATTGAATTTACACTTGAAAAATAAAATATGAAAGAAATAAACTCTTACAAGGTTTGGTATAACTGTGGTGACAAACAATATTAGATTTGAAAATTTGAAAAATTTAAGGCTGATTATCGTTCTTCGATAACCTTAACATCCTCAAGGGCAGTTAAGGTACTGACTTTGAGCTTAATTATGGTTGACTCGAAAAAAAAAATGATTTAAAATTTCTATTCAAACTTGGTTCGTTTATTTTGATTTGCTCTTTACTCGAGCCAAAATTAAAATCATTCAATTTTCGAGCGATTGTCATTATTTGGGCTATCTAAAATGTTCACTCCTTTTACAATGTATAGATTATTGTAATATTTCATCGCATTTTGTTACAATCCCGTCCTTAGATCTACTACAAGTAAGATCGTTTAACATTTTAGTAAAGCTAGTTCTTTCGAAGATAATTTATCGATCGAACATTGTTCACAATCCATTAAGATGACTCCCTCTAATACTGTATGACACTGCAACTACACTAGCCCTCCCACAAAAAAATTTCTATCATATTTTGTCTCAAAGTTAAAAGTCAATAATAAACTAAGCATCATCATCTCCGAAACTCTTAACTATATTACTTTCATACTTTTGAATAAATTCTATGAAGGGATATTTTATATAATGTTAGAGTGTTCAATTCACAATCCAATGAGAAATCTAATTTTCATTCATAGAATGAAAATTCACTTTAAACATCATGTTTTGTAATGTCATAAATAAAACTGATTGGAGTGATTTTTTTTTTTAGGAATGGAAATTAGATTTCGCATTTGATGGTGAAATGAAGAGTCTTATATAATGTGAAAAAATTTTCTTCGTAGATTTTGCTCATAAATGTGAAAATAATCTAGTAAGATTTGTTAATGCGAGAATACTTGGGTGCATAAGTGGTTTTACACTTGTAGAGAAAATGTGAAAGAAATATACTCGTGCAAAGGATTGGTGTAGCTACATTGACGTCCAAGATTAGTGGTAAAATATGAATAAATGTTTGTCAATTATCGGTCATCAACGACCCTAACAACCTCAATAAGCTCTTCAAAGTTATCTAAAAAGTTCACTCCTTTTGAAATGTGTTGATTATTATCATTTTTTTATCACCCTTTATTACAACTTCGCCAGCCGATCTACTACAATAATTAAATACAATATAATCAATTAAATGCACTTTATAATATGTTGGTTATTCTCAGGTTTGAAGATACATATGGATTTTTTTACATCGAGATCGTGGATGTATAATAGACTTACTTATCCGGATAAAAAAGGAATTACCAAGGAGTTCTTAAACAGTGTCGAGACATTTATGACAGCTGCATCTCAATTGTTGGTTTACCTATCTGAGGGTAGGTTTCAGTTCCATATTTGGAATATAGAAATCCAGCACACTTAATGAATGTTGAATTCGTATATGATTTATATTGTTGGGGATTCTAGTATGATTACAAGATTTGGACTTCATTTGGGGAGGTTGATCCTACAAAATTCAGCTCCACTCCTTTGATGAGTAATGAGACTCCTTTTGGATTTGACTCAAGAAGACTTGAAGAAATGATCTTTGATGGAATAAGACATCATTATGCGAGACAAGTGAAGCAGGAAGAAACACTAAATCTCAAGGCTCATATGTTTTATGATTATTGAATTTTGTTCAGAAGCCATTGTGGAAGGGTTGCACATCTAATTTTGAGTTATTTGTGGCACTTAAAATGCTAAAAATCAAAATATAGTATGACTAGCAGGACTACTGAAAGAGACCAATTCACTTGATAATTAAGTCACTGAAGATTTATACAAGATGAAAAAAGTTGGTCTCCATGTTAGGGCTTAATGCAGAGAAGATTTATTATCGTGTAAATGGATGTAAGATATATTACAAGACTAGCGCGATGGAGACTCGATTTAGATTTTGTAATTCTCCTAGATCAAACCTCAGAGTTGAAAAAGTAAGAGACAAAAGGAAGTTTCATTCAAGAGGCCGCTTCTACAAAGGCTATATAATTCTATGTGTACTACTCCACATATGATGTGGCATCATAGAAGATCAAGAGAAAACATCTCAATGAGTCATCCAATAGATGGAGATGTGTGGACATATTTTGATCGCTCATGTCTTGAGTTTGTTATAGAGGCACGCAACATACAACTTGGTTTATGCCCCAATGGCTTCACACCTTACAGTTAGACTACAACACCCTAATCTTGTTGGTCAATGATTGTTACACCATACAATTTACCATTTAAGATGTGCATGACAACCACTTTCCTCTTCTTGACACTGATTATACCCGGTCCTAGTAACCCTAAAGAGAGGACTGATCTATAGTTGAAGCCATTGCTAGATGAGCTGCAAATTCTTTAGGAAATAGGTGTCATGATGTACGTCGTTTCCATAAAACACAATCTCTTGATGAAAGTAGCATTAATCTGGATAATAAGTGATTTTCCTGCATATGGAATTCTATCTGGGTGGAGCGCCGCAGGAAAATTAGTCTATCCATATTGCATGAATTCATCTAAGGTCTTCATGCCTCAACATGGCACGAAGAATTTATGGTTTGTCTGTCACTGCATGTTTCTAGAAGTTGAACATCTTTTTAGGAGGAACATAAATGCATTTAGAAGGAACAAAATGAGAAATCATCGCCACCTCTAAGAATGTATAGGAAGATATACTGCTGATTATAAGCGACATTCCAAAGATTACTGTGTACACTGAACTTTCTTCACATCATCCAGTCAAATTTTGTGTCACTCATAATTAAACAAAAAAGTCAATTTCTTAAAATCTGCCTTATTGGAAAGATAACATAATTATACACAATTTAGATATCATGCACATAGAAAAAATTTCTCTGATAACATGTTCGATACTGTCATAGATGTTAATGGAAAAACTAAGGACAAAGTGAATGTCAAACTTCATTTGAAGGAGATATATAAAAGACTGGAGTTGGAGATCCAAGAAATTGCAGGCGGTAGGTCTATTAAGCCCAAAACAAAATATTCCCTTACTTTTTCTCAACAAAGAATAATTTATAAGTGGCTCCAATCACTAAAATTCTTGAGTGGACATGCTTCAATTTTGAGCTGTTGTGTTGATGTGGGTTTAGAGAAAATATTTCGAATAAAAAGTAAAGACTACCATACTTTTCTACAAAATTTGATGCTAACCACATTTAATTGTTTGCCAAGTGAAATATTTAATCTATTGATTGAAATCAGTGCATACTTCAGAGAACTATGTACTTCTCGTTTGAAGCTTGAAGGCATATGCCAGCTAGAAGCAAACATTCCTGCAACACTTTGCAAGCTTGAGAAAATATTTTCGCCTAGTTTCTTTCACTTGATGGAGCTTCTCTCTGTGCATTTACCTGACAAGGCATTAATTGTAGGTCCAGTATAGTATTGCTGGATGTATTCGTTTGAAAGGAAATTACTTTGGTTCTAGATAGTTAATCACTCATTTATAAAGAATATTGCTAACTTGTGCTAAGCAACATTTGTTATTATATTTTTGAAGAAACTGAAGACAAAACTATGAAGAATAAGGCCTGACCAAAAGGATCAATATGTGAAGCATATTTACTACAGGAGACAATGACATTCTGCTCCTACTATTTTAGGGAAGAAGAATGCATGAAAAAAATAATGGTTTTGGTACACATCTCGTTATCTTAATGATCAGAAACTTCTCACAGCTACACTTTGTGCTTTTCTCAATAGTAACAAAGTACAATCCTTTATTGAGTAATATATTTTTCACTCATTTATCTAAAAATGCCATGATTAGTTATTTCAGTGTATGGACAGATTATTCATTGATTTGTTAAAATTATTTGAAGATAATGACACCAACAAGGAGATCATGAATAACTTTCCCAAGTGGTTTACAACGCATATGAGTTAAAATTGACAGATTCATTTCTCATATAACATGTGAATTTTCATTAACAAAATATTTCTTATGTATATATTAATAGATTTATGATTGAAGAAATTGAGTGACAGACTATAGGTTGATAGATCTTGCTTGGGGACCTATGCACATTGTGAAAATCCGGCAAATTTACGGTACATGTTACAAGATCATGGTCTGGTCTTGTAATTCCAGTATTTATGTTAAATCAAATGAAAAATTAGACGACAAGATATACTATCTTTGGATTCTCAAAGAAGTTATTGAACTATCTTATCCAGGCTCTATTGGAGGAAGTATATTCCAATTCCACTGTGCTTGGTTCGATTCTATTCCTAATCATGGAACAAGGCCAACTACATAATATCAAAGAAGTGAAAGTGAACAAACGATATGCTAAATTTGATTATTTAGAGTCATGTTTACTGTCTTTTATATCTATAAAAAGTAAGAGATAATGTTAACTGGGTCGTTGTCATTTTGAGTAAACCAAGACTCACTGTTAATATTTAGAATAACATTGAACTCGCCCATCAACAAAATGAATTGGAAGGTTTCTGTTTTCCACTTGATGCAATCGATGAAGAGCTCAATCAAGAGGTTGCTAGTGCAGAATAAGAAGAAATTAATCTTGGTAATGAGTACAACTCCGATGAAGCATTTGAAGAAGAAATCATGACTACAACCTCCTGTCACTCTTCAAATGATGCTCAGTAAGATGAGTAAGTTGCTTTAAATATTTAAAGATTTAGTCTTCTAAGTCTGTATATTGTACCTTTTATTGAATTTAATATTTTAGTTTGTTGCCTACTTTTGTGTTTTCAGTTTTAGCAATTTTACCTTGCACTTTGTAGTTTCTTCTAACTATCTAAGGCATACTTATGTGTTTTACGTTTATTGCGTACTTATTTATTTTAATTTATTACATAGTATGTTCTTATGTGCACTAATTAATAAAATTATTTTATTTGTTATAATGTTGAATAGAGGCAGGGGCGGTCTCCCTCCCCACCTTGGGGGGAGGGGGTGGGGGTTTGCGTGGAGCACATCGATATCTAATGAAGATGCATGTTAGAAGAAGTTGCTCGAATTTGACATCCACTCCCACCCACTCCCAACCCAGCTTTCACCTTGACCACCACCCCCGCCACCGCTCTGAACCCTAACTCCGCCCCTACCCCGCACCCGCCACTACTTCCCCCGTCTCGCACCCGCCACCACCCCCTCTCACCTCCGCTGCCTACATCTGCCCTCACCACCCCCTACCCCCACCGCCGCCCAATTGCATTTATCACCTCCACTTATTGTGGAAGGAGATCTCGATGTCTAATCGAGATCTTTAGTTTCAGGAGTTTGCGGTATGTATCAGTCACAAATCTCTTAAGTTATTTTTATTTATTTATCAAACGAACATAATCCTAATAATTTCGCATAAATAATTTCTCCTAAGCACGAGGCATACATCCGACGCAACTTCGAGTGTAAGGGACGATCACTTCCGTGACATGTTCGGTGATATTCAGAAATCACAACAGAGTCCTTTATGGCTCGAAGAGAATGTTTTGCCATGCTGCTTAGGTCATGTGATTCGCTAGACTACCAGAAGAAGAGGGAGCAGGCAAAGCAGAATAGACAGTCGAACTGTGGAGGCATGAGGCCCTCTAATCACACTAGCGGTCGAACTGCTCGATGTCTATTTTCCATAGCTGAAGAAGTAGACTATAATCCATGAAGGATGTAAGACCCTTCCTAGGATGTATGATGAGAGATGCTTGATGAAATTAACTGTTGACCTCACTTTTTCGGTCAACCTTATTCTTGGTAGAAGATGCAGATGCACTGACTGGTAAGATTTCATTCATTATTTAAAGTTTCTATAGTTTGAAGATGTATTCTAACTATTTCATTATATGGATAAACTGTGAAAAAGAGATGAGAGCCATCCGCCCTCAATGTACATGAGTGTAATCACATAAGACAGCCCGACCGGTTCTGGATCGACGACTGATCCTGCGAGACCCAAATACTCCACGAGCTAAACCAGTTTGATGTTAATACATGCTAGAGCTAACTGACTGTAATTATTTTTTTACATGAGAGATTTCAACAGCATCTGAAGGTATTACGATCCGCGAGCTTGATCCTTTTGAGTATGACCTATGAAGGGAGGTTGCTGGAGGGAAGAAGAAGGGTGGAGTCTACTGGCTCGGGCTGCAGGGATTTGCCTACAATGCTCACCTTTCCACCAGTGCATCTGTAGCTTCTAACTCTATCGCACAAGAGGAGGAGGTATTCAAGCGTGTTGTCACATTTACTGTTGTGATAGAGGCCCGCTTCACTTAGATGAGGTTGGAGCCGAAGGCGAACATGAAGGCCAAGCTGAAGGCCAAGTTAGATTCATTCTAACAGTGGATGAGGTAGCGTAGTAGGACAACATTAGAGGAGGAGGAAGAGGTAGATGAGAACGAGGATGAGGCGATTGAGGAGTATGATTATGGGGATATATTTATTTATTTTTATGTTTATGTTGTTCATTTTAACATATAGTTTTCTGTGAAAGATATGTATATATTTTAGTCGAAATGCATTTTATGTTTTTCATTATTTGATTAGAGGATTTGTTGTTCGGCTGTTTTTCTTGTTCATTAAATACTTGGAATAGTTTATTAAATATTGTGATAACAGTTTTGATAATGAAAATACAAAAAAAAGAATCAACTTTTTTGCTGATGCTACGAGTTTCTGACGGCTAGCCAAAGAACTTATTCACCAACACTGAATTGACGGTTTAGTGTGTCATAAGAAAACAACGACCGCGACACTTTTTCAACAATTTATCTATCGGTTATAAAAATTGATGCATCAACAACACGTAGCAGATGATTTGACAACGTCATAAAACTGACGGGCACAAGACTTTTCTTACGTATAAGTTGTCGTTATTACTGACAGATTAATAGTCAGTTCTATGAACCAATGAAAACTGACAATTTGAAAGTTCTTAAAAAATACTACAACATTAAATTGCCAATTATGCATCGATAATTCTATGTAATCGCAATATCAATTGGTTTTGAAATTACTAATAAATATTTTACCTACGAGCTTAAAACTGTAAGTAAATAATATGAAACATTAAAAGCAACGACTTTTCTCATCAAAACCGACAGAATTTGGTCGTCAGAAAATATCAGTATTTATCTATCGGTTATAATAATGAAATCTATACAAAACTTTTTTCAAAACT
Source organism: Papilionanthe hookeriana x Papilionanthe teres (assembly GCA_022702705.1). Lineage (NCBI taxonomy): Eukaryota > Viridiplantae > Streptophyta > Magnoliopsida > Asparagales > Orchidaceae > Papilionanthe > Papilionanthe hookeriana x Papilionanthe teres. The sequence continues at coordinate 60,584,431 of CM040428.1, forward strand.
AAAAAAAACTAAGTAATTTTTTTTTCAAAATAAAATAAACCTAAGTCAAACTTTTTCAAAACTAAATCAAATCTAACTAAAACATTTTAAAATTAAAACATACATCAACAAAATATTTTTAAACTAAATAAAAATAAAATTGTTTTTAAAATTAAACAAACCTAAGTGAATCATTTTTAATTTAAAGCAAACCCATTCTTTCTCAAAACTTCTCATAAGCTCTCTAATTGTACAAATTTAAAATCATTGTCAATAGCTAACTTATAAAGGAATTGTACATATTTTCATGTTTAGCCTATATATGAATATGTTTAGCCTATATATGTAATTTATATGCTTAACTCCTTAATATGTAAATCTTGAGTAATTTTATACATACATGCATACATATTTTTCACTCAATTCACTTACATGCTTAATATAATCAAAGTACTGTTATATGATAAAGATATTTATGCATATAAATCTTTTTTTCATATGTATGAAAGGTAAAATTTTTAAATTAAGCATGCATATGATACTCAAGTGAAACAAATTATAAACATAATTGACATACATATGAAACCTTTTTGGCATGTAAACATCAATATATTATCTTAAACCAACACTAGAAATCAATATATGAGGAAAATTGATGAAGAACACGGATAAAAATCCAAAAGCAAAACTTTAAACATAAACAGCTTTGATTTTCATATAGACCTACAAACTAGGAGTTGAATTAAATCATGAATTAAATATTAAACCCCAAAATAAATCTAAAAGTCACAAACTTGAATAATGGAAATTAACAATAAGCAAATTAACTCTGAACCATAAGTTAGCCAACTTAGAAACAAAATTTGGGATCATACATTCTTTAGCATAGTCTAGTATAGAAGCATAAGTTAGATTACTAGGTACCCCTAATTAGTGTTAAGAACCATAACATATAAAACAAAAGCTTGTAACCCACTTAGACTATGTAGGCACCCAAAATAAAGCAACCTATGGTTATTGACAAAGATACTTCAAACCATTTAACAATAAGAAGGTATACACTCGCCTTCACTGTGGTTTTAAGTAGAGACCTCTAAATTTTCTAGTTGTTTAATAATTTAAGAATATTGATAAACCCGGATGATGAAAAGTCATGAGTATCTTTACCTGGGGCATTATACCCAAAACTTAGGTTGGTTCAACTACTTTGGCCTCTTTATAGAGTCTAGGTTACTTTCAGCTGCAAGTTCTTCTATTCAATCATGTCCCTTTAGTTTAGGATTCTAGATCTCAAATAAATCAACTTAATACAAACTTCATCAACTCAATTCAAACATAGTATACTTAAATCAAATCAAACTTTTCAGCCCAAATCAAAGCCTTTTAATCCAAATCAAACCAATTCTTTTTCAGCTCAAGTTAGAACCTACACAAATCAATCAACTCAATGCAATCCAATAAAATAAATCAAACTAAATCAATTCAATTAAAGCCCTAAAAATCAAACCCAATTTTGAATTAAAAACTAACCTTTTTAACAAACTTACATTTTCAATCCTCAGGGCATGCCTTCTTCTCAGGGTTAGCTAACCCTTTTCATGGGTCATTTCATGGCACATTGTTATTGAGTTGTATGTCTTAACTTTTGAATTCCAAATCATAAATCATTTCATACCCTTAATCTATCAATTTTAAATCATGAAACATCAATCTTGTAGACATCAACCTTGTAATCATGCATACCAATACTTTAATCAAGAGTATTCCTGGGACTCTATAACTCTTGGGATGTAATTAAAAATGACTGTTTGTCCTTGTAGAGATTCCAGACCCCAAAATCAACCACACCATGTCTTACATGCATAAGGTAGAGAAAAACCTTTGGTTATGCAGACTCATAAGTTTTAAAGATTTTTCTCATACATATGATTTGAAATAGTTTAAGGAAATATTTCTACCTCTTGGGATAGTATATTATTATTCAAATAATGCATCCGATCATTTTGATAGAAAATTTTCAAGATCTTTGGTTGACATAACAACTAAACCCCAATAAGCAAGAGTTTTCTTTTTTCACCAGTTTCCAGTCAGTTTGGTTCTCAATCTAAAACTAAGATTTACTATTTTTTATTTTATATTTTCTTTGTGCTTATATTATTATGCGAATGTTGAATATTATTAGTCATTCACATGAGAAAATAAGTTCAAGGGTAAGAGTTTATATGGACAAAAACCAAAGCTAAGTAGACAAGTTGGTGAAGAGAAATGAAAAGTTGTCATCAATAATAAAATTATTTCATTTTCATTAACCAAATATAGAATATCAACAAACTTGTATTTATCAATAATTAATAATTTTTTTTAAGTGAAAGTAATTTTTATTTGAAGAAAATAATTTCCCCACACAATTTTTAAGTTAAATGATCCATGTAATTCAATCTGTTATGTGTTTTTATATGTGTAATAGTCACATATCTCAAAATATCATCAATATTATGAATAATATGCCATAAGTAACTTCCAGCATTTCATTTTTAGCTCCATAATTCAAACTATGTCTCTTTTGCACACCTCATAACAGGAGCCTTTAAATGGTAGATGTCAATCCAAAATTAATTAGCAAGTTTAACATATCCCTAATTTACACTTCCTTAGCTAATAAAAAAATTGGAATTTATTTAATTAGAGGTTTGATTAATTAAGTCAAGCTACATTGTTGGTATAGTTTTCTAAGAATTTTATTTTTGATTTTTTATTCTCCAAAGGTTATTGCTTAACATGCATTTCATGCTTTGGATTGTATTCTTACACTAGATTATGAAGCTAGTTTGTATATAAATTACTATCTTGTTAGGAAGTGTTGGCTTTTCATTTTTTTTATTATAAAAGCATGGTAGAAGAAAGTCCAATGAAGAGATTTTTATATAATATTGATTCTTATATGAAAGTTACGAGTTGGAATCATAAAAATGGCCTCTGTGTAGTACATGAATTATGTTAACTTATATAATTATAAACATATTGCATTCTACATTTATTGTTGTAAATTTTATGGATTATGAGTTTGAATCATATACTTTGTGTGTGTGTCTATCTATATAAATAAATTTAATGGATATTATTGACCTCCACTTCACTTATTTATTTCTTTTTTTAAATATTTATCATTTGATTCATTTCTTTGTCATATAAAGTAAAGTCATCTGAAAGTCAGCCTATCACTTCTTATCATTGTGTTCATGAGAAATGGATCTATTGCAGAATCATTTTACTAAACATAGAGATTATGATTAAAAATTTTATTATAGACATTTTTGTATCATGGAATCATATATAAATGTGATGGAATAAATAGAATGAAATAACATCAAGCTGGGGTTAAAAGGAATATTTCTCAATGCAAGAAAGTTTCACATGATATTCTTTATCAAATGCAAGAAAAATTGAAAAGAATATGTAATAAAATAAAATACTTAAGTGAACAGAGAAATTGTACTCCAATATGATGAAAACTATCAATTTTAATGAAAAAGAGAACTATTCTTCATATATATATTAATATTTAAGGGCACATGATAAATGTCTAAATAAAAGAAAAGATGAAATTAAATGAAATTAAAAATTATTTCGCTCTTAAAACCAATCCAAGATCACAACTATTTTAGAAAAGTGTCTTAACATCTATAGAATTTGTACGAAGAACTAATTTGACAATTACTAGGATATTTATTTATATGTTACATTCCTTTTAATGCATTTTAAGTTTTTTATATTCAAAAAATAATTAATGCAATAATTGTTGTTGGTCCAAGATTTCAATGTACTAAGAGATTCTAAAGAACATTGTAAGCTTCTTATTAAGTCCTATAACAGTAGTTCGAAAGACACATGATATAGTTTTATGACAAATATGTGGATAGAAATCATAAACAGAACATTAATAAACTTCTTAATGTATTGTCCATGTGGAGTAATCTTTATTAGATTTGTTCATGCTTTTTATATTAAGAAAGTTGCCCCTACTTTATGCTCCTTAGTTATCAAATTCATTGAGTGGATTGTTTCAAAGAATGTTTTTCAAATTATGACTAATACTGCGGCCAATTATAAAAATGTAAAAGGATTATTGCATGAAAAATGTGGTAATATTATTAGTCTCCTAGTGGTGTGTATTCCTTGAATTTGATTTTGAAGAATATAGATAACATGTGTTGTGTGATATTGCTTGCCAAAAGAGCATCGAGAATAATAACATTTACTTACAATCACTTTTTGGTATAATTTATTTTAAGAAAAACTCGTGGACTAAAATAGTGTTGTAAAGCTACTCATTTTGTACTTATTTTACATTGAAGATTATGTATGAACATAAGCATGAATTCTAAGCTCTTGCTATTAGTAAGTATTAGAGTAACTCAAATTTAACAAGAAGCGCTAAAGAGAATAAATCAATTTTTATCAATTTCGATATTAAATTTTGGAATGATTACTTGATTACGTAAAAATTATTTAATATTAATTAAATTATTACAAGTTATTAATTAAAATGAAAAGCAATTACTTCAGAGATATTTATGATGACATATATAGGATAAGAAAAGCAATTAAAAGTATGTTAAGAATATAAAGAGATTATACAAGTTATATACTAGCATTTATAAGAGTATGTAATGAACAATTTTGTGAAGGTATTCACTTAGCTTCATATGTTCTTAATTCCCTTTTCCAATATAAAGAGATTATACAAGTTATATACTAGTAAGGTTTTAAGTATATTTAAAATTGATCATAAGAAATTAGATGAATGTGTAATACATTAAATGAAATGTTTGAATGCAATTTAGATGCATTAAGAAGTCAAATTTTGAACATATAGCTTATGAGGAGGGAGCTTTAAGAGATACTTTTTGGGATGAAATTTAACTTTTGTTTGATTTTAAAATAATTTATTTAGACTTAATTCATATTTGATATTTTATATTTGAACAATTTTTTAAATTTTGGATATTAAATTTAACAATCAATAATGTAACGATTATGTTTTTTATTATGATGTCTTAGGGTGCGTTTGGGGCAGCTTATTAGTTGCAGTGGCGTTTTTGAAATCGCATCTTAGCATTTGGTTAAGTGTGTTGCAAGAACTTCTTGAGAAAAGCGGTTTTAAGTTTTTTAAGAGATGGCGCCGCGAGATCGACCCCGCGGTGGGCGTCTTGGATTCTGGTTGGAAGGCTTATTCCTTCCCTGCCCTCGTCTCTCCTGCCCTCGTCGATCGCGGGAACGGAAGCTGGGTTCGGTCAACAGGAAGGTAGGTCAAGCATTGGCGCGACCAAGATGGGCGACTACTTCTATGCCGAAGAGACGAGGCTAGCGTGGTTGAGCAGAGTGGTTGTTCGGTCGAGAGAAATGGCGAGCTCAATGTGGAAGGAGGCACAACGGGAAGAAGAGGTCAAGGGGGAGCGAGCTGCTAGGGTTGTTGGCGTCAGGAAGGGAGCTTGGCTAAGCTCTCCCGGGTGAGGATGAGGGAGATGGGGGCTTGTCGAGCGTCTGAGGGAGGCGGAGCTGGCGAGCAGGAATTCCTCTGGGCGAGCGTGAGAGGGCGAGCTGGGGGCTTGTCGAACAGGAGATGGGTCGAATCGAGAGTAGCGTGCGGCTAGGGTTGCAACCCAAACAAAACAGATCAGAGATAGAATTGTAATTTATGCAGAATCAGCTACAAATCAGTTGTTTTTGAAACGCACAAACCAAATAGGCAGCTAACTTATCGGATCATCAACTTATCAAAATAAGCTGCTTATCTAAATAAGTTGGATAAGCTATAGCTCCCCAAACAGACCATTAGTTTTTCATATTGCTTTTTGCTATTGAATTGTGTCTATTATATCTTTTTTTCTATTATTATTTATAACATAATTATGCAATTGAATATTGAGTATTATTCACATATCTTTTATATATATATATATATATATATATATATATATATATATATATATATATATATATATATATATATATATATATATATATATATATGCTATTAATTTGTTCTTATCATCAATCCATTTTTAGGAAATGAATTTCTCAAAAGAAAAGAATAATATACAAAATTAAAAATATTATTGAAAAAAATATTAATATTCTAAATATAAAGTTATTTATTTTATATCTCAAGAATTCTTAACTCCATGAATTATATTATTATTTATATAATTTATATAATATTTAAATAGAATTATATTATTATCTCTATCGATCGGATTTACGTTATGTAGTATTTATCGAATCCGCATTTCTTGCAAGCTCGTGACAAGAGCGAAAGTCACAAGTAATGGTAATGTAAATATGAAAAATTCGCCTCTCAGTGGGATTTGGTAAATCCAAATTTGCAGACGGGAAGACTGTAGAGAAGACGAAACGAAGATAAATTCGGATTAACGAAAAGTTGGATTTTATTTTTATTTTTTATATGTTTAGTTAGATTTAAGTTAAATTTATAACTAAATTCTATTAAAACTTTGCTTCCAAGCATCCTCTTATAATGGGGAGATTATTGCATGCAGATAACATACGCAGCACTACATACATAATCTCAAATAACCTCCCATAACTCATAATAATTATATGAATAACACCAAAATGAAATCCCGGAGGTTATTGAAAGGTTATTAGGTAGTTATTTCAGTATTATTTAAGTTAATGCTTCAATAACTTCACAGAACCTTGAATAATATATAAAAAAAATATAAAAGTGAAACAGTAGAAGTTATTGAGGAGGGATTATTGAGATATTTTTGAAATTAATGTGCTGTCCCTTCCAAATAATCCCGTAGGCAACAGCTGAAGGCTATTCGCTGGTTATGGTGAGTACGTGTCCGCATACAATTATTTCCTCTTATAATGATCGAGCCATTCCTTCTAACTGAGCGCGCTCTTCGCTCGTTTTACTTTGCTGAGGGCTTCCACTCTGCGTCTTTTACATGAGGTTCTTTCCTGTAGATTAATTTGAATCATTCACTTTTCTTTATAATTTTTTTTTAAAAATTTGAACTTAATTGTGGTTGAACCGAATTTTGTCTTTCGGTTGAATCTTTGATGTGAATTTCGAAACTTCAATTTGGACCAGAAATGGAAAACTAGGAAGAGTCTAGGTATAATCAACGGAGAGAATAATAGCCGGGGTGTGCAGAGAAGGGTAGAAAAACTCCTCTTTTCTCTGTCTAGAATTGCCATCACTCATCAGAGCTAAGCTGTTTTATAGTTCTTGTTTGGATTGTGAGGAGCTTCACCACTCTTTTGTAATACCTCGTTGATTTCGGCTTGATTTCCATGACGAGGGCGATGTTCTGACTAGCAGAAAATTTTCCCTAGTCTTGGCTTGCTTGACCTTCTGCTGTATTGATCTGACCGCTTCTGGATTTTTTGATTTTTTAATCTTACTATTATGCTTCTTTTCTTTTTCTTGAATCTATGAAGCGACGTGATGAAAGTTGTGGGAATTGGATTAAAGCTTGGAATTGTCCTTGTTAGAGCATGTGACAAAATTGAAATTGTTAGGAGACATTTGTAAGAACAACTTTGGTTTTTATCGAAAAATGACAAATTGAAACTTATATTTACATTGAAACCATTTTGGGCATTTGTGAGATGTTGAAGCGATCGCAGCTGAGTAGCATTTTTTTTTTTACAGAAGTTTCCCGTGCTCTTAAACTAAAAGTCATCACTTTTATGAATTTATCATAGTTTGTTTAATGTATAGGTTGCGCTGCATTTTTTCCATTTATCTTTATCACTGTGATGAAGTGTTGTAAATGCTTCACAAAATATCTTTAATGCATGCCATAGAATTACTATGTAGTAGTTATTTTCCTAGTATATCTTGCACGGAAGTTTGTGTTAACATAGTAATCTATTTATGCATTTCTGCTCTTAGCTTTTATATGATTGTATTTCAATGAGTTAATACCTTAAACTTAAATCTGTATCAGTACAATAGCTTTTTCTTTTATGGGATTCATTGCATTACTTTTGAGCTCCCAAGAGCACTCATTTGCTTTCTTTTCTTTGATTTAACAAACTTCGGTATAAAGGTCCTAACAAATTTCTTGCCTCTTTTCCCATCAGCTTCAATTGCCTTGCCATAATTGTTATTTGTGGCTAGGTTTTGGGATTCTCACCGTCCATTCGTCTTCTTATTTGAGTTATTAACACTATTTTGTGCAATTCTTCTTATTAGATTGTTTCGCTTTTTATCAAAGCATATCCTAATGTTGTACGACATCTTAAGATTGAATTGAAGAATGGGTAGCACCACTTGAAATGTCAGCATTAGTGAATGAAGAAAAGCCTTTCTTGAGAATTATGATTTTGATAGAAGGTGTTTAACGCAGACTAGTTCAGTGATTGTCTTTAGATTTTTAAATGTTTTTCCTGTTAGCTTTTTTGTCCTTATGGTCCTCCATTTTTATATTGTTCAATCTCCATGCTAGTTGCAACGATTCATGTTGTTTGACTAAATAATCCTGCTCAAACTTTGTAATGTCCAAATTTCATAAATACCAGTAGCATTTTCAAGTGCCATCTTATCTTTGAATCCTATGTCATCTTCATTTGACACTTACAAGTTCCTACATGTAGAATCATATCTACTTGATGCTGGCATAAGCAGTTACTAAGTTCTGGCTTTTAGTTTGTAGATATCTACACATATAATCTCTTAACACGTGTGTGCAAAGTGGAGTTAGACATGCAGTTGAATATTTTTTTTGGAATATTCATACCCAAAATGGTCTATTTATGATAGGTTTAATGAAAGACCAGTTAAGAATTATGGTGAAGTTAGTGTTGATCCATCATTCTTTGTCATCATCATCAACTCTTTCTAGCTCATCAATAGAGAATTTTATTGGTTTTTTGGGTATATCCAAGTTTGTTGTAATAAAGCACCAATTTTCATAATGTGTGAATGGAATGGTTGCGTTAGGTAGTCGACAACTAACATAAAACTTGTTGAAAAATCATGACGTTAATTCTTTTGATCATTGTGTAAGTGCTAGGGCTGGCTGTATGACCTGAATACAGTGAGAAGTATGCAAGAGCCGCTACACCGGCGCCCGGGTGTAGTGCCAAATAAGCAAGGATTTCCACATTATGGACGGATGTAGATTAAGAAGTTAGTCTATGAAACTAATATTAGGACATGATCTTGGAATATAGGTAATCATAATGATAAATTAATGGAATTAGTTGATATTATGATTCATAGAAAGATAAATATCTTATGTCTTAAAGAAACTAAATGGGTTGGAGAAAATGTTAAGGAGATTGATAACTTAGGTTTTAAACTTTAGTATTCTGGTAAGAGTCACATTAGAAATGGTGTAGGTGTAATTATAGATAAGAGTTTGAAAGATAATGTTGTAAATATTAATAGAGTTAGAGATAGAATTATAGCCCTTAAGATTATTATTGATACTAAGATTTTTAATATTATAAGAGCTTATGCTCCTCAAGTAGGTTTAGATATATTTTGTAACGATAAATTCTAGAATGACTCAGAAGACTTAATACAAATGATACCTCTTGAAGAAAGAATTTTTATTGGAGTAGATTTAAATGGATGCCGGTAGAGTGGTAGATGATTTCAGAAATATTCATGGTGGCTACGATTTTGAAGTGATTAATGGAGAAGGTAGAGTCATATTAGAATTTTCCTTAGCGTATAATTTTATTATTACTAATACTTTATTCAAGAAAAGTGATGAGCATATTATTACTTATAAGAATGGACCCAATAAAGCACAAATTGATTATTTTCTTATGAGAAAAAGATATTGTCGAAATTGTAAAGATTGTAAGCTCATTCCAAGAGTGAATTTAAGTACCCAACATCGATTATTAGTTCTAGATTTTAAGATGAAGAGTTGTAAAATAAAGAATACTAGGATTCATTATTTTAGAATTAGATGGGGGTATCTAAAAGACAAATAAAATTATTTTTATGAGTAAAATTTAAATTTTCAAAATTTGAGATGTTCATGGATAAACAAATGTTATGTGAGATAAAGTAATAAATACTATTAAACAAGTGACAAAAGATGTACTTGAATAATCAAGCGAAAAAGTTTCTATAAATAAAAAAGTTTGTGGAATAATAATGATCAAGAAAAGATACAATATAAGAATTTATGTTATAAAAATTGGTTTAAATGTAACTTAGAAGCGAGAAAAATATCGAACTGATCATGAGAAGTCAAAGAACAACGTGTGATCTTAAAAATTACAGCTTTTAGTGGCCTTTATAATAGGTTAGATACTTAAGGTGGGTGAAAAATATATGTATAGATTGGCTAAACAAAGAGAAAATAAAAGTAAAGATTTAACTCAAGTAAAGTGTATTAAAGATGAAAATCAAAAAGTGTTTTTCTTGGAAAAAATATTCAACATAGGTAATTGAGTTATTTTGATAAACTTTTTAATGAAGTTTCTGAATGTAGGATCGACCTTAGTGATATTAATATCATTAATAATAATAAAACATTTTATTTTTACCGTCGCATTAGTTAAAAAGAAGTTGATGAGACCTTAAAGAAAATCAAGGGTGGAAAGTTTGTAGGATCTGATGATATTCCGATTGAAGTGTGGAAATATTTAGGAGATTTGGGAGTTTCTTAGCTTACTAAACTTTTTAATATTATTTTTAAAACTAAAAAGATGTCTGGGGAGTGGAGGAAGAGTATTTTGGTCCCCATTTTTAAGAATAAAGGGGATGCACAAGAGTTTGCAAATTGTAGATGAATTAAGTTGACATGTCATGCTTTAAAATTATGAGAGAGGGTAATTGAACATAGGTTAATACGTATTACAAAGATTTCTTATAATCAATTTGGATTTATGTCGGGTAGGCCTACTATGGAAGCTATACATTTATTGAAAGGTTTGATGAAGAAGTTCAGAGATAATAAGGAGGATCTACATTTGATTTTTATTGATTTAGAAAAAGCTTATGATAAAGCTCCAAGAGATATCCTTTGGAGAGTTCTTGAGAAAAAAGGTGTTGATATGGCTTATATTCAAGTCATTAAAGATATGTATACTACAGTTGTTACTTGTGTTCGAACTAGAGGAGTATTGACCAAATATTTTCCTTTTTCTCTTGGATTACATAAGGGATCGGCTTTAAGCCCATATCTTTTTGCTTCAGTTATGGATAGTCTTACTGGAAATTTATAGAAGGATGTACCTTGTTGTATGCTTTTTGCTGATGATATCCTTCTCGTGGATAAGACAAGAGAAAAAACTCAGGAAAAACTTGAATTTTGGAGGTCTATATTGGAGTCTAAAGGCCTTCGTTTGAGTAGAACTAAAATTGAATACATGGAAGGTAATTTTAGTAGTAGTAGCTCTGTTGACAGAAGTGTAACTTTGGGTGATCAAATTATTAAATGGTGTGAACGATTTAGATATCTTGGATCTATTGTTCAAAGTGATGGTGATATAGATGTGGATGCTAATAGTAGAATTCAAGTTGGTTGGTTGAAGTGGAGGAATGCTTCGGGCCTTTTGTGTGATAGAAAAGTACCGCTTGGACTGAATGGAAAATTTTATAAGATAGCGGTGAGACCCGCAATGAACTATGGAGTTGAATGTTGGCCTTTAAAATAAAAGCATAATACTAAGTTAAGTGTTGCCGAGATGAGAATGATTTGGTGGATGAGTGACTTTAGACTTAGAGACAAAATGTGAAATGAATATATCCGCGATAGGGTTGGTGTAGCTCCAGTGTTTGACAAAGTTAAAGAGAGTTGTCTTAGATGGTTTGGTCACATTAAACGGCAACCGTTTGATGATCCAATTAGGACAGTAGATGCTTAGATTCGAGTTATATTAAGAAAGGCAGAGGTAGACCTAGGAAGACTTGGGCTTATTGTATAAAAAAATGATCTTAATTTATTACAATTAAACGAAAATATGACACTAAATAGGATGCAATGGAGAAAAAAGATTCATGTAGCCGACCCCACTTAGTGGGATAAAGGCTTTGTTGTTGTTGTTGGGAATGGAATGGTGGGAGTAGCATCAATAGGATATATGATAGTGTGAGATAGAATTAGCTAATGGTGAATATGTATAATCAAGGGTAGAAAATGAACCGATAATATTGTTAAATAAAATTTGGCGTTGAAGGATAAGGTAGAATATTGAGAGACTGAAAGTAACATGAATAGAAGTTAAACAAAAATATTTATTTAGAATTAGTTTATTACCTCATACCAAAATAGTTGGTATAAAGCTAATGATATTGATGATCAGAACGGTGATTGATCGAAGAAATCTATATCTTGCTTATTTTGTTTTTAATTTTTATCTTGATTTTTTCTTCTTTCTAAGATGATCAGAAAAGAAGATGATGTTATTGTGATATGTTGACCATAAAATCTCAATTCAATTTTGGCCATTCAATTTGAAAAAATTTCTATTATAGATTCAATTTGCACTTAAAGTTTGTCTGCCTTAAATGAAAATTTTTATTAAATTTTCATTTTTATCTTTGAATTTTTCCCTTGGTAAAATGGTCATCAGTGAAGATGTCATCATGATAAGTTGGCCATAAGATCACGATATGAGTTTTTCATGCATTTTTTGACAAAGTTTATATTTCACATTCAATTTTCCCTTCAAAGTTTGTCTCTATTAAATGAAATTTTTTGGTGATATAAGTTTGTCTTTTGTTCTTTCTTTTGTGGTTAATTTTCTTGATTTTATATTACTTTAAATTTACATAGTTATTATGTTGTCTGACTATGTATGATATTTGGTAATTCTTCAGCTACTTATTACTACTCTTTCTCTTTTTGTTCATGAAGCATTGATACTTTTGAAGGTGTGACATATCCATATTGGATACTTTTTGGGGGCTCATATTTTAAGTTCTCTAATGTACAATATTTGAAACATTGCAATTGTCGGTCCCAAACCCGGATGTGAAAAGTGGAGGGTTCCGTTAGGTAGTCGAGAGTCAGCATAAAACTTATCAAAAAAATCATAACATGAATCCTTTTGATCATTGTGTAAGTGCTAGGACCTCCCCCGTAAGCGACGCGCTGTAACCTGAATACAGTGAAAAGTGTGCAAGAGCCGCTATACCAGCGCCTAGGCGTAGTGTCAAATAATCAAGGGTTACCACATTACGGACAGATGTAGGTAAGGAAGTTAGCCTATGAAACTAATATTACGATAGGATCTTGGAATATAGGTTTTCTCAATGGTAAATTCATGGAATTAGTTTATATTATGATTCATAGAAATATAAATATCTTATGTATTCAAAAAAACTAAATGGGTTGGAGAAAATGCTAAGGAGATTGATAACTTAGGTTTTAAACTTTGGTATTCAGGTAAGAGTCGCACTAGAAATGGTGGAGGTGTAATTGTAGATAAGAGTTTGAAAGAATTTTGTAAATATTAATAGACTTGGAGATATAATTATAGCCCCTAAAATTATTATTGATATTAAGATTTTTAATATTATTTATGCTCCTCAAGTATGTTTAGATATAAGCTCTAAAGATAAATTCTGGAATGACTTAGAAAATTTAATTGAAATGGTACCTCTTGAAGAAATAATTTTTATTGGAGGAGATTTAAATGACATGTCGGTAGAATGGCAGAATTTTTCAGAAATATTCATGGTGGCTATGGATTTGGAGTGATTAATGAAGAAGGTAGAGTTATATTAGATTTTACTTTAGTGTATGATTTTCTTATTACTAATACTTTATTCATGAAAAGAGATGAGCATCTTATTACTTATAAGAATAAATCTGATAAAACACAAATTAGCTACTTTATTATGAGAAGAAGTGATTTTCGTGTTTGTAAAGATTGTAAGGTTATTCCAAATGAGAATTTAAGTACTCAACATTGATTATTAGTTATAGACTTTAAAATAAAGGGTCGTAAAATAAAGAATGTTAGGATTCATCATCGTAGAATTAAATGTGGGTGCCTAAAATACACAAATAAATTTATTTTATGAATAAAATTCAAGATTTCAAAATTTGAGATGTTCTCGAAGAAGCAAGTGTTATGTGGGATAAAGTAACAAATACTATTATATAAGTGACAAAAGATGTACTTGGAGAATTAAAAGAAAAATTTCTATAAATAAAAGTAGTTGATGGTGGAATAAAAATGTGCAAGGAAAGATAAAATATAAGAAGTTATGTTATAAAAATTGGTTTAAATGTAAAAATTTGGAGAACTTGGAAAAATATCAAATGGCCTGCAGAGGCTCTAAAAGAACATTATGTGACGCTAAAAATTCTGCTTTTAGTGATTTCTATAATAGATTAGATACTAAGGAGGGTGAAAATATATGTGTAAACTATCCAAACAAAGATAAAGAAAAGTAAAGGTTTAACTCAAGTGTATTAAAAATAAAAATCAAAAGTCTTTTTCTTAGAAAAAGATATTCAACATAATTGGGTGAGTTATTTTGATAAACTTTTTAATGAAGTTTCTGAAAATACGATTGATCTTTATGATCTTAATATGATAAAACATTTCATTTTTCTCGTCGCATTAGTAAAAAAAAGTTGACGAGGCTTTAAAGAAAATCAAGGGAGGAAAGTCTGTAGGACCTGATGATATCCTAATTGAAGTGTGGAAATATTTAGGAGATTTGAGAGTTTTTTGGCTTACTAAACTCTTTAATATTATTTTAAACACTAAAAAGATGTCCGAGGAGTGAAGAAAGAGTATTTTGATCCCCATGTTTAAGAATAAAGGGGATGTACAAGAGTGTACAATTTGTAGAGGAATTAAGTTGATGTGTCATACTTTAAAATTATGGGAGAGGGTAATTGAACATAATTTAAGACGTATTACTAAGGTTTCTCATAATTAAATTGGATTTATGTCAGGCAGATCTACTATGGATGTTATTCATTTATTGAGAGGTTTGATGGAGAAGTTCAAAGATAATAAGAAGGATCTACATTTGATTTTTATTGATTTAGAAAAAGCTTACGATAAGGTTCCAAGAGATATCCATTGGAGAGTTCTTCAAAAGAAAGGTGTTGATATGACTTATTTTCAAGTCATTAAAGATATGTATACTAGAGGTGTTACTTGTGTTCGAACTGAAGGAGGATTGACCAAATATTTTCCTATTTTTGTTGGATTACATCAGGGGTCGGTTTTAAGCCCGTATCTTTTTGCTTTAGATATAGATGGTCTTACTGGACATTTACAGGAGAATGTGCCATGGTGTATGCTTTTTGTTGATGATATCCTTCTCGTGGATAAGATGAGAGAAAAAGCCCACGAGAAACTTGAATAATGTAGGTCTACATTGAGTCTAAAGGCCTACGTTTGTGTAGAACTAAAACTGAATACATGGAATGCAATTTTAGTAGTAGTAGCTCTCATGACAGATGTATAACTTTGGATGATCAAATTATTAAAAAGTTCAAACGATTTAGATATCTCGGTTTTATTGTTCAAAGTGATGGTGATATAGACGAGGATGTTAATAGTAGAATTCAAGTTGGTTGGTTGAAGTAGAGGAATACTTCTGGCTTTTTTTGTGATAGAAAAGTACCACTTTGACTGAAAGGAAAATTTTATGAGATGGTGAGACCTGCAATGCTCTATGGCGCTGAATGTTGGCCTTTAAAAGAGAAGCATAATACTAAGTTAAGTGTTGCCGAGATGAGAATGATTTAGTGGATGAGTGGCTTTTCAGTTAGGGACATAATGCGAAATGAATGTATTCATGATAGGGTTGGTGTAGCTCCAGTGACAGACAAAATTAGAGGGAGTGGTCTTAGATGGTTTGGTCACATTTAACGTCGACTATCTAATGATGTGATTAGAAGGGTAGATGTTTTAGATTCAACTTATGTTAAGAAGGCATAGGTAGACCTAGGAACACTTGGGCTTATTGTATAAAAAATAATATTAATTTATTATAATTAAATGAAAATATGACACTAAATAGGACAAAATGGAGAAAAGGATTCATGTAGCCGACCCCACTTAGTGAGATTAAGGCTTTGTTGTTGTTGTTGTTGTTGTAATGTACAATATTTGACATTCTTTAGTGTATTGGAGGACATTTCAAAAATAGCAGTTGGCTTTATGCATGTATATGAAAAATGATATATCCTTTTAAAAACTATGAAAATATATTAATATTTTGAAATTAAGAGAAATTTGATATGCATTAGTAAGAGATTTATGCATAACGTCTATGGGATAATTTTTTTGTTGTTATTTTTTATTTATGATTTCACTATAAATATGCACGCTCTTTTGGTGTATTATATCTCCATGTTTGTTATTAAGAACTTAAGCTTGAATGCATATATTTTAGCACATTGATATAACAAATTGTCCTACTTCTAAAAAAATGATTTCTCATGTTTGGATAATGCTTACTTTATCTCTATTTGTGTCATTTTTTTCATTGCTGGGTTGTGGCCATGAAGAAGTCTTTCTTATTATTATAGTTACTCAATGCGAATAAAGTCTACATGTCGAATATTCAAATGCTTTCAATCATGCTCTTATTAGGCTTATTATACTAATGATGTTTGTTAGATAAGGATATGTGAGCAATACTAGGACCCGTGTATTTTGTTCTTATAGCAACTATCTGCTGAATATAGCAAATGCAGATTTTTTACTCGTAGGTAAGTAGTCTTTTGAATTGAATTTTTGCATATTTCATGAATTATGTTAGACTTTGGATGTCTTCGATGTGAATAGGTTCTTGATAGTAGAGCATATGGATTATCTTTTTATTGGCATCTTCCAGATGATGCTTCAGTCAATCAAAAGAGAGCCCCTTTTTTCCTTATCTTCTATATCCTATTGTGAATTCCTTTTGTTCGTAATCATCTACTTTTTTTGGGTCTATTTGTTTGGAATATGTGGTGGTATTTATAAGTACTTATTTTAACATTAGTTGTTAGCTTGCCAAAATATTTGTTTCCTAAGAATGGCATATAGTAAACTAAGCGAACTATTGGTCCTTATAATATGCCATGATTGTCTTCTTAACCTTATTTAAAGGATTGATTACAATTGTATGTTTGAACTTCATAAATATAAGCAAAAATAGCCTTTTTTACCATTTAGTGCGTTGTCCCAAGTTTAACTATAACTTTATACTGTGAAGACATGGCAGATAAATAGCCCTTGTAATTCAAAGTCATGAGGAGTGGAATATATTTACCTGAATTTATAATGCATACATTCATTGTATTTTTTGTTGTTTGTAAGTTTTCATCCCAGTTTAATTCCTAAAAAAGCTCAGCCATTCATCACAATGGTGAAGCCCTTTCTAATCATTCTATTAACCACCTTGCCACCAAATCCAACCCACCCTCCCATATTATTTCTTCTTTCATCTACCCTCCCACTTTTATTTGAATCTTTTTTCGTTACGGCACAACTCAAAAGCTTTAGGACAATTGGCCTGATTTCCAATTTGAGCTTCTTATGTAAGCTTTTTGGCTACGACTAGATAAAGCCGTTAGCCTTATGCTAACTATCAGTGGGCGCTTTATGAATCATCATTTTGTTTTCATTTTTATTGATTGTTGTCTATGGCTATAGATCTATTCAATGCAATTAGACTTGATATGCATATGGACTCGAGACTAGAACTACAAAAGTAATACTTTTATCTATTTATTTGCCATATATTTGATAAAATAAACCGATATCACTGTGTACTATGCTATAGGCCTTCAACGGATAAGGGGTCTTCTAGAGTGTTTTTATTTTACTGTTAAAGAACATTTTTACTCAAATTACTTTGAAAGTTATGTTTTCATTGATATCTCTATTTTTCATCAAAGTGTATGGTTGATAGGTAGATCAGTAGTTAGCATGAGAGGTTAAATGAAAAGTTACACTGTATGTTTATATTAATTGTTATGCTTTTACATCTTATGATTTTTCATTCATCTTACTACCTTTCCCATGGCCTTTTTCTAGAAATAACAATCTTGAGGCCACTTTTTTATCTCATTGAATTTGATACTTGTACTTTTTAGATCTTATTCTTTAGAATATGTGAGAATTAATTTCATTTCCACTTTGTCCTTGAGAAGGTGCATGGATCACTTGTGAGAGTCAAGTAGTTTTATTTTAATAGCATGTGTTAGACAATATATCTTCTAGGAGAATCTAAAAGGTATCTTTTTTAACAAGACCTAGTTAATGTGTTATTTATGGATGTCATTATCGATTAGTATTTTATTTTGAGTTTGGTCTCAACAAAATTGGCACGACCTTTGGGATTGTCCCAATCACAACACAGAGACCAAATATGCCACAATTCCAACCAAACAACCAGCATGTAATTCAGTCGATATGAGAGAGAGAGAGAGAGAGAGTCGAGCTTTTTCTTTGATCTGTGGAGGGTTGTTTGTGAACTTAACAAAATCATAATATATGGAAGACCTATGTTGGGGTAAACTACTATATGTTGAGGTTAGGAGGTCAGGACTAGTGGATCGTGGAGATATATAAGCAGGAGGCATGGTAAGAAGGTTTAATCATGTTGATCATGAAAGAGAAGTAGCTTTAAGATTATAAGGAGATTGACAATGCAACCATGAACAACATGCCAAATTATTTCTTTAGCAGCTGAATATTGAGGATTGTTATTGAGAGTGCCAAAAGTTGATGCTAGCTATATGCTGACGTGCGGAAGTTTGTCTATGAACTTAACAAAGTAATATTATATGGAAGACCTTTGTATGGGTGAACTATTAATTGATGAGGTAAGTTGGAGGTCAAGAATGGTGGAATGTGGAGCTGGTGTTTCTTTTATAAGCAGGAGACATGTAAGAAGGTTTAGTAGTGATGATCATTGGAGAGTTGTAGCTTCAATACTATTGATGACATTGCAATCATGACCAACATGCCACATTGTAGTTTGATCAACTGATTGGGGTTATATTGAGGATGGTCATTAAGAAGACAAAAAAGTTGTTATATTGATGTAGAAAGGTGGAGAAACTATATTCACTTATTTCATATTATATAAGTTACAACTTTTTATATAAAAAAAATGCTCAAAGATCGTCGTCTCCGCTCTGCTAGGGTTTCGCCTCATGGCGAACCCTAGCGTCTGCTACGATATGTGTCGTACTCTGATCCTTTGTTTCGTCTTTGTCGTCGGGTTCGTCTGTTTGAAGAGCTCGCGTCGTCTGCTTCGTTCGTAGAGATTTCGTCATCATCTGGAGCTCGAGTGATCTGGAGTTCGCGTCGCATATGGAGCTCGCGTCTCTGATATGAGTCGTGGCCTTAGCTTCACGTGCTACTGTGTTGTTTCTGCTTCTGTTCGTCTACGTCTGCCGCTGCGGGCTCTCGATCGAAGCTCGACAGTGGCTCTAACGTCACATCCTCCTCTGCTCAAACCATCTCCTGACCACCGAGTTGTCTTGTGTTAGCTTCCTTGGTCACTCTCTACACTCTTCACTGTAGGGCTTCGGACAGAACGTAAGCTACTGCCTTTGCGGGTGTACACGCCTCAAGTACTCCTAAATTGTGTTTCTTCTCACCTTCTTTTGCGCAGGCAGAGGATGGCGAATTCTGCTACATCGAGAAACCTGGTAGGAAAAATGGGAAGCCAACCATTTTCTTACGGAAGCAGAATGTAATCAACTTGCTCACGTCTGTCATCTGAATCTAATCTGGAAGTTCCTTTATAGCCATCCTAAAATGGAGCTTATTCATAAGGAATTTGTGCTTATGCACCTTGTTGGGGAGTGGAAAGTTGACCTTTTAAATGGAAGACACATCCTTATTCAGCTTAAAAATGAAGAGAATTATACACGTTTATTTGCTAGAAGATTAATCTGGATTGATAACAGAGCCATGAAAATTTTGAAATGGTCGGTGGATTTTGACCCCCAGACGGAACCACCAACCATTCCGGTCTGGATTCACCACCCTGACCTGAAAATTCAGCATTTTACTCAAGAAATGTTGCACTATATTGCCTCAACCTACGGTAATCCACTCAAATCGGACACTCCTACTCTTAATCTTTCCCTTCCCTCCAAAGCAATGGTACTTGTTGAAAGGGACATCACTTCAATCGCTCGTGAGGAAATTTGGATAGGCTCACAACATCAATGATATTGGCTAAAGGTTGTTATTGAGCCTCGCCCTTTGTATTGCTCGCATTGTCGTATGTTCGGCCATTCTAATTCTCTATGTCACAATCTACACTCACATCTAAGACCAAAGAAGCAAAGTGCTCGGCCGTAGGCAGTGATTCCCTAACAATTTTGATCATCAGAAGGATACTCCTGAATCTGCCACTATCCTCGCAGGTGATATGCCACACAAAGCTCATGATGTAGGTTCTACTTTGAAACCTCTTCTCGTGGGGGCAGGGGAGACACTTCACACTTCACCTGCTCTAGAATCTAACTTTGATGTAACGGGTGGCAATACTTTTACTGAGTTTCTACCGCCTCATTAGATAGAGCAAGTTGTTACTGTGACTCAGACACATAGAGTTCATGATGTGCAATAGCATACACATGTCCGTCAATCTTTCGACCAATCCACGGAGCATATGAGTCAATCTTCAGGTGATGAATGGGTGGTTTATACATCCAGGAAGAAGAAGAAGAATGGATGGCTACTACTAAACTTGAGGGATGATACATTGGTTGATTCGGGTAATGACAGCAAACTTAATAATTTGTTAATTGGCTCCTGTCCTAGAACTAGAGGCAGAGGCAGAGCTAAATTGAATTTTGCAAGCTAATTAATTCTGCGAATGTTGGCAGACTTTCAGTGTACAATTTCTATGTCTAGTTTTTAATCTTGATTTTTTGGGTATACATGTATCCTATGTCTGTGGTGTATGCCGGAGGGTTAGGGTCATTTTGAGCCCTTTCTTTCCAAACTATTTGTATCTTTCCTCTTATTAATACATTCGCCTTCAGGCTTTTCTAAAAAAGAAAGTTACAACTTTTCCTCTTATTATATGGGAACAGGGTAGGACAAATATAATTGAGACTATTATAACTTACCAAATATAAAGCAAGCGACATATAACATAATAAGAAAAGAATAAATAGAAGAATAAAGTTGAAATATGAAACTCCCTCCAATAGCTCTCACAGATTGAACTTGTGGTGCCCATATGGTCGATGGTGTGGGCCACCTAATAGGGACAATATTCCATACTCCCTCTCAAGTTGTCTCATAGATATTTTGATATTTTGTTCAATGAAGCTACCTGAAGATAGAGATTTAATAAAAACATCATCAATTTGAAGATGGGTTGGAACTTAGATAAAGTGTATAATATTATTATTGACCTTTTCATAAATAAAATGTCTATCAATCTCAATGTTTTTTATTGTGTCATTATGCATAGGTTTTTTGCAATGCTAATGGTAGTTTGGCTATAATAGAATATCTTTATGGGATTGACCGTGGAGCATTGCAACTCATTTAGTAACCTTTAAATCCACATTCCTTTACAAATTCCCAAAGCAAGTGCCTGGCACTCAGATCTGCACTACTTCTAGAGACTGTTGCTTTCTTCTTGCTCCTCCGCATGATAAAATTTCCCCATATATTGTAACAATATTTAAATGTGGATCTTTTGTCGGTGAGTTCTCCTGCCTCACTAGCATCATTATAAACTTCTACCTCTCCATTATCTGAGTTAATAAAATAAAATCCTCTTTCAGGGTTTCCTTAAGAAACCTCAATGTTCTGTACACCATCTCCAAGTGGTCTTCATTTAGACTATTTATATGTTGACTTACAATGTTGCAGAATAAACGATATCAGGCTTGGTGTGTGACAGGTATATAAGCTTTTCCATTAGTCATTGGTATCTATTGTTCCACTGGTTTCTTTTCTCCGCTTAAATGTACTGTTTTTATTGAAATCCATAGAGGTCTTAGCAGGTTTACACCACAATGTTCCTATCTCTTTTAGTCGGTCTAGGATGTACTTTCTTTAGTATATTACATTTTCTTTTGCAGCCTGGCTACTTTCATGCCCAAAAAGTATCTCATAGCTCCTGAATTTTTTATTTGAAATTCAATGGCAAGATCCTCCGTAATTTTTCCTGTCCTTTTTATCATTACCATTCAGGATCCTATGATCTACATATACAATGAGTATAACTTTCTTACTTTTCTATATATATTTTATGAACAGTGTATGATCAGCTTGACATTGGATGTACCCATTAGATTTTATAATCTTGGTAAACTTATCAAACTAAGCTTGTGGAGATTGTCTAAGGCCATGAAGAAATATTTTTATTTAACAAACCAAATGTTCATTTAAGTTATTTTTCAGCCATGTGGGATCTCTATATACACTTTCTTTTCAAGGTCTCCATTTAAAAAGAAATTGTTAATATCAAGTTGAGGCAGTTCCCACTAACCTAGCCTACCACGCTCCATTTAAATTAAGTGGTTTAATCTCCTCTTCAACAACCTATTTTCATCCTGGACTTTGAAGTGCTTCGTGAGTAGAATTAATTATCTACGCACTATCAAGATTGGACACAAAAGCTTTATAAGGTGAGGATAACTTCTCATAGGTAAAATACTCATGGATATGATAATTTGTGTAACTTTTTATTTCTTCTCCATTGGATTCCACTTCCCTTAGAATTTCAGAGATGTGAATCTAGATTTAGTTATGATAGTCCCGTCATTGCATATTGTCTAGATCCTGCTAAGTGGATTTTTTTCTCCTAGTGTCCACACGAAGTTCCTCGTGCACTTTCTTATTCTCAATTTCAGGTTGGATAACCTCAAGTGGTGGAACTTAAGAAACAGGATGGTTAGAGGGAAGTAGAATAAGTTGTGGTAACTTTAGTTTAGTGTGAGTATTTAGACTAGTGTCCCAAATCTGATATTCACCTAGACTCCCCCTGAATTTCAGATTTGGGGTAATAGGATTGTTTTTCAAAGAAAGTAACATCTATTGAGTTATTATATTTTTTGGTAATGCGAGAATAACACTTGTACCCTTTTTTATTTGAAGCGTGACCAAGGAAGATACATTTAATGGATTTTGTGTCAAGCATTGTGTGATTTTGTTGGTGAATGTGAACAAAAGAGACAACCATATATTTTTAAAGGAAACTTTGATGAGAAGGTTTGAACATGGGTTTGTTTTCATCAAAATATGGGGTGAAGCTTTGAATCCAATGACACTATTTGACAGTGCTATTTATGAGGTAGGTGACAATGAGCGTTGCATCTCCCCAAAAAAAATTTAGTACATTGTGAGAAAGCATTATAGATCAAGATACCTCAAGGAAATGTTTATTCTTCTTTTCAGCTATCTCATTTTATTATGGAGTCTCAACAAGAAACTTGCATAGATGATAATATTTTTTTCAAAATAGGGTCCAAGGATCAAGTTGAAGTATTCTTTTACACTATTAAGTTTGAGGATCTAAATTTTGTATTGAAATTGAGTATAAATCGTGTCATAGAATGAATAAAAATTTGTGCAGTTTCAAAACTCTCTTTGATTAGGAATATCCAACTGATTCTAGTATGATCATCAATGAAAGAAACAAACCATCTAACTACATTGATGGTTTTCAATTTTAATGGTCCTTCAATGTCACTATCGATGATAGAGAAAGGATGCGAGGGTTTTTACTGAGGTTGATGATATACATGACGACTATGGTTAGCCAATTGGCAGATTTTACATTGATAAAACTCTGGTTTTTTGGCAGATTTTACATTGATAAAACTCTGGTTTTTTTTTAGTAAAGAGACGAGAGTACAACTTTACAATCTATTGAAATTTTAGATGACTCAGATGACATGTCATAATAATACTTGACTTTCAAGAGACGCAAACACAACATACTCAAGAACATAAGAAGAGGATGGTAGGGAAGAAACTTTTGTGTTAAGAGAATAGCACTCATTGAGTAGATATAGACGAGGAAGCAATTCAACATTACCAATCACTTTCCATAATTCTACCACCTGAAATTCACAATAACTAGAATGAAATTTAGTAACATAATTGAAGTCATGATCAAGCTTGCTTATTGAAATTAAGTTGCAATCTAGTTGAGAAACATATAACAGAAGAAATGTGAATATTTTTTTAGACTTTCACTTCTTCTTTCCCAACAATCATGGAGTGAGATCCATCGTCAAGTCTAACAAATTTGGAGGTGGTGATCTTTTGGTAGTTAATGAGAGCATAGATATCTTCAATCGTTAGAGCATTTGAATCTATTATCGAAGGTTGAAATCTTTCATTGCTAGCAAAATAAGAGGAGGATATGGTATCGACAAGTCTAATAAATTTGGAGATGGCGATTTCTTGGTAGTTGAAGATAGCATGAATATCTGCAGTCATGTGATCAGAAACACTTGAATCTATTATTCAAGGTAGAAATATTCCATTATTCATAAGATAAGAAGAGGATGTGATATCTTGGTGTGTCATCAAGCTGGTAGGCTACCCAGTTAGGTTAGTAAGAAGCTTCTTTAGCACCTCCAACTGTTCATTGATGAATGGACTAGGGTTGGCCAACCCTTCAAAAGAGTTAGCGGTGTAGGTCTTGTTGTCTTGGTCCTTCCTCCCTTATTCTGGTTTCTAGTATACATGTTTTCATGTAGTTTTCAGCACTTATTCTTTGTATGACCAAGTTTCTTGTAATATTCACACAAGAGACGATTCTTCTTTGACTTTGAATTATGGAAAAGTTGTGTATGTACATAACTTCCTTCAGCCCATGAAGAATAATTAAAGGAATAAAGCTGAAATAGGAAACTCCCTTCAATAGCTCCCAAAGATTGAACTTGTGGGGCTCATATGGCCGGCATGCTTGGCCACCTAACAGGGACAGAATTCCACATGGATCTTATTCTTACCTAAGTGGGGATCGAAGTGGGGAGAAGTTAGAAGCTTTGTTTTTAATCTTGCTGCTTGGATGGAGGAAAAGGAGAGCTACTAGTACTGAGAGGCAAGGCAAGAATGTTGAGATTGGTTGGGCGAGCAATTGAGATAATGTTCGATAAGATGATAAATATGTTACATGAATACCCTTCATGTTAGGTATCTTTCATGTTGTGTGGTAACTATAAACCCAATATGATAATCTTGTTCAACTTGACCTTTGAACTGAGCAACAACCTTGAAAAATCACGTGATTGATTTGAGTAAGTTTTGCTTGATGTTTTTGGCTGGTCAGAATCTGACATCCTTAGAGGGGTGGGCCTAGAGCAGTGGTTATGTTGCAACTGTATAATGTCGTTAACTTTGCCAGCTATGCTATGTTATTCACTACTATTTCTCGTATTCATCGCCAGTTGCACCAAATGGCGTGCTTGACACTTTTTATCGTCTTTTGCTCTTTCTAAAAGGGAGCATAAGTGCAATGCAGTTTCCTTTTGGGCACTTAAACTTCTGAACAAGTTGAAGTATGTGGCTTATAGTAACTATGTGAAAGAGTAACGCATTTTGACATACATGGTTAAAATTTATGTGCATGATACAACCACGCTAGTAACTCAGTCACGCTAATGTTTGTCATTCCATTTAAATTACTACAAGGAAGATTTGAACATCATGCTAGTCACTCACATCATTACTGTAGTATTATTTTCAGTGTTGATTATTTAACCTGGGCTCATTTTACCTATTCCTAATTTTTTTAAAAATTTGTCTCCTTAGAGAGCGCTTTTTAATAAGGATTTTATGTTTTATCTTTCGTATTTCTTCTTCTTGAATGAAACCATCAACCACTGATAATGATTTATGTGATTGATAAGCAGGTAGCAAGAGTAATTTGCTTCATCTAGGTGTGGGATGGATGATACTGGTCATAGGGAGAATGGAAGACACAAGACTGATCATTATAAATCAGTTCAAGCACAGGTATGCTTGATGCCTTAGAAAATAATAAATGGATTTGTAGCCGTGCCTTTCATTATGGTGATTGCATGCTAGGCATTTCAACACGTTGGTTCAGTTCAGGACCTGTCGGGTCCAATCTCAATCCAGATGCTTTTTTTGGATCAAGGTTTGGTTATGTTGAGATTTGTCCATTTCTGATCCGAAAACTGTGATTCATTGGGTTGTTGTGATTTGAGATTATTGCATATGGCAAGGTCAGAGATCAGAGGAAGTGGTTGATGTTTGGCATATTGGTATTGTTGGCAGGATTGATGGTGATGCATGAGAGGGAGAGGGGTATTAGTGGCAGTTGTTTCCTCAACTAGGGAAACAACGATAGATGTCGTGGTTGTTGAGGGAGATAGGGAAGAAGAGTGGGAAGGAACCTGGATGCCTACAATGACCACCTGGCAGCAAACTATAAAATAAGAAAAGCTAAAGAAAGAGAATGAGATGGCAGATAAGAAATAATGACTGTAATACCAGGTTCTGAAAGTGCTTTCTATTGGCATAAGGACTGTAATGCCCTGTTACGCCACGGGAGGGACCAGTCGAACGCCTCCCAACTGGCCTGTCCCCTCCACAGATGGGCCGATCCTCTTCGCAGGAAGCAACTGAGCTATCGCAGGTAGTGACAGAGGAAGGAAAGGAGCAGGTGGAGCCGCTAGGTCTATAATCCCATATTCAAGGAGGAGAAATTGAGGGGAGTTGGAGGGAATGTTTAGAAGGAAAGTTTTTAAATATTGTATGAAGATTCTATTAAGGGGGCAACCTAGGGTTAATTTCTTTCATGAATTATTTTGACGGCTGCTGTGTTTTTTTCTTTTGTGTTGTTCCTAGCGACGTCTAGGGTGGGGGAGAGTCGATCTACTTCTCGAAGGTAGATAATCCTTTGTATCTTGCTTGTGTTTTTTTTTTTATTGTGGTAAGAGCAACCCTTATTTGTGTCTTTCCAATTATCTATTGTGATTTCATTGTGGTTTGTTTGTTGATTTTGGTGTCGAGGTGTATCAAATTGGTATCAGAGCATAGATCTTGGTGGGATGGAAGCAAAGAAAGTTGATGTGCTAGAAGGAGAGGCGAGGCAACTTCGATCTTGAATGGAAGAAAGGTTTACCATGGAGGACAGATTCTCGTCTATTGAAAGTCGAATGAGTGATGTATTTGAAGACATAGGAGAAATGTGGGAGATGATGAAAAAGCTCATAGAGATGCAATTCAAGGCCGTGCCGACTGCTCCAACTGCAAACCCTAACCAGGGTTGATCAGGGAATCCTTGGCTAAGTGAAAGGGGTAGGAGATCGAGCGAGAAGACAACGAAGAAGACATCTTCTACGTAGAAGAGCATTCCCCTAGGACTTTGAGAGGAGGGGTAGTGGAGACTTTCGATGGAGGGAGGTGAGCTGAAAATTGGAGAAGGGACGGTGGAAGGCCACGGAAGAGTATGATGGAGTAAGGAGGTAATCGGGAGTGGGATATGCCTTTGATCGCAAGAGGGAGTTTCACCCTAGATACACGGGGGGAAATTTCGGAGAGAGAGAAAGTTAGGGTGGAGAGGCAAGGGTCGGGAAATTGAAAATGCCAATCTTCAAAGGGGAGGATGCACATGGATGGGTGTATTGGGTGGAGCGATACTTTACGATCAATGGGTTGACTGAGGAAGAGAAGCTCATGGCAGCAGGATTATGCTTGAAGGGGAAAGCTTTAGCGTAGTTCCAATGGATGGAGGCAAGGTATCTGATACACTCATGGGAGGGGTTTAAGGATTGCTTGTTGGAATATTTCCGAGTCATTAGGGAAGGAGACCTACACGAGCAATTCTATGCTCTGACTCAAGAGATGAAGGTTTTGGAGTACTGAGAGAAGTTTCAGCTCTTGTCAGGCTTGGAAGGAAACTTCTTGAAAGGCCTAAAGCTCGCATACGAGCGACCATCTGCCCCTTGAGACCACCTGGATTGAGGGAAATGATGGAGCTCGCCCAGATGATGGAGGATAAGAAGCAGGTGAAGAAGATCAGCAAAGGCGGCCACGCTAAGGGATTCTACAAGAGCACTGTGATAGCCATGACACTAAGGATTCAGATGGTGTCATTTTATAATGAGATGTCAAAGGAGAAGATACCAGACCCCGGCCCGGGCGTAATTTCAAGCGCCTCACAGATGCAAAAGTGCAAGACAAAAGGGCCAAAGGATTGTGTTATTGTTGTAACGAGAAATATGCCCTAGGACACTGTTGCAAGGAGCGCACTCTTTAGGTTCTTTAAGTTCATGAAGAGGATACGGAGAGTGAGGAATCAGAAGAGGAAACAACGGAGGAGCATCTGCATTTGGATGTGGCAGATGAGTCCCTCAATTCGGTGGTGGGATTTACCCTAAATTACGCCATGAAGGTGAGGGGATGGATCGGGGAACAACCAATTGTGGTGTTGGTGGATAGTGTGGCCACACATGACTCTATCTCAAATCAAGTTGTGGAGAAGCTAGGTTTGAAGCTGATGACTACAGGGAATTTTGGCATCATGATGTGGACAAGGAAGGTTGAGAAATAGTTAAGGAATTTGCAAGGGGTTGGTTCTGACACTGCATGGCCTATAGGTGATGGGAGACTTCATTCCTTTAGATTTGAGCAACATAGATGTGATTTAGGGGATGAAGTTGCTTCGAACATTGGGAGAGATGAAGGTGGATTGAAAGTCCTTGACGATGGAGTTCCAAGTGGAGGTTAGGAGTTGGTGCTGAGAGGAGATGATGGTTTATGCAAAATCATAATGTCGCTCAAAATCATGGTCAAGTCAATTCGGGGAGCAGGACTGGGCTACTTGGTGGAGTTGCAAATCTTTAAGGAGCTTCGAGATTTAGAGTTGGCAGAGTTTCTGGAGGGTTCCCAACAGCTCTTACCACGCTTTACTGATGTTTTCCAGCAACCAAGCAGGTTACCACCTCGGAGGGAGCACGAGCACGCTATTATATTGGAGAGAGTTTCTCCCTCAAACCATTCAGGTACCCCCAGACTCAGAAAGATTAGATAGAACAGCTGATCTGTGATTTGCTCGAGGCTGGGATTATCAGGCCTAGTGTGAGACCTTTTTTCCAGTCCCTCCCTGTTGGTGAAATAAAAAGATGGTAGTTGAAGATTCTGCTTGAACTATCGGGCTATGAATAAAGAAACAGTGTTTGATAAGTTTCCTATTCCTGTGATCGATGAGTTGCTAGATGAGCTTTATGGGACAGTCATTTTCTCAAAAAATGATCTTAAGTCAAGGTACCACCAGATCAGTATGAAGCCAGCAGATGTGTCAAGATAGCATTCATGACACATGAAGGATGTTATGAATTCTTAATGACGTCGTTTGGCCTATTCAACCTCTGGTGACATTTCAACCCCTCATGAATAGGGTTTTTCATTCTTATCTCTGGTAATTTGTCCTGGTTTTCTTTGATGATATCTTGATCTACAGTCGTACAAATACAGCATATGGGGCACTTGAGGACAGTCACAGAGATGTAAAAGGGAGCACCAATTGTATGCTAACTTGAAGAAATGTTTTTTTGCTCAGTTACAGTGGAGTACCTAGGACATATGGTGCCAAGATGGAAGTAGCAGTGGATCAGTCCAAGATTGAGGTTATGGTCAATTGGCCCTTATCAAGTAATTTGAAGGAGTTGAGAGGATTTTTTGGACTCAAGGGCTACTACCGGAAGTTCATGAGAGATATGGCACGATAGCATGACCATGACGGAGCAGCTAAAGAAAACAATTTCAGTTGGGACGGAGCAGCTAAAGAAAACAATTTCAGTTTGGGGGGGGGGGGGAAGCACTAATACGAGCATTTGAGCATTTGAGGAGGGCCATGGCTAGCGTACCGATATTAGCAGTTCCAAATTTTAGTAAACCACTTGTGGTGGAGACAAATGCATCAGGATATAGATTGGGAGCAGTGCTCATGCAGGATCAGTGGCTGATTGCTTACTTCAGCCAGGTTCTTACGGCCAAAGCGAGGCTGAAGTCAGCATATGAACGAGAATTGATGGCGATTGTTTTGACCATTCAGAAGTGGCAGCCATACCTGTTGGGACGGCATTTCTTGGTCAGGACAAACCAGAGTTTAAAGTATCTTCTAGAGCAGAGGAGTTTAAAATTATACTGTTATAATTCATATAAAACACTAGCAGAAGAGTGAGATCGTTGGTTAGAAATTTTTTGCTTGCAAGGCCTTGGGTTTCCTTCCAATCCGTAGGAGTACCCATTTTTGTCTTAATACCCTTGTTTGCAAGGGGTGATTAAAAAATATAAATGCTACTATTGTTATTACAACCAATATTTTAATATACTATTTTAAGTGATGGATCATGAGCTTTGTAGGAGATTTTTATTCAGCTCCAATGATGGGGATGATTATAAAGATGAAGCTCAGAAATTTGAAATTTTTGGAGCTTTGGATTTTTTAATTTTAGTTATATTCTATTAATTGGGAGACTTGGATGATGAAGTTGGAAATTTAAAAGGGTTTCTTTCACATTCTTACCCATGGATATAGTCATTCATTGAAGCAATTTTAAAATTTGAGTATATGATCAAAATGAACTCCAGATGTTAGGTGTATCCATTTGTCTTAATTTTTTTTTCAAATTTTTAATTCTATGCTACACTCAACTAGTTAAATTTGAACTAATTTGGTCATAAATTCAAATTTATCATCTCTTTTGATAGAAAATAGAAATTGATGAAGAGAAGCTTCCCATGAGAAAATTTTGGGCTTTTTAGGATTAATCTCATTAGTTTGAGCTAATATTAAGTAGTGAGATTAATCCTTAAAAAATTACTTTTCTTAATAGAAAACTTCCCTCCATTTTTTTCCCAAAGTAATGTATGTGAGCTAAACTGTCCATATAATTTCTAATGTGGGTTTCCTTGTTAATTTTGGATGGCAGTGGGTGATGCCTCAGCATCAGATGAAAGACAGCCCAACTATGAGGCTCATGGCCCTCGTAGCTGAGAGGGACAATGCCATTCAAGAACTCAACATAGCTATTTCTGAGAAGAGAGCTGCTTTCGCTGAGAGGGATATGGCCATTGTACAGCGTGATGGAGCCATTGCAGAGCGGAATTCCGCCATCATGGAGCGTGACAATGCCCTCGCTGCACTCGAATATGCTCGGGAGAAAAACATGAATGGAAATGGTGAGTCATATCCCATCTCAACAGCTTCTGATGGAGCTGTGAAGGAACGGAAGACTAAACGGTCAAGGAAAGAGACCAAAGATCAAGCTGACAATGCAGCTAAGAAAACATACAGGAAGCCAAAGACAGACGAAAGGATCAGTGGGACTGAAGATTTGAGCAAAACATTTATCAGTGCAAAGCCACTTAATGAGTGGAGTAATTCCATTGGAGGTGGGAAGGATCTAAACAAGCAGACTTTGGAGTCAAAATACCAGGAATGGAAAGTTCAGGATCTGGGTTTAAATTTGGTCCCTTTCGACGAATCAATGATGCAACCACCTGGGTGTTCATGCACAGGGAAGCTACAGAACTGTTACAAATGGGGCAATGGAGGATGGCAATCTGCCTGTTGCACCAAGACACTCTCCATGTACCCCCTGCCAGTTATTCCTGACAAACGACATGCAAGGGTTGCGGGGAGGAAAATGAGCGGCAGTGCCTTTGCCAAATTGCTTACCAGATTAGCTGCTGAAGGCTATGATCTGTCAGCTCCTGTGGACCTTAAAGATCACTGGGCTAAGCATGGCACAAACCGGTACATAACCATAAAGTGATTTTTTACTATTCAGGATTTATATAATTCAAGCATTTGCAAGGAGTAGATCGAGCTTTGGATGTTGAAATTATAGCTTCCGTTTGGTCTTTGTTCTCTTCCCTTGGCTTTCAGAAGGAAACACTGGCGGTGCATGCAATGCAGTTTAACTCTATTAGTATGAGATTGCTTTGCTTTGCCATGGAAAAGATCAGTTTGGCAATGCATTTAGCCTCAAATGCGTGTATATTTATTGTGTATATGCTTGGTCTGGTTCTCAAGTATTTTGTCTTTGTTTTGCAGCTAAACGAAGAGTTTTACTTATTGTAGTTGCATTTATTACAAGGCTCCCTACAGGAAACCAATTCAGAGCAGCATGTCTCAGAGTCATGAATTTGATGTATATTTGATGCTATTCTATGATTTGATTTAGTTCGTAGTAGAATCGTATGTCCATAATCCTAATCGAGATTCCGGATTAATTTTAATTTTATTTTTTATTTTTTAGAACTTTTGAGAGACATTATCAAACAAAGCAGTCTTTTCATTTTTGCATTAAGAAACTTGACTACTTTGATCCAACAGTTGAGGAATAGTGGGTCTCAAGGTAGAAACACACAAAAATGATCCAATTTTTAAGCTTGTTTGATGTAAATGGGCATTCAAAAAATAGGAGATTGATAGTTTGGATATCTCCATAACAAAAATGACAGAATTCTATCAACAATAATAGTAAATTTGTGAATTGCATATGTAGTTTTTATATTTCTTTTATGTGCCAACTAGACTTGATAAGTAGAAAATTTGCTAGGGTAACTAATATGCCGAATTCGGTTGTAGGAATCATAGGAAAATGCTTATAGGAATCAACAAGAACTTGATCTATTTGATTATTAGTATCGATGATGATTTGCCCAAAATTCATGAACATTCCAATGAGCATTGTGATTCATAGACAAGCGCATAGTACTATAAAAATTTATAGTAAGCCGGGATCATGCTCCCAGAAGATCAAAGACAAGCATACCATACACATAAGGATCCCAAGTGAAAGAGAAGCCATTACCAAGAGAATGCCTAACAATAGGCCTCTTCTCTTAAGCAAAGTTATAGACTTTTTGAAATATTTGAAGCTTTGTTGTAAGGAGGTCTCTTAATAGAACCATATTTGCTCAAGTCAATAACTCATCAAGTAATCTAGCTTCATAATTCTCCACACAATGCTTCATTTGTATGCTAAACTGAGGCTCTTAAGATAAAGAATATATATCATACGTCTATATTTTTGGAATGTTGGTGACATTTTATTAAAGAGGTTGAAGTTTTGTTAGCCTCGGTGTTCACATTATAGAGGACTTGATGATTGACGCTATCAGAAAAAATTTGCAATTTTTTGGAAAGGACAATTGAGATTGTCCATAGTTGAATTACTAAAGATGAGAATATCATCAGCATATAACTATATATTGTATTGATTATGTGAGCAAGATCAAGGTTCATGCAATTGCCTCTTTTATATAAGCCAATCTTACATGATAAAATTTTCATAGTTTATAATTATACACATTTTCTCAAATTTAGGATGGGTGAAGCAGAATAACAGCTCAAAAGTCACACTTTTATTTCCTCTTAAAATTTTGGTGTATTGTTTTCATTTTCTCTTCCACCCACAACTTTGTATGAAATTAAAATTTTGAATTATTTTTATGGAGTGGAGTGTACATAACTTTATTTAATTGAAAATAATTTAATCAAGTTTGATTTTAAATTATCTCAATATTTATAAAAAACGTATGCAGAACACATCTTTTATTCTTAATCATTTATTTTATTTAAAATTATCACATATTCTGAAATTTTATGAATTTTTTTTTTAATTTCAATGACTAGAAAATAATGTCAAGAATTATGATTTTTTTCAAGAATTGGAAGACATTAAGAAAAAAACATTGTCAATATATTTAATAATCGATGAGTTAGTTATAACATGTATTCAACTCGATAATCAGCCATAAATATATTTTTAAGTTACTTGGATTGAGCTAATTCATATTTAATGAAACCAAACAAACTAATATTCTTACTTGTGTGTGATGGGATTTGTAGGGTTGTCAAATGAGAGAATTCTAGAGTTATCATTGAACGAAATCAAGCAAATCAACCCTATCTGATAAATAGTTAATCCAAATAAAAATATTCAAAATTTTCCCTCAATTTTAGTAAGAAATTGCATATTGGTCTTAAAATATGATGGTAATTCACAAAAATTAGAGTTTTAATGTCTCCAACTATGTAAAACAGCGAAGTATATATATATATATATCATGATAAATTCATGAGATTTAGTGAAAAAATGTATGTTGAGAGATATAATGAGACAAAGAATGCCTAATCATGTTTATGGATGGATACAAGATTCAAGTATCATTTAGTGTGTGTCCTTAGCTTCCCCTTAGACTTCTTATTTTATAAGCATAACTAATAGTGTGGTGTTATAAGAAATAAATGTTAAATCTTGAAGTCTTTTTGTCATTTAATTATAAAACTATATAGCCTTCTTTACAATTAAATCAAGGAAATATGTATGCCTTTACTTTTTAAAGAAAATTATGGCTAATCACCCGTCATTAGTTGTCTTAATATAAGTAATGTTAGTACCTTATGAAGATGGTTGAAAATCCAGATCGAAGAAGATTTCAATCCAATGGAATTCATGCATACAAGTTTTCCTCTAAAGTGTCGATTATGCTTTAGCATTTTCTTTATGGTTTAAGTAAACAAGTGAGCTACGACTATTTGATGAATTGATGAGTCTTTAACTCGCCAAATTTACACTGCAACAACCTTGAATTTAACTAGGCATATAGGTCCCTTTTGGATGTATATTTAGCTTCTAGACTAATTGGCATCTTTGAAAGGAAACTATATAAAAAAATAGAATGGAATAATATGTTTTTTTTTATCGGGTTAGTAATTTTTCTTAAATTAAACAGAAATTTACAATGAATTCTTATTCTTTGAAAAAAAAATTAAATAATATTCTAACCCCTCTTAGAGCATCATTTGATTTGAACTTCCCTTCATTTATTTGAGAATTGTCATATCAAGAGATTTTCAAGCTTGAAAATTGGAAGATACTAATGTTTGAGGAAAAAGGATTACAAATTTAGGAGGCATATGGGAGAATCCTTATTTTCACATTGGAAAAGAAAAATACATGGTTAAGGAGAGTTAGAACAATGGCTTTTTTTTTTTTTAGGCTCCCAACATCACCCCTAAAAGTGTTAAAGGTAGCTCGTTTATGTCTAGTTCATCATGGATGGGGATGAAATAAAAGTTATGTGATGATAACATCACTCCTCTTGGTGTGATATCTTAAATTAAAACAAGCCAAGTAGTTGATTCTTCCTTACCTTTTAGGTGACAAACATAAAGGATGCTATGTTTGTTGATACCCATAAGGTTAGGTGATGGTGCAAGATCATCCTAAGATGTAGATACCGTAATAATT
This sequence comes from Papilionanthe hookeriana x Papilionanthe teres, assembly GCA_022702705.1. Taxonomy (NCBI): domain Eukaryota; kingdom Viridiplantae; phylum Streptophyta; class Magnoliopsida; order Asparagales; family Orchidaceae; genus Papilionanthe; species Papilionanthe hookeriana x Papilionanthe teres. The sequence continues at coordinate 60,619,623 of CM040428.1, forward strand.
CATTATAGAAAAGGCGTCCATTTTTGGCAAATAAATCCTCCATTAAATAAATATTTTTCATCAGTAAAATCATTTTCTAGTAGATTTATGATGGAGCTGGAGCAATCAGAATATCCCAAGTCAAAAATACATTCTAATGAAAAACTTTTTACCGTAAACTTTTCCTGGTGGAATATTCGCTCGAAACTTCTTTTGGTTGAAATAGCAACACATAAATCTGTTGAAAAACTAATGTATCCATCATTTGTACTAGATAAAAAAAAAAATAACTCCTCCTTCCGAAACTACTAACTAATTTTTTGTTATAATGTACATTGATTTAGCTCGTATCAAGTAACCAACTAATAATTTTATCAGATATATCAATATCAATTTGGCAATAGACAAATTATTTGGAAGTACATCGAATAACTTGTAGCATAAACAAAAAAAAAAAAAAAAATTAGCCCAATAGAATTTATATATCTACAATCTCATCACAACACCCAATATAACTATATTTGTATGATTTAAGAGCCATACAATATCACATTGAGATAATCACAATAAATAAAATCATAAAAAATATAATAATGAGTACAAAAGCATCTCCAAAAAAAAGCAACTAAATATCTAACAAAAGAAAAAGTAATAATAATAAAGGGAAAAAAATGTACTCCTCATCAGCCTTGACATTCTCCTCCTCCTCCACCATTATCAACTGCGTCCCTAGCTTGTTTGCCTCACAACACATCTGCTCCATCCTTGCCTCTATCTGCAACTTCATCTCAGCAAATTGTGTTGAAACTTAGGCTTTGATGTCCTGAGTGAATGCCATGACACGCCCGCTAAGTTAGTTATTTACCTAATTTTTTGGTCAACCTCTCTTCCTTTGGCCCCTGGCCAATTCTATCAAAGCTTAGTATTTTAGGTGGCTAGGCTAACCCTGACCTTGTTATGCTAACATGGGTCAGGACTAGTTGATCCTAGCTTGGCCCAGTGGAACCAAGCTTGGCTACGTTGACCAAGATTTGGCTTTGGTGTGCCTTGAGCTGGCTCCTAGTCGGTTTGGTAAGTATTGGCTAAGGCTGAACATAAGTTAAAATTAAACTAAAAATTTGATAAAAAAATTTAAGTGAATTAAAATTTTAGCCAAGTCAATAGCTATTTGTGTTCGATCTCATTTATCAAAAACATGTTCATGCTCAACTCAATTAGCCATTTCTATCAATATTCAAACTCAATTCATTTATATTCATATTTGTTCAACTTTGATTTGCATTTACCTTATGTAAGATTTATTATTGATATATGAACATTAAATAAGCAAGTTAGTTGAAAATATAAAAGGCTTAGTGAATATAGCCTATTGAGTTTTAGTGATTTTATCTTATCGAGATTTAAACTTAAAATTTTAATTTAGCAAATTTTATATCTTTTAAATGTTTATTAATTTTTTAAAATGGATTTCAAGTAGCCACCTGGAAGGCCACCCGCTTTAGAAGCTCATCATTCAATTTGATTATTTAAAATTTATAAATAATATTACTTTAAAATATCCTAACATAAATGAGACTAAATATCCAAATAAAAACACAAAATTGAAATAATTAAGTATCATTAAATTGAATATCCAAAATAAAATTTTCAAATGGAAATTTAGAATTTGAGAAAATGCCTTTGAATTGGTGAGAATATAGTTTTTTTCCTTCTTTCAACGTAAAATGACTCTTTCATTCTATAAGGACATGTTAACCACTCCTTTAATCATGACATTAAAAATGAATTGAATTGTATACGAAAAATATGTTAGCACAAATCTCAAGGCAATCTAATGATCAGGTAAAACGATGGCAAACAGACTGACCCAGGGTAGGAAAAGTTTCCCAAAGCAAGCCCAAAGATCCGAGTTATTTAAAGGTGTAATGACTAGCCTAAAGCAAACAAGTCAAATCACGGCATGACGACCAATTGGAAGCCAACGAGAAAATCAAGAGATAACGATCGTCTGCACAACCACCAATCACCAAGACCCAAGTCGATTGTATGTGTTCACTTGTCATTTAATATATCAACACATGTAATGTACTAAAAAAATCTTCTCAAAAACTAATGATTAGAGTAAAAACTTATAACTCTAATATCATACCCCTATGTCTATACATAGGTGGTCATTATTCAATAAAAGTATTGTGTGCTCTCTAATGTTCATTACTCCCCTCTCATTCTCTCTGTATAACGTTATATTCCTTGAGTGTGTTTCCTAAATATTCTTGGATTCAACATCTTTTTAGGTGTGGTGAGCGTAGAACCATGTCGTCAACAAGAAGATAAGCACAGGAGTAGCAGGAAAAGACCAACCAGATAGACATGGTGGAGGTTGGATGCGCGAGGGAGTTTGTATAAGAATTCATGCAACGAGGACTACAGGACTTGAGAGAGCCTAGATCATGAAGCATATGTCAGGACAGTTTGCAAAGGTCCTTAGAGTAGTCACAGCCCTAAGATCTGCCACTATTTTGGGAAGAGAATGTGTTCAGCCAGAACCACAGAATCCTCCTCGAGAGGGAGCACCGACGCACAATGAGTGAAGACCTAACCATCCCCTAGAGAGAGTTGAAGATATGTTGTACCAAGACAGCAATGGATCCATCCTGATGGTGGAAAGAAAATGATTTGGGCGAGATCAAGTGTTGTGACAGCAAGAGAATGCCTTCTTCCTTCAAATCTTAGGAGTTGAACCCCTGGAGAAATTCAAACTCCCAACTCTGGACTCTTATAAGAGGCAATTGGATCCCAATGACCACCTGGCGTCTGTCGAATCCTCGATATGTTTGCTAAAGATCTATGATGCATTTAAATGCAGACTATTCTTCAGTACATTAAGTTCATCAGCTCTAAGATGGCTCATAGTGCTACCTGTTGCGGTGATTACCTGCTTTGCAGAGTTTAGTAGACATTTTCTGGTGCAATTCACCAGTGCCCAAAGGCCTAAGAAGAGTGTCTGATCCCTGTGACAACTAAAACAGAGAGTCAATGAGTGTTTGCACTCACTCGTTACGTGATTCTAGAGAAAAATGATGGTAGTAAAATGAAATATGGCCCAGACCGCTTTGATGTGGGGATTAAGGTTTGAGAGGTCCCATTTTGAACTTGACCTCACGGAACCCTAAAGTTTGGCTGAGCTACTTGAGATGGCCAATAGGTATATCACTGCTTATGAGAATGCTCCCTAGTCCTCTGAATAATGTCTCAAAAAGAGAACATTACGGATTGGTTGGTGGAAAATAAAGTAGAATATGCAACCACCTGTCCACCTGTGCTACGAAATTTATCCCCGCAATAACAATGTAACCGACCATCACAGCGACCAGAGGGTCAGACGAAGAACAATAGTCAGCGACTGATGCAGTATCATGAGAGACCATCTCAATTCCAAGAATGGCCACGATACAATCATGAAGACCCTTAGTCCACTCCTTTGAGGGTATCAAAGGTGGAAATAGTAGACGTCGGCCAGCACAAGGACCTTTTCAAGAAGGCGCCACTGATGAGGGTCGAAGCTTTCCTCCGATATAGTAGGAAATACTGAAAGTACCATAGAGATCGTGACCATGACATAGAGGAGTGTGGACACCTTTGAAACTGATTGAGGAACTAATCAAGATGAGAACGCTCAAGGAATTTGTTGCTCTGGGGCCGCGACCCTGAGGAAAGCAAAAGCCCCAATGGGGGAAGCACCAGATGGGCCAATCATCCATATAGCTGGGATACTACCCGCCATCTTTAGGGACTAAAATCATCCAGAATAGCAAACCAAAAGAGGCAACAAACTAGGAAACTTTGCATCACTACTTTCACCCTAAAGCCACAAGCCATCCTCCACTTTTCTTCACGAACGAGGATCTGCCCCTGGAATCCTGCACCATATTACTATCATGTTGATAACCATAATCAATAATTATTAGGTATGGAGCATATTGATTGATACGGAGAGCTCTGTAAACATGTTCAAGCAGGTGTTTGACAAGCTGTACCTGTCAGTCTACCGGATGACCGTGCCTGCTAGTTCGTTATATGGATTTTTAGGTGAGAGAGAGGATGCACTCATAATCATTGGACTTCCAGTTAGCTGGGGCAAAAATGAGCAATTGTTCACATTGATAGAGGATTTCCTTGTGGTAGATTCTCCCCTGGCATACATCATCATCTTCATTCACCCACTTTTGAACAATTTCAAGGTAGTTATCTCAACCTACCGCATTGGAGTGAAGTTCTCGGGGGATGGAGAAAGCATCATGATCATAAGGAATATAAAACAATCCCATGTTTGTTATTTACGAGCCATAAGCAATGTGGAGCATGATCTCTTGGACATCAAAAATTTAAGAGGGGGTCTCGAGACCAACGAGACCAACCTGGAGATCCCTATTGTCAACTTATGTAAAAAAATTCAAAAGATTTAAGTTCAAGTCCTCCTAGTATTTACTCTTTGATGGTGAGTTGTTCGAAAGATCCACACTCCTACTACTTGCAATGTATTTAATCTTAAAGAAATTACAATGAAGTTAATATGGATGTCACCCATGGGGTGAACTTAATTAATTGTACTTTACTATAAGATTACTATTGGCCAACACGTAAGGGACTCAAAAAATTTCTCAAAAAGATGTGAAAACTTCACTCTTATGCATTGGTAGTCCCCGCATAAATGTTTAGTTAATCATGAGTCCCTAGAGGTTGGACCTCCTCAACCTTTGTCTCTTAACAAATGCTAAAGAAAGTTCGTCTAATAGCGATTGAATATTTTTTCAAGTGGAGCAAAGGCCTTTGAAAAAACTATAACCGCGGTCATGTGTAATTTTATCTTGATGGACCTCAACTACATGTATGGGTTACCCATAATCATAATCACAGATAACATAACTCCATTCAACATCAATAAAGTCAAGGATTTATGCCGAATCAATGAAATTCACCTCAAATTTTTCTCAATTAATCATCCAAGGATGAATGAATAAGTGAAAGTAGCGATCAAGCTCATTGTCAACTTGTTTCAAAAGAAAGTTAAAAGGTGCCAAAGGGAATTAAGTTGAATTGCTCGCATCTATTTTATGGGTACTAAGAACAACTCCATCCGTAGAGATAAGGCAACGCCTTTTATTCTCTCCCATGGCGCTGAAGCAATACTCCCTTTGGAGTACAACTAACATTGCCAGAGGTGCTTGCCACCTCTAGTTATGAAGAGACTAAGCTCAAATAATAACGAAGTGCTAATGATGAAGGCCTTCAACCTTGCTGGATTTGCTAAAAGCCTTTCAATCATCCATGAAGTAAAATGAAACCAAGAGGATTCTAATGAAGTATTATAACTCACACATGAAAAGGAAGAGTTTAAAACCCAATCTTTTGGTACTTAATAAGTTAGATCCTAGAATGCATGATCACTCAATAGGAAAACTAGATCAAACTTCCATCTGACCTTGCAACATCCAAAAATGAGTTGGACCCAAAGCATATAAGCTAGAAGCTTATAGTGAGAATGAACTTCCAAGAACTTGGAGAAAGAATGTTCTTAAGCTTTTTTACCGTTAAAAATGCTTTTCATCATTATTGAATATTTAAAGCTCGGGTAACTTGTCCAAGAAAGTTCAACTATAAGCCAACATATTTTGCAATTAATAATAAAAGGATGAAAACTTTACACTACAATTTTATTTAAAAAGTTTTCCCTTCCTCACCCTATAAAGACTACAATGTAATATCAAGTGTCAAGCTAAATGTTGAATGACTGCTCCTAGACAAAATGTTGAAAGCACAAAACACAAACCATTTTAGTTCAAAAAGTCCCTTGAAGAAAAAGCTTAAAAGAGGTGAAGACTTTTACTTTATCAAGTCATAAAAATTAGAACGGGTAGAAAACTATCTACGTGAAATTTTGAGTGAACTCGCTAACATCACAACTTAATTTTATGACAATGATATCTTTATATATTCAACTATTCTTGTCACAGGAGCATTACAAATATGACCCAAAATTAACGACCTAAAACTAATTAACCCAAATCCAACCCAAATATTAAACAGGTCAAAGAGTTCAACTCTAACATGGCTTGTCGTCAACCCATTGACCCAAACCTATCCCATATAATACACTTTACATAAGGCATAATAGATAATGGTCAAAATTAGGTCAAATTTAGGTCAATCTCGAGTCAAGTTTGGGTTTGCAGATAAATTGGGTGAATTTTGAGTTAGAATGTTAGTTTAGGATCAAATTTTAGGTTGATAGAACTTAGCCAAAAAATTAAACGGCGCCCGACCTAAAAATTATTTTGGTCAATATGAACCAAAAATTGTTTAGTTAGGCTTAGGTGAAAATTGACACGTCAAGTTAATTTTTGACATCCCTAATCAAAACATACAATAAATCCTAAAGAGATTCCTTAAAATGACCAAAACATAATCAAAGCATTCTATCTTCAAAAATTAAAGCTCATCTTACGAGTCACATGATATTACAAAGGTATTAGAAAGAGTGCGAATTATTTTCTTTTGCAAAGAAATCTGTACAGCTAAATTTTATAAGTTTGCCTCATAATACTTCATCATGAGCCAATTTCTAAGTGTTCGCTTCACAATAATTAAAATAAATAAATAAATAAAAGTTTTATTTCGTTACTACTGAAAAGGTGGGTTACAATAACATTCATTAGCACAACTAAAGCCTACACGGTGGTCAAACTACCCCCATTCTAACTCTAAATCTCACTCTCTCCAACGAAGTTTAGTTCTTTCATTAATTTTTTTTTGAAGTTATTCACCACTCCAGAGGGAGAACCTAGTTCCTGGTAAAAATTCATAAGAGGTTTAATCCTTCGATGAACTTGGCTTGCAAGACCTTTTACACGACATTCTTCAATAATGACTACACAAACTCTACAAAGGTATGTATGGTGGCCATCCTCTCATGAACCTGCTGAAACTCGCCCTCGGGCTCAAAGCATTTGGCCTTTAGTCCTATACACTCCTCCAAAAGGCCATCTCGTCGCTATTGTGCATCTCATAGCAACGGAGTTTCATCTCTTTATTTCTTTATAACATTTAGACAAGCCTCACATTGCTCTTTGATGACGATCTTATTGGCCTCAACTTTCTTCTTCGCTCATCAAGTTCTTTCTCCAGAGCTACTACTCCTTTCAACTTTTACATGGACAAGGCCCCTCGTCCCACTGATTTTAGACCTCACAAAAGAATATGAAAATTGTCATGCTATTGCTCGTATCCACAAGGTTGTGAACCATTGAGTTTCTCAATACATCCCCTATATCACATGCAAGGCGAACTGCATCATGTATTTCACATAACAGTCTATCAAGATATCAATTTGAGCTCACATGATACACTTCTGCAAACTCAAGATCTCAAAAGCTTTTTTTTTTTTTTCGATTTCTGATGTGTTGTAAATTTTCTTAGCCACTTGTCACGGGCTAACTTATCTCTAGTTACTCATACGACTTTAGAAGAATTGGAGATAGGAACATTTCAATAAGAAAGAAGGATTAGAACACTTAATGTTTGGAAGCTTGAATGCTTTCTTAGGTGATTAAAATTGAGGGGAGAGACTTATTTATAACCACCTCCAAGCCCAAAGGAAACTTCAAGATTACATAAGAATAGCTTAGTTTATAGAGTGTTCTCTACTATTTATATATTACATACATACCCCTAGAACTTTCTAGGTTATTCTTGAGTTCTTGTAGTTTTTCCTTCTAGCATTCTCTGGCATGTTTGGAGGAATCTTCTAGAGTCCCTTAGATGCCTCTCAATATTCTAGCCTTCTCTAAAACTTTCCATCCCACGAGGGTCTTGCCAATTTCTAGAATATAGTGAAACGTGATACTCTCACTCACTTAAGCTCGTAATGCCCTCATTGTGAATTCCCCTTGACACTCGAACCACCTTCCTTTGTTTGCTCTTGGCAACATGGGTTTTTCCTTGGTCGTATGGAGGAGGGCTGCCATGCAGAGAGACTTGGCTGCTCGGTCTGGCTTCAGCTTAATTCGATGATCTTTCTCCGTTCTTGGTGATAGTTCTTTAAGAACCTCCACTTCCCTTGACAAGTCTTTTTGGGTCTTCATCACTTCCTTTGTCAAGTGGCTCCCCTTATCACAAAGGAATGGACAAATATAATACAAAGTCCCATCCAAGCCGCACATCAAAATGGAATTAACATATTTTTGAAGGCGATGTGCAGCCGTGAGGAGTCCTGATGTAATATTTTTACATCAAATAGACATCAAAATATAAAGATTATAGAGATTCAAAATTTTCATTTATTCAAGAAAAGTTTTCATCATTACATATATTTTGTCTGGCTTGTAAGACGCAAACATTACAAACTAACACAGAAGAATAGAAAATTTGAAAACAAGAATGCATCATCACCTTCGTGAGAATTCAACGTAACCAAATAACAATTATTAACACAAAATAACCTGCTCATAAATTGAGTTAAATTAAAAGAATTAACATATCTTTGAAGCATTATGAGCTTATCAATCACATAAGCAACTCTAATTTTTAGTTCAGACCAATAGCTCGCCTATGAAGATCTATGCACAAAAAAATGATAAGACTAAAGGCAACTCGCCCACTAAATTCCCCTCTAAACTCCCATTGAGATATACTTTTTCTAGGAACATCCACTTGGAAAATGACAAAGTTGACTAATATATGTCTTTTACAGACTACACTAGGGAAAATATATTTTATAAAAACATAATTCATACAAAGGAACAAATTAAAATTAAATATTAAAGTCTCCAGAAAAAGAAGGGAAAAATCAGTCAAAAAATACTCGAGATTTGAATGTAATTATACTTAATTGATAATGCATAAACGTATTTCTCTATAAATACAGATAACAATGATAATACAAGAGTAGAATCCTCAAATATTACATTAAAAAACTCAATTTTCATAGTTTTATTTCCTATTTTTTGATCTCAAAGCCCTCTTCCTTTACACCTAACAATTCCCACATTATAATAGCAACTATAGCAAGAAAAAGGACATTCTCATCTTAATCTGTTAAGAGGAAAAGAAATAACCATATCTCTTAATTAACAGTGACATAAAATGGATAGACAAATCTAATCTAAGCAACAGAAATCCTCCGTTAAGACTATCCACTGCGCACAAATAAGACTTGGTCTAGAATTGCTAATGCACTTCAGAGCCAAAAAAATGCTGCTTGAAACCACCCATGCATAAAAAAAGTTGCTTCATAAGTTCTGGAAAAATAATCGTTAATCTAATCACTAGAATCACAGCTATGACCATATAAATAGTATTACAAAGAGTAAGTGACTTATAATCAATAATCATATTGGTATTTAGCTTGAAGGAACAGCAAACATAAAACAATTAGGCAACTTTAATGTTTTGAAAAGTGCAAGTCAACTCCTATAAATTGGAACCAACAAAACCGCCAAACAATCCTCAAAAATTCAAGTAAAATCCAACTTCCACAAACAAAACCAACCAACTCCTTAATTAAATTGGTTAAAATGCGGAACAAAAAAACAGATTTTCAGTCAAATTTAAGCCCAACAAATCTTAACATGTTTAATTCAAAAGTTTTAAATATAGAACAACATAGTTTTAAAAAGACAACTTTTTAAAAATAATCAGTAAAGAGCATATAGTATATTTATATGTAATGCAATCAAGTAGAACCAAATAGATCGAGCATAAAACCAGTACATTTGTAGAATAATGTTAAAATTCAACCAATTTAGCTTAATTCGATCTGAACAGAAAAACAGTCTTCATATAAAAGTACAATGCAGAATTTGCGAACAATAACAAATACTGTTATATGGCATCGATAAAATTAAGGAGCATAATTCTTATATATTTTCATATCTAACAATTAAATTTTAATAAGTTCATACATAGCACTCAAAGCTTATTTGTGCCTCAGACCGTCCTAGTTCATGTACTTTTTCTTCAATCATTATTGCTATCAGCAAATAACCATAGTCATCATAGGCATCTCACAAATTTCATCTAACTATAAAACAGGAGTAAAAATTTCAAGTCTGCAACTTAAAAACGAAGAAACGGATCATAGATGGGATAAAATTTGAATCAGCGGAGAGTATGTGTCAGATTAAGATTTATCAGCACCCAAATGAAACTCTCAGACAGGGATAACTGTGTATGGTTTATGTTCTCATCATCCACAAAACTGTTGTAGCTGAGTAAAGGATCTTCGAACAAAATCCAACATGTTAAAAACGAGAAGACGGAAAAAATTAATGGGAACGATGACAGAGAAATCTATCAGATCTTCCTATTCAAAGCTACAATAAGTCATCGCCTCCAATATTTGAACTGGAAGCTTCGCTTATGATAGCATTCATCATATAGAAAACTCTAGTTTCTATCGGAATAAACAACAAAGACAGAAAATAATAAACAAGATGTGAAAAAGAAAACACAATAAGAAAGAATTGCGAGAGAAAGCTAACACGAAGAGGAAAAGTTGCTGCTAGGGTTTCCAGCTGTGGGAGGCGGACTGCTAGGGTTTCCAACATGCGTGGAAGGTGGCTTGGAATTTATAGGCCCGTGACCGAGCAGATTTTGTTGCTCTCTTTCTCGAGAAAATATTTACGTCTAAAAAGGCGTGCGCATCTCTACGCAGAGATGCGTACGTAAAAAATACGTAAAAAAATATATAAGAGTTATACGAGAGTTACAAGTATGTTACAAACGCGTTATAATCTTTTTTTACCTCCCGTGTAACTCAGTTGTAATCCGTGTTTCTATTTCATCCATTTGTACACGAGAGTTACACGAGAGGTACAAGAGGGTTATAACCTTCGTGTAACTTATGTGTAACTCCCATGTAACTCTTGTATATATTTTTATGTACGCATCTCTGTGTACGATTTCCGAACACAAATTTTTTTCATGTTTAGAACAGCTTATATATAGGGTGCGACAGCGTTTTCAGACGCTGCCTTTCTGTTTGAATATCTCGATTGACTCTAAATTTTTGGTGTCACGGTGTTTTATTATTGTCATTTACTTCTTCGTTTCTCAAGTCGAACTTCCCCCCGCGTCTCGCATATTTCTTTTGCGATTAGGAAAGCAAACCCTCTCTCGGTAACTGCCGCAGATGCTTCCCGCTGAACACCGCGAACTCCACCTGCACGTAGATCGACGCTCCTGTTCGCTCCTCTCGCAAAACCGAACTCGACGCTCATGTTGGCTTCTCTCGCAGAAGCTCGAACCTGCGCCCGTTCGCCTGTTCGCTTTCCCGCAAACTGCTTCGTCGGCCACTCTCCCTCTATGCGCCACGAATCACAGAATTGCCCCCTCTCCTTGCCAATAATAAACAGCTGCCACAGCCCCAAACCAACCCTAAATCGAATCAGAACGAACCGGTTCGAGTTGCTCAACACTGTTTGATTTGAACGAGGTCAGCTTATGTTTGTTGCTTCTGTTTCATCTAATATTGTGCTCATACAATTATGTTGCATATAGCTTAACTAAATAGAGGCAGAACTGTCATTTATCTACCAACATCTGCCAATAAGCTACTATGAATTAGCTTCGTCAAACAGAAATCAGCTTATCCTGATAATCTGCATATTATCAGAATAATCTGTTTATCAACATATCATAAATAATCTGCAATTGCCCCAAATAGACCCTTAATTTTAGAACCTAGGGTTGTGATGAAATTGATGAAATTCTAGGTTTTTGTTGCATGTGATTAATAAGATGTATAAGATTGATGGAATTAACCTAATTTAAATTTTTATTTGGTCATAAAAATGATATTTGAAGGAAAATTGAAAAAAAAATAATCATAATATGGAAGAAAATTTTCATCAATATATCTTGGCTACATTAGGATAGATTTAAATATGAATCAAGGTACGAGGCACGACAAAACTGCTTATAGTTCTCTCCACACGGTGGGCTCGTGTTTGTACTTTATTTCCGGTACAGACTTTCTTAGAGGACACTAAATAGTACTTAAGAAAATTAAAAATAAAAATTGACCTACAAAATTGATGTTAGAACAAGCTTTATAATGCAATGTATAAAAAGATTGGTACAGTAAGAGGAGAGCTAAACAATACTTATAGAAAATACATTAATCAAAATTGTAACTACTCTCCTCTCTTTTAGATATGGCACCCTACAAGGAAAATTTGTCTTAAAAATACTATTGCACAAGTTTCACACATAATAAAGTATGTAAAAAAAGCCCTCAAAGTGTGCAATACCTTGCACATGCCAAATAAAAATGATGCGCATAAAAATCCCTAACTACACTCTAACCCTGATTCTAAACATAAACTACAATGTGTTGCCTAACCAGAATCTAGGTGTAAGTCGTGTAGTGTGGGGGCTAAGGATCTTCTTATAAAATCTTGACTAGTTCACCAAGCTGGTCTCGTCAGGTGCTTTTAAATGAATTAACCATTGTCACGACAAGTGAGGAAAGTTAGCCCATACCTATGCTTAGAACGATCCTACGAAATATAGTTTTAATAAGATAATTTGCATCGTCTGACTGGATAAACAAGCAAGCAATGGTCATTACTCACCTCCTCATACAAAGTAATCATGAGGTGAGTAATGCAATGAAGGTTGACTGATGTAGCAAAGGCATCAGACAAGTGATTACAATAAAAGGATACTCTCAAATCAATTATGAATAGGTCATACAACACATGCATAATGTAAGCTTGAACTAGAAGGGTGGCACCACGGGGTCGTGTAAAAAATCTCAGGTTACCCACTTTTTGTCTTATAAAGGATGTTAGGTACGACCATGACAGAACACCAAACATGTAATAAAGGCATGGCTGGCATGCGTCACAACAAAGATGTAATGATGTCCAAAAGAGAAGTCGAGATAACATAGAGATGTGCACTCCTAAGTAGTGGCGAGACTCTAGCATTTTCTACATGCCTCACCAAGAAGTCCATAATATGTAAAAATGACAATCCATCACATAGGCAAGTGGCCACACCAGCCTGCACGCACACCCCGTATGAGCGATCAAATCCACAAGTCAACCACAATTAAACATTAGGGCTAGCTAAGAAAGGAAATGCCAAGAGGAAGGGATTCTCACCACCACAGAGTTTGCTTGATGTCCACCGGAGTTTAGGAAGAAGCTCTCCTATAAGGTAGGAGAGTAGCCCACGAATCCTTCCCAAAGATATGAAGAAGTTCTCATCGCCAGAGAGATCGCTGAAGCTCTCCTGAGTTGCCCTTCCTCCAAGTAAGGATAATGCTCTCTTCAATGTAGGAGAGTAGACACTGCGCTTGATGAGTTCCCCCTCAAGAAAAACCTCCTCGCACACTCAAGGAATGAAGTGAAGAAGGAGGAAGAAGATGAAGAAGAAGAAAAAGAATAGATGAGGGAGGTAAGCTCCCTTGGACTTTCTCCTCTTTAGGAAGGTGATGATCTTCCTCACTTGCTCTACTAAGAAACCTCCCGAAGGCTCTTTCAAGGCTCTCCAAGCTTATTCTCCAAAAAGCTCCACAAGCCCTTTTCTAGCGATGGAAAATTGCAAATGATTGAGAGAGTTTGAGAAGAGAGCTCCCCTTTAATTTAATCCTTCCCATAGCGTTAAATGACAAAAAAACTGCAATTGAATAGTGAAAAAGCCTTTAAACTGAGGGCAAAAGATGTATTTTGCATCACTCTAAAGGTCCATCATCAATTCTCTGTGAAAATGGCAACTTCGGGAGTTAAAACTAATCCCAAAATGGCCACTTTTGTGAACTGGAAGTGACCGACACCTAGGAGCTGCGTCCCCGGGCGCCTATGCGCCAATAAGGGCATCCAAGCGCCACTTGGGTAGAGCCAAGGCGCCATCCTCTCAGAAATATGGTTATTTTTTTGCTTGTTTTGGGTGCCTATGCACCTGGTTTTTGCGCCTAGGCGTCCAAAAAGTTGTCCAAATGCCAAAATCAATCGCTAGACCTCCGGAGACTCGGGATCGATGGTCTAGAAAGTTGTTTTTGGAGCATGGGCCCTTAGGGTCAGCACTAGGGCGTCGGACTAGCCCGAAACCCTAAATTTCACCAGGAGCGCCTGAAAGAGCATTATATGTAAGTTACAGAAGACTCCGTGTGAATGAAATATATCTCATAACTTCAAAATAGAGTATTCTCATTAGTAAATCACTGGAGAAATTGGTGTCAATGGTCGTCTTAAACCATGGTGTGGGTAGGGTGTTCCGAACTCTAATTTTCCTGTAGCGTGCGTAGGTGGACTCCGTGGCTTCCCATGGTCATGGGAGGCTCTGAATGGTCTTTTGGTGACTTATAATATTATATTAGACACCAAGCACGTCTCACATCTCTTATGGGCCTCTTAGAGGAAATTTTCCCGGGTAGGGCTAAATCGCCACAAAATATAGCTACTTGCCCCGAACAAGTGCCAGAAGGACCCGGGTGGGTGACTTGAGCTACCGGATGTTATGGACAAACCCCATACCATTTAAGTCATGCCAGTGAACACCCTACACTTACGACATCAAAAGATTTTGCTAACACCCAATAAAGTCATTTTTTTCTAAATAAGTGTTTTTATAAGTCAAGAGTGAAAAAAAACTCAATCTTAATATATTTATAGTAATTTTTAATATGTTTATAAATTGAACTTTAGAGGCTATTTGGTAGCGAATTTTAGCATGATTTAAGCATAATTAATCTTAAATCCTATAAGGTTATATTTTTGAACAAGTTAAATACACTCAAATTTTAAATCTAAATCGAGCTTTATTTTACCATAAATTCTAAATTTACTAAATTTAAGAGCTTGATGGATTTAAAGAATTTAGTGCAGAGAACTACGTGAAGGGTGAGAAAGGAGAAATATTATTCTTGTCATTGTTTCATCAACAAGTGCCCGTTGTGTCGTCTTGCTTCAGCTGCAAATGTGTGTTATTCTTGCTTCAACTTTAAGCTCCCATTACAGTGTATAACAATATTTTTCAGATGTCAAGTAGGAGTAGAAAAAGAGGGGACAAATGAGGGTTTTAGGCAATAGGAGGATAAAGTGGAAGATGATGAGATTTATTGTTTTAATTATTTTAATTTAATGAAATGATTGCACATATATAGTTGAATTTAAAATTTATTAACTTAATTTAGTTTAATGTAATTTCAATTTTTAATTGAGTACTAATTGATGATAAATTAATATATTATATTAAACCACCTATTAATTACTTAATATAACTTTGATAGAATGACAAATAAATAATTAATGATCAGTTAATAATTACTAAAATATTAATTAATAATTAAAATTTTTGATGAAATTAAAATGAATAATTATAATTAATAAATGTTTTTTTATATTAGTTAAATTATAAAAATTATCATTTTTCTTAATGAATAACATGTTAGAAATTCATGTTTGAACTTTATTACACAATTCAAAATAATACATAATAGTCATAATGTTTTAAATTCATGATTTTTACATCTCCATAATAAATAAAAACATACATACATTCATGTTGATAAAATTTGATCTTGAAGACATGAAGTTTCTCTCTCTAATCTCTTGAATCTCTAATCCCTTAAAACTTTTTGTACTTCCTGATTAAGAAAAATGTACGGGCTGTGTTAGGAAGAGAGATTACCTATTATCTAAATTATGCTCAATTTAACCATCATCCATTAAGGAGGTTACTAAACAACTGTTGACCTCATTTTTGATGAGGTCTTCTCTTCTTCTCTTTAGTACTTAGGATCTAGCCTTAGGCTTTTCCTTTGACTATCCTAGAGGACTAGAATTGGGACCCACCACTTAGAAATTCAAAACACTTCTTAACTCCCTGCAAACTCTACAAACTTGATTGTAGACCCCTAATCACCTAGAGGGTTGAAATCGGATGTGGAAGTTTAAAGGATGAGTTCCTATAGGACTCTTTGGCCTTAGGATCGCCACAGGCGGCTGGTCCGGTGAAGGGCCGACTTACACACACACTACACTTATACACTACACCTTCACACACCTATACCGACTTGACCTCCTCGACTCATGTAAGTGATTCACATGGATGGTCCTTAACCCCTAAGCCCTGGCTAAAGAGGTTAGAAACAACATAGTGAATGCGCTCAAATGAGTCCCTTCATGGCTCATGTGGGCTTGATGTGGCTTCATGACTCAACCAAAATGATTTCATTCCACTCAAATTTACCCAATCTTCAATTTTCCAAATTTTTAATTTTTGACCCCCGGGACCCTACACCCGCCTAACCTACCCAAAGCCCTTGAAATTACCCAAATTTTTCAAAATCACCTAAATTACCCAAAATTCCCCAAAATCATTCCTAAACATTTCCACATCACTCAAATTGATCATCCATACCCAAAAATACCAAAAATTCCAAAAATACCTCCCAATACCCTCCAAATACCCAAAATACCCCCCTTGACCCAAAAATTCAGAAAATTCAGAGAAAATTCCAGAAAATCCCAAATATTCCCAATTTCATTTTGTTCAACTACACCATGGGACAATTTTGTCAATTTACCCCACTTTTATCAAAACCCCCAATTTGACCCATTTTAACCCAAAGTGAACCCAATGTCAAACCAAGCCTACCCAATTGACCCAAATTCTAGTCCAATTCAATTCTAAACTTCAGTTCAACATTCCCAACACCAATCTAGACCAAATCCAAGTCCAATTTGATTGACATTTGGATCCAATTTCACTTTTGGTCTTAAAGCCCAATTTGGACCCATGACCCAAACCTAACCCAAACTCACCCATTTCAACTCCAATTAACCCCAAATATTTTCTAAATCTTCCTTGGCATCCCCACAAGCAAAAAACTAACATGATTTGCCCAAAATTTAGACCCAAACCCCACTCAAATTCAACCCAAAGCTAAAAGGCCCAATTTCGACCTAAACCCAAACCTAACCTAAATGAGCCCAAACCCCAAAATCAAAGCCCAACCAAAGTCAAAACCTCTTTGAAACACTCCCATAAACATTTCTCAATATTAATTTTACATCAATTTCAACCCTAGCCCAACATTGGCCCAAGTTAGCCCACTTTGACCTATATTGGCCCATTCACCTAAAGAGCCCAAATTCAACCCAATTCAAACCCAAATCACCCCCAATTTGCTTCAAGTCACTCATGACACATCTATGAGCTAAACCCAACAATTATTTGGCCCAAGCCTTTACCAAAATTTCATCCCAAAATCCATTTTAAAATTCAAAAGCCCACTTTCCTAAACCATCTTAAAAGCCCATCTAAAACCATTTCAAAAAAGCCCAAAATCCACCCTAAAGCCCACATGACATCTGCATTTGCCATCCACTTAATTAAAGCCATTACCTAAGTCCTAAATTCATCATCAAATAATTCCAAATCAAGCCTCATGCCAAATCACCCCTAAATACCAAAAATTTTCTTAAATTCATTTCCATGAAATTGACTCCACTTTTCCCAAGCCAAAGGTGAGCCATGCAAGCCATGGACAAGCCACATGAAGCCATGGAAGGCTTGACATGTGATCAAGCCACTAATGGCAAAAGGAGGAGCCTCTTTTAAGCCCCCTTAAAAAGGTTTTAACCCTTTTAATGCTTCACCTTAATCCATGTTTAATCAAAATATTCATGGATGGTGACTTCACCCTTTCCTAGCTGATCCATCCGATCTTCCCTTAGCCCAAATCGACCATGGGGAGGTGAACCAAGCCCAAAAGGTGGGTTGACCCATTTGGACCCAAAATGAGCTCATCCCCCATTCCATTTCAATTCAACTCCTTTACACATGTCTATGGCCAATCGATCGCACAAACCTCCGACCCGACCTCCCCGACCTC
Source organism: Papilionanthe hookeriana x Papilionanthe teres (assembly GCA_022702705.1). NCBI lineage: Eukaryota > Viridiplantae > Streptophyta > Magnoliopsida > Asparagales > Orchidaceae > Papilionanthe > Papilionanthe hookeriana x Papilionanthe teres. Next base: position 60,637,507 of record CM040428.1, read on the forward strand.
GAGGGTGACTCCGACCCTGGCCGGCCGCCCACCACAGCCGCCGGAAACCACCGTGCCGAGAGCTCACATGTGAGCCCAACTTGGAATTCTCACCTGCCGAGCCGCCCCATCCCTAGTGGCCATTGGAGTTGTTCTTCTCTTGCCAAGAGTAGCCGATCCCAAGCCCTAACTCTCCTCAGGAGGCCCTCCACCCTCTCCTATTTAAACACCACCCCTCTCGCCATGAGAGGTGCCGAAAAAACCTTAAGGAAACTCGCCAAAATTGTTCCGGACTACTCCCCATACACAGAGCACTTGATCCCCACCGAAATCCCCCTGTCGTTTCTTCTCTGCGAGCTCAATTTCGTAATCGAAATCCAAGCCCAAAACCAGGACACTTCTCCACAGTGAGCCAATCCCCAAATTGATTGGTTCTACACCTTCACCGGACCAAGGTAAGGTGTCCACCAGCAAAAGCCCCATCTCCGGGCCACCCGGTTGCTCCAGCCCTCCAAGCTTTGTGATCGGGCTTGGTCGAAATCACACCTATACAATTCACTGGACCAGAGACTTCATCCGGAGCTTGTCGGGATCCAATTGAAGGTGCAACAACCCTCAGATCGAAGCCACACTTCTCTAAGCAAAGGTATGGCCTCACTCTTCTTCCCGAGCTTCCGAACATTCTCCATTTCTATTGCGTAAATTTCATCCCACATAAACCGTATAGATGTGTTCGTCTTCTCGAGACGAATCCATAGAAGCATAAGAACATGAAAATCCATTAAGTATCGAGTGAGATCTTAGGGATTTAGTGTGGACGGCTCTCGGGTGAGGACGCTCGGGGACGATGAACGGATGCCGTTCATTCAATACACGCGCGGACGGACGGCTCAGATGGCGTCGGACCAGGAGACGGTACGAGAACCGCGGGGCCCGGGCTGCTGACTCAAGCGGCGACGTCGAATGGGAGCGCGACGCGTGTGCGTTCGGAGCTGCCGAGGTTGACGCGGCGCCGCGTGGATAAATAGAAAATTAGGTTTTTTTTCCTATTTATTTAATTCCCTAAACTTCAAAAATTCATAACTTTGTGTAGAAAAATCAGAAAAATAAAATAAAAATACCCTTTTGCTCAGTGAACAGAGGAGAATAATGTGGAAAAGAAATTATTTAATTTCATCAAGTATTTTATTTTTAATAATTTATTTACTCTCTGCATATTTTTAATTCTCCATGCATGTATACAATTCACCATGGCATGAGACCATAGGGCTTTGAAGCCTCCGAATTTGGGAACATTCCCTAAATTTTCCAAAGTCGGAGGCCATCCCTATGAAAAGTTATTGATTTTTCAAATTCATGTTACTCGTTTTGAGTATTTTAATTCCAATAAATAGCATGTTGTGAAATAAATTCTAGGAAAATTTGGTGATGTTCCTTATGACCAGAGGACCCTAGGAAAAATAGGTTTTGAGTTAGTTCATTTAAAACAACCCTAATTGGCTTAAACACCCAAAATGGATCTCTAATTAATTAGAGCTAACCATACATCAAATTGACTTAAAATCAATTCTTCACTGACCTTTAAGATCAGAGGAACCCACCATAAAAATTTGAGGTCAATTGGACTTGGTTAGCCCTACTAAATGGGTTGATTAAGCCATTTAGCCATTTTAAACTTTAAAAATTCATAACTTTCAAAATATCTTTCAAAAATTCACTAAATTAGTTTTGGAGCCTCTCTGATGTTAGGGGAATTTAAGGAAATTAAAATTTCAATTTTCTAAAAAAGTTGATTTTTAATATTATTTTAATATTTTTAATAATTAAAAAATAATAAAAATCACAAAAATAATAAAATTCACCAAAATGTCACATTTTGAATTTTAATCACTTAGGAACAAACCCCATATTTTTTTAGGTCTATTTAGTGAGATATTAAATTTTAAAGCTCTAGGGTAATTTTAAAATTAAAAAAAATGTATTTTCTAGCATTTTCACTAAAATAATTATGATAAATCATAGAAAAATCAGAAAATTGAAAAATTTAATTCTCTGATTTCCTTGATATTAGAGAGATTTTTAAAAAATATAAAATTCATTTTTCAACATTTATTTTATTTTTAAATTAATTAACACTCCAAAATTTAAAATAATTATAATAAAAATAATATAATTCAAAAAATCACTAAAATTGGTCCAAGTGGTCCTCTTGTCATTAGAAATGTCCCCTAATTTTCTTAAGGACAAAAACTTTCCCTTGGTCATGTTATTAAATTTTCCTTGGAAATCTCTATTTTACACCAAAAATAATTATATAAATAAATTAAATACAGAAAAATCACATTTTCTCCTCTCATGTCTTTATTGACATATGAGTGAAGTCACATAAAAATTTCAAGTTCATTTGAGTTCAATTTAGTGAGTTATGAAATTATTAAGCTTAAAGGGTAAAGTGGTAATTAAAATTTTAATCCTTAATTAAAACTTTAGGTTTAATAAAAAAATTAATAAGTAAAATATTTGATCCTAATCTGATTTGGATGATTGAAATTTAAATAATTAAAGGGTAGAAACCCATTAAACAATTTAAAATAATTAAACCTTAATTAAATAATTGATTAAATTTGGAAGAATAATAAAATTGGAATTATTAAAATAGGGATATTATTAGGAAGAGATTTATTCTTTAATTTAAAAATCCCTAAATTAATCATCTCATTCAATTCTTAATTAAAATGATAACTCAAATTTAAAATATTAAAAGACTTAATCATTAAACTAAAATTAAATTATTAAACTCTTTTAAAATTTCAATTAAAATTAAAAATAAAATTAAATTAAAAATTAAATTAAATTGAATTAAATTAAATTAAATTAAAATTAAAAGTTAAATCAAATTAAATATTAAATTAAATAATTAAATTAAATTAAAGTAAATTAAATTAAATTAAATTAAATTAAAATTAAATTAAATTAAGTAAATTAAATTGAATTAAATTAAATTAAATTAAATTAAAATTAAAAGTTGAATTAAATTAAAGATTAAATTAAATTAAAATGAAATTAAATCAAATTAAACTAAAATAATTTAACATCAAGTCAAACTAAATTGAATTAAATCAAAATTAAATTAAAATTAAAACTAAGCTAAATTAAATTAAATTAAGTTAAATTAAATTGAATTAAATAACATCACCTAAGACATAAAGAATTCAAAATAAATCTAAAATAACTTGAACACTATTCCAAATTTAAACCCATTAATTGAAATTAACTTAAATTAAATCATTTGAACACCAATTTGCCCTCAAAAGCTTTGGTTATTATAACTCCTAAACAGAACATTAAATGAAATGTTACTTCACTTATAGGACATTCAAACATCCTAGTTCACTGAGTAAGATAATAACAAAACTTAACTAAACCTCGGACGATTAATTCATTTGTATGATTAAATTCATTTGGACTTAAAACAATCCTATCAGTATTGAAAAGATGTTTAAGATTTGTCTTAAGCACTTCCTCGATATAATAGGATGTTTATAAGAACAATTGAATTTAATTGTTCTTTGATGAAGAAAATCATCTTCAAACCCAAAACACAAAGAACCTAGACGTCATAGGAAATGACTAGCTATAGAATTAGGAATTTGGTAGAAAATCATAACCCTTCCCTTAGCTTTACCTAGGAACTTGCTTAAATATTCTAATTGTGTTTTAAGTGCAGCTTGGAATGAAGGGAAGACCCTCCAGGTACGCTTTTATTTTATTGCAATTTACTTTCTTGCAATTTACATTATTGCAACTTATTTAATCGCATTGCACTTACTTTTCTGTACGATAAACAACTCGTTGCATGAAAACCCACACCTTTAGGATAGTCCCTAAAGCCGAAACCAAAACTAAATTAAAAGTCATCTGCGGATAAAATTCACCGCCACAACATTTCAAAATATAAAACAACTCAAAATTTAATCACAAACAGAACACAAAACTACAATTACAACTAAATTAAAACGTCCTGTTGGATGTGTTGGCATCAATTTTTGATGTCATGAGTGTAGGGTGTCCACCTGCGTGACTCGGGATAGTCTACGACACGTTCGTAGCATCTGATAGTTCAGACACCCACCCGTGACCTTTCGGCGCGTGTTGAGGGGCACGTTGCTGAGGTCATGCGGCTAGGCTTTGGCTTTCGCTTAGGCGAAGGCCGGTCGGCATTTTTACACATCGGACGACTCTGGATGATGAAATAGACGACGCGAGTGAGCCCGGAACGTCGATTTTACCTAAAGAGATGTTTATTTCACTCCGAGGATTTATTCAACGAAAAAAGGACGGGAGAATATAATAATAATAATATTATTATTATTATTATTATTATTATTATTATTATATTATAATAAAAATACTATTATTGTTATTATATTATAATGAAATAAAACAAAAAAACTATTATCCCTTATCTTATCTCTCGCGCGTGCCATAAGCTATCAATATATAAGTATATATATATATTTGTATATATATATATATATAAGTGATATATATATATATATATATATATATATATAAAAGATCTCGCATGACTGCCTCTCTCATCTATCCCTTTCTCTCTCTCTTAGTTGTCCATTGCATGCAGCTACCAAAATAAGATAAGAAAAATAATAATAAACAAAGTGAATCATATTCTATTGTATCAGCTCACGCATGCTGCTAAAAAAAAAGAATAAAAAAAAACCCATGCTGCTTAAAAAAAAAAAGTCATCCTATCCAGTAATAACTCACGCATGGTTGCTCACGGGTTCTCCATCTCTTCCTGTACGGAGATAAGTTTTATCTCTACGCCCCCTCCACGAGCTGCAGGCCCCTGTCCCCTTCTGCTCTCGCGAGTGAAGACCATCCAGAGCGCTCCCTCGCTCATTCTCGCGACGACAACTCTTGCTCCTCGCCGGCGAACTTGGACGCCGGCGCCCTTCTCCTCTTCGCCGGAGAAGATTGCCGCTGCCCGAGCTCCTCCTATCGACGAGCTCCCTCCAACAGCCCTTGCTCATCTCTTCGTGCCACCCTCCAAACTCCGGTCAAGCTTGCCGCAACCTCCTCCTTTTGCGAGATATACACACACACACACACACACACACACACACATATATATATATATATATATATATATATATATATATAGCTAGCCCTGCTCTCCGTATATATATATATATTTCTCTTTGGCCAACCCTGCTCGCCAGACCTCCTCTTCGCCGACGACATTTGGCCAACTTATCTCCTTGTTAACATCGAGTTAGTACGAACCAGCCCCACTCTCCCATGCAAAGCTCTGGATTTCGCATACTCCTTGCATTTCCTGTTCTGGTAGTGTGTTAACGGCGTGCTAGCTCCGACGTTTCTTCGTCTCACATCCCCGGTGCTTCGACGCTTTGCCGGATCACCTTGACGACGCAGACAGCGAGCAGCGTCGCTGTCCGAGGAGGTGCAAGGGCCTTCCACCTTTCGGGAAAGGCCTCCACCGACGCTTCTTCCCGTCGGCATCCTCGTGGGTTCCTCTCTTTCACTGGTGTCGAGCGACCCCCTCTCGAAGGTATACGTGCCAGTCTCATTTTCATATGATTTGATGTTTTATTTGCAAATACATTGCATACCTCCCTCATTTGCCTTCCTCGTGTTTCATTGCGAGATCTACCGAGAAGTGCACCTCTTGTCTCACTCGTTCTTGCTTTCCTTGTGTCATTGTGAGATCCGCCGGGAAGTGCATCTCATTAGCTCCCGCCTTCTTTCGTTACGAGGTACATGATCCATGGTCGTATTAGCGAGAAAGCGGCTTGGAGCGAGCAAAGAAAACGCGCCTTCAACCGCCACGGTGGTGAGATCCCCTAAACTCCTAGCTGGCCCTAGGTTTAGTTCTGTGTAGGCGTGTGGGTTCGGTCGCCCACACGGGGTGCGTGCGCCGGCATGAGCCAGCGCGATGACGTGCATATGTGATGGATCGTTTATTTGCCTAGAGTTAGCCTTTATGTTAGGATTTCTTTTGCGTGGCCAAATACCTTCCGTAGAGCCGAGTGTCTCCCCTTTGTTGTGAGCCTTAGCACCAGTCCTGATGGGTAGGAGTCCCTCACTCCCCTTGCTCTGGATTCCTCGGTTTTACTTGGAGAAACTGAAAGGTCGGATTTGGCAAAGCGAGAGAAGCTTTGTAGGCGGCTCGCTTTGCAAAGTCCGGAGGAGTTCGCGAAATGGGGAAAGCTTTGCAGCTAACCCATTTAGCGACGTCGTTGAGAGTTTTCCCCTCGGACATCCGGGGAGAAACTCCCCACATTTCCTCGCCAAAGCAAGAGGCGGCGACGCCGCACATCCATGGGTCTCAGCCCTAGGTTTCTCAGGCGAGGTCGTTAGTACGAGCGTGGCTCGCTATCACATGGGGTCACTTGCACCTCATTATTTGCATGTGTATGCCCTGCATAGCATATCTCGCACCTATACATGCACTTGCACTCACTCTTGCATTTGCACCTTGCACTTACACTTGCATTTTGCACTTGCACCGATACCACTTGTGCCTTGATCGGTCGTCCCAGACCGGTCGGTACCACTTGTGCATCAACTGGCCACCCTAAACCAATTGTCACAACACTTTGGTTCGACCGACCACCATAGTTCGGTCCACCGACCACCTGCACCACTGCATGTTGTGTATGTTCATTTGCATGATCATTTGCATGTTCACCTACCTATATTGCATATCCTGAGGTCACTGCCGCTTCGGCATACCTCTTCGGGCCACTGCCGCCACGGCACGCCCATCCTTTTGGTCACTGCCGCCCCGGCATACCTCCTCGGGCCCCTGTCTCCACGATATGCCCATCCTTCGGGTCACTGCCTCCACGGCACGCCCACCTTCGGGTCACTGCCGCTACGGCACACCCATTTGTTAGGGCTGCTGCCTCCACGGCATGCCCATCCTTTCCCGAGTCATTGTTCCACGGTACACTCATCACTTCTGTCACATGACTGTCTTCATTTGCATTTGCATGTTTACATGGTAGCGAGCCAGGCTCGTTAGGAGAGTGACCCCGTGTCATTCGCGATGCCTTAACGAGCATTGCTTGCTGGGTTGATCCCAATGAGCAATGCGAGTCAAGTCATCGGGATTGACACGAGTATGACTGTGCTAAGGATCCAATGGATCTAACTCATGTCACCCTTCTTCGTGACGCCCTTTAGATCCTTTAGATCTTTAGATCGGGGCCGGTGCGGCGATCCCGTCAAAGTCATACTATACCCAGACTTACCACGCACTTAGACACTAGGTTAATGCACTCTTCGTTAGATGGTGTGCTAGGCTAGGATTAGGATGCTAGGTAGTCTTTTTGATGTCTGGCTATTGTTCTTTGATGAATTGGTTGCCCTAGCCAGGTATCCTTCTTCTGCACTGTGATTATGATGTGACTGCATGCTGCATATGTATGATAGTGTGTTAGGGCGCTTTTCTGCAGGGAGTCATGCCTCTATGTGCACACAGGTACCGCTATGGGGGGAGCAAGTAATGATTTCTGATAATCTGCTTGCAGGTGCTATTTAGCTCCCCCACTTATAAGGCATGACTCATTATACGTCATATGCATGTGAGCATTCCCGCTAATACTTGTTTTCATGCAGGATTGAGTCTTTTCTTTTCTTATGTACTTTTAGAGTCTAGGAGAGTCTTGTAGCGAAATAAGATACGGGCATGGGTTCCGAGGCGCTTTAAAGCTAGAACCACGTGGAGGGGACCAGGAGCAGATGCTCGTGCCACGTATCTTAATTCTGCATTTTTATATTGTTGTATAGAATTAGGACCGGACATGTATATGCGGAGTCCGGCCGCTTTTATTGCTTTTCCTGGGATATGTCGCCGGTCCAGCGGCATTTTGGCCTCTTTTAATTTATTATGGAGTGCTTTCTTTCTTGTTTTTATTGCATATTTGCATGTCTGCATGTGTTTTCCTTGTTTCTTTCTGTGATCTGGGACTTCACGATACCATTTAGCCTCTTTAAGGACCCTAAAATTGTAAGCTTTATATATTAATAATCCTAATAAAATATTCAAGATAAATGAATTTTAGGATTAAAATATTCAAGATTTTAAAATCTGCACTTTTACTTTCTTGCATGGCCTTCGGGCCGGATTTTAAATGGGTTGCATTGCATGGCTATCACCCAAGTCATACTAATAGGGCCTCCACATTATTTAAAGACCGCTCTGAGATAACTCGCATTCATATTTGCATGTCCCGAGGAGGAGTCCCCGTGCTTCTCCAACCCGACCGGCCCGACATACCTTTATAGGTGGTTGTCTGAGTGCGCCTAGGGTGTTAGAAGGCTCCCAGGCCCGGACGGGGTGTAAGTCCTTTTGTTTGGAGCGTTTCCGGCTTTGTAGGCCGAACCTCTCTTCCTCTTCTTTCTCGAGGCATCTTTGCCGCTTTGGCGAGTGTGAGACCCACCTCTTGGAGCTCCGGCTTATAGTCATAGGATAGAGTTTCCTTCCTCCGACCTTAGGGCTACCGAGGCCTCCGTGGATAATGCGATTCTTGGATTGTCGACCGGGGATCTCGGGACTTCGTCGGGTCGACTACCTTCACGACCGGGTAGACTTAGGGTCCTACTGCTTGGGATGACGGGTCTGTGGTACCCCGACTTGGCTACCTCTACCCCTTAAGGATTACTCCTCCCTTCCTTTGACTACCCCTATTGAGCCCTTTCGCTCCTTGACTTCGTTGATACCATTTTGACGGCCCGATACCGATGAGCTGCCACCCGTTTGGGATACGACGATTTGTCCTCTGCCCTTATGGCCCGGATGTGCTTTGACGTGTTGGGATATCCCCGTCGAGATGATTTAGGTTATTCTGTGGGTCTCGTATGCTGATGAGTCCATTACCCGGACCGTGAGAGACTCACTCTCTTCCCGTAGTCCAGCGGGAGCTTTGAAAGCATCGTGGCGTTCCCACACGGAATAACCTTCCTTTGAGTACCTATTGCCCCAGGTTCATGATACTATAAGTGAAACTCCTTTTATCGAGAGTATTCTTGGGTACCCCCAAGATGTAATTAACCAAGTGGGATACGTCCCCTTGGGAGTGCTCTTGACCCCAGAACAGGCACCTACACCTGACTCTCTGGTTATGGGTAGTCTACGTAGGCATTCTTTCGCGAATATCGGTTTAAGGTGCTTTTTCGCCCGAACTTATTTGAGTGGACACTCTTAACCTATCCTCGCGAGGTTTATTGCACGTAGGCTCTCCACGTTTTACGTTTTCTCTTGTTTGTCGCATTGTCGTATGTCCCTTCTTATTCGGTTCCTCTCCTCTTCGAATCACTTATCTAATTCGGGTGGGAGATTTATTCGAATGTGGGAAGTATACGATGATCGACAGACTGGCGACTCCTTCTAAAATAAAAGAGAGAAAAACGAACGAAAACATGATGATCGGGAATACCTCGGATGATGTAACCTACGTGTTGCTAACGGGATTTCCCACGGTCTAAATGAAAGTGTGGAACTCATTCAGTTGAGTTTAGTAAATTCATCTGGACTAAGTGAATCTGATAAAAATAATGATGCCGGAAGGATGGAACCGTGGGATCTTAACCGGTGTCGTTATAATCAACTTTAAGATTTGTTTTAATTAAAACACAAAAACACTTGGTAATTAAGAAGTTCTCTAAACCAAAACACTTTTCTCATCCCCTAATTTATGACTTCTATAACTAAACCTCTGCAACAACAAGGAGCTCGGAGCATGGTGGGCAGCACGACCATCGTCATCAGCAAAACCTGAGTCAACTTCAGCAAAACTTTCCTAGAAATAAATAACAAAGTCATAGGACTTCGAGGTAGTTTGCCTAGTGCAACATAAATCCTCAACTCTTCGTTAGGCATTTACCTTGTAAATTAAGCCCTAACCGGTCTTAGGATTCTGAGGTAGTCATCTGATACGACATAAACCCTCACATTTTCAAGGCTATTTGTATGATTCTATCATATAAATATAAGCCCTAATTAATTAAAATTGGCAATATCAAAATATTAAACAAACATTAGGACTTTTCTAAATCCAAGCCAAACAATAGGAAGTCGGGAAATTACCGAAGTTGGCTTCGAATCTGTAATTTCTCCTACTTTTCTTCCTTTGAATTCCCAAAACAAAATGTTCCAAACTTGATCCATTCCCTGTTGAAATTCCAAAATTCAATCCTTTGAAAACTTAAACTTTGAAATTCTTGAGAGCGAACTACCGATTATTATCGAGAGTTTTCTTAGGTGATTCTCGTCACTTAAGATGTAATTAACTATAGGGGCTTGCCCTTATAGGGAATTTTAAAGAACCTAGGTAATATAAACCCTGTTTAATGTTTTCATATTAAGCAGGGGAATTTGTCGGCACATAAAATTGGTTCGCAGACCAAACGAATGTCACAAATCTTTTAGTTTATTTAATCGAGCCCCACCATCAAGCAGTGTGTCTATCCTTAGGGATAGATACACGGTTTGGAGTGCGGTGCTCGTTTATATAAACTATTTGGGATGTGAGATCGGTTTGATTTCATATCTTAAAATTTTCAAATTTAAAATTATTTTTAAAATCAAATACTACTTTTCAAATTATATATATTTAAACTAAATTTAAAATCTTAAAATTCGCCAACAATTTCTGTTAGGCGACCCCTTTTCTAAATACAACACACAACCTAAAAATATGCCGGCAACAACAAGATTTATGATAATTTTATATATTAATTGATTATTACTATTAAAATCAATGACATAAGTTAGTAATCTTTATTCATTTTAGGGGTTATATGAGTTACAAAAATAAATATCATAAGTTATGACATATGTTTAAATAAATAACATTTATTTTCATGAGTTAAAAAATTGAATAACTTAAGTTATCATATATTATGACATAAGTTATGAGTTAATAAAACAAATAACTTAAGTTACCATGAGTTATAAAAATAAATAACTTAAGTTATCATTTATTATAACATAAGTTATGAGTTAAGAAAAAAAACTTATGTTATCATGAGTTATAAAATAAATGACATAAGTTATTAAAATAAATGTGAGCCACATATATAAATTTAATATTATCTCACTTGTCTCACTTAATTTTAATAGTTCATAGCATACTACACAAAATGTAAGATAAATCTTTTTTTTATATTGGTTAAATCATAAAATAATTTAATAAGTATGAAATTAATATGAATCATGACAATTGTGCATCAATTTATCGACACAGTCCCTTCCATGTATCACAATATCAATTATATGCTTAGCATAATGAGAATTAACATCATAGTCCCAAAATGTCGATTAAACGACAAAACTTGTTGAACATCATGCAACATAAAGTGTACACTAACGATAAAAATAAAATTTATAAATATCAGAAACAAGAAAAATTGAGTCCAGAATGTCAAAGTGCACAAAACTAATAAAAGAGTTTTAGTAATGTCCATTCTCACGACATGTTCGTTAAATGTCTTTGATGACAACCCTTTTGTTAAAGGATCAGCAATCATGAGTTTGGTGTTAATATAATCAATTGACACCCTATGCTTATAAACTTCTTCCTTAACAATAAGGTATTTTAATTCCAATGTGTTTAACCTCTTCAGAATACTTATCGTTTTTTTAAAGAAGACTTCTGCGGAGTTATCACAGTAAATTTTTAGCAGATTGTCAATATTGTCGACAATTCCAAGTCTAAAAATAAATTCACAGCCATAAACCCTGAATTATAACTTCGAAGCAATCAACAAATTCAACATTTATAGTGCAAGAAGCTGTGATAGTCTCCTTTGCACATTTCCATGAGATTACTCCGTCAACCAAAAAGAACAGATAGTCAAATGTTGATTTTATGGTATCAACACATCTAACAAAATTTGAATCTGAATATCCTATCACTTTAAGATCTTTAGATATTCTATAAGCGAGCATGTGATCTTTTGTTCATTGTAAATGCCTCAAAACTTTCATTGCAACTTTCCAATGATCTATTCCTGAATTACTTTGATATCTGCTCATCATCCCGACAACAAAGCTAATGTCCGATCTGGTATAAGTCTGAGCATACATTAAGCTTCCAAAACATAGATGCATAAGAAATTTTTTCCATTTGTTTATGTTTTAAATCATTATTTGGACACTCCATTTGTTTATGGTACAAGTCTAAATTTATCTCCTTTTTGAATTGAAGCAACATTTGTTTAGCACCCTTCCATATTGAATTTCTTAAGAACTCTTTCGATATATGTTTTTTGAGACAACCCTAACAATCCTTTTGATCTATCACGAAATATTTTAATTCCAATTACATAGGATGTCTCACTTATATCTTTCATTTCAAAGTTCTTAGAGAGAAAATTTTTTATTTCATATAATAAGTCAAGATCATTAGTAGCCAGCAAGATGTCATCAACATACAAAACTAGATATATGATCTCTCTCTCACTGTCCTTTAGATATATACACTGATTAACAATATTTTCTTTAAATCCAAAGGACATAATAGTATCATTGAACTTAAGATATCATTATCGGGAAGCTTGTTTAAGTCTGTATATATATTTCTTAAGTTTGCACACCATGTGTTCCTTTCCTTCAACCGAAAATCCTTCAGGTTGACTCATGTAGACCTCTTCATCTAAATTCTAATTCAGAAAGGTAATTTTCATATCCATTTGGTGTAACTCCAAATCAAAATGAGTTACTAGTGTCATGATAATTTTAAATGAATCTTTCTTAGAATCTGGAGAAAATATTTCTTTATAGTCAATGTCATCTTTCTAAGTGAAATCTTTGGCAACAAGTCTAGCTTTATATCATTCAATATTGTCATTCGAGTCGCACTTAGTCTTAAAGACCCATTTACACCTGAATCTTTTACAACCTTCAAGAAATTCAATGATATCTCAGACTTTGTTGTGATCCGTCGATTTCAACTCATCATTCATTGCATCTAACCATTTAGAAGAATTTTCAATTTTATGGTTAGTGAAAATGAACTGGATCTTCATTGACTCCAAGTCAAATTAATACTCGTGTAGATAAACCACATGATCTTCTGAAATAGAAGACAGTTTTTGTCTTTAATATTTTCTAGGTGCTACTTCATGTGGTTCATCTAATGTAGGTTCATTAGTGACAGTATCGTTGTGAGGTGTTTGATCATTTATTTGTTGTTTCCGTAAGTTGTCAAACTATTCACCAACTATAGAAATAAGAACTTGAGAAGAAATTTTGGGTAAAGGAACTTGAACCCTAATTTCGTGGATCTCTACTTTACGTGGTTCCAAACTCCCACCAACTTCACCATTTTCAATAAATTTAGCATTTCCAGCTTTAATAATTCTTGTACTATGGTTATGAAAATAAAATCTATGCCCTTTAAATTTTTCTGGATAACCAATGAAAAAATCACTTATGGTTCTTGAGTCCAATTTCTTTTCATGTGGATTATATATCATTTATTTCTGTCGGACAACCCCAAATATGGAGGTGCCTTAAAGTATGTTTTCTTCTTGTCTATAGTTCAAAAGAAGTATTTGTAACTGCCTTACTAGGAATTTTGTTTAACAAATTTTTAACAGTCTTTAAGACATGCATCCACAATGATGAGGGTAAAGAATAATTACTCATGATACTCCTAACCATTTCCATTATAGTACAGTTTCGTTTTTCAATAACACCATTTTGTTGTGTTGTTTGTGGCATAGTGTACTGAGCACATATGTCATTAGTTTGAAGAAATTTAGCAAATGGACCTGGACATTATCCAGATTCATCATAACTTCCATAATATTCACTGTCTCTATCGGACTTGATAATTTTTATTTCTTGTCTAATTATCTCTCAACCTCAGTTATATACACCTTTAAGACATTTACACTTGAGATTTTTGATGCAGTAAGTAGACATACTCATAATGTGAAAATTCATCAATAAATGTGATAAAATATTTCTCTTCACCAAAAGATGAAACATCGAAAGGTCTACAAATATCAGTGTGTATAATTTCAAGGAGCTGTGTGCTTCTTGTGGCGGCTTCTTAAGTGTGTGATTTGTGTGCTTTCCTTTAATACAATCCACACAGATACCAAGATCAGGAAAATCCAATTCATTAATGATTTCATTCTTTACTAATATTTTAATTCTCTCTTTCGATATATGACGCAAAAGTTTATGCCACAAATAAGATGAACTATCATTCATAAAACTACATTTAGTACCAATATTATGATGCAAAATCATGAGAGTCTCAGTGAAAAAGTTATCAAGTTTAGGCTTATGTAGGCCATCATAAAGAATACCATAACCTATGAGATGATTGTGTTTAAACAAACAGAAACAACCATTTCCAAATTTAAAGGAGTATCCAATATAAACAAGTTTAGACAATGAAATCAAGTTACTAGAAACAGAAGGGATATGAAGTGTTTGAAAAAGGTCTAAATGATGTCAAATATCTAAAATCAACTAATAGGTTCCAATAACTTCAACTGGTGCTTTGACTCGGTTTCCCATGAAGACAAACTTTTTATTTGAGTTGTAAAGAATCCCTGCATTGTATTAGAAACATGAGTGGTACAACCAAAATCAATTCACTAAGTATTATAAGGATCTTCTGCTAATTTTGATTCGAAATATACAGAAATACAAGGTTTACTTTTTTTTCGAACAAATTTTTGCGCTTTTGACACTCATTTTGATAGTGTCAAGACTTTCTGCAAAAGTGACATTTAATTCATTTATGTTCCTCTTTTTGAATTGGAGCAGACAACACATTAATCTTTAGTGATCCTTGCTTGCCCTTTTCATTCTTCTTTCCATATTTATTTATAGCTCTTCTTCGAGACCCATGAGATTAATTGAGTGATTTGCTCATTTCTTAAGCCTTGCTTCCTCTTGAATGAACATACATTGTAGTGCATTCACATTTTACTTGTTTTTCATATATTGTAGTTCATGTGAAATGGATCATACTCAGGAGGCGAGTTAATGATAAATTGCACGAGAAAAATTTCATTCACTTCCATTCCCAAAGTCTTAAGTATTGTTGCTATGTTCTTCATTTCAACGACATGCTCATGCATAGTACGAGAACCATCAAATTTTATGTTGGTTAACGTACTCAATAGTGTCCCAACAAGAGACTTATCAATAGAGTCAGACTAAGAACAATTCTCAGCAAATTTCATAAATTCCTTAGCTCTTTTAGTGTTAGAAAATGTACACTTTATATTGTTTGCTACAGTCATTTGCATAAATATTAAGCTCAATCTGTTCGATTTTTTCTAAGTTTTATAGAAATATATTTGCTCAGCACTGCTATAATTAGTAAGAGCAGGGGGGTTTTTAGTCGTGAGTGTCAAAACAAGATCCAAAAGATCAAGGTAAAACTGAACTTGCTCACGCCATTCAGAGAAATTAAGCCCATTGAAAGTTTGAACATATGTAGCTTGCGAATGAAGAGAAACAAGACATTAATGCATCAAACATTAAATTTACATAGATATTCATATAAAATCAGATTAAAATAATAATTATAATAATAATAGTGTATTTAAATCTTCTTTGGGTGATATAACAATATACGAGAATAAACATAATTGATGCTTGACTTAAAGTTAATAATTGGTAATTGTTTATACTTAAATTAGATATGTCTATTATCTTTGGATATATAAACACATCTTAACTAATTATATAAATAAACTACAATTATATTCAAAGATTATAAAACAAATGATCAATCTTAGTGCGATACAAAAATATTTTATAATTAATGAATTTTAATATTTTCGTAATAAAATATTAAATTATTTCATAACAAGCATCACATACTCGTGAGTAATTAAATTTATTTAATTTGACATATATTAAATTTACTTATTTGGTCACTCTGGTGACTAATAAATTAAATATAACATCGACATCAAATAAATAATAAATTCAATCACATCAATTTATTTTAGTGATATAATTCAAGATCTAATTCACAACGAAACTTTTGATACAATTAACATAAATAAATTTATATGAAAAATCATAAATTTAGTAATCAAGGCTCTGATATCACATGATATAAATTCATGTTTGAACTTTATGACACAAATTCTAAAAATACATAATAACCAATATCTTTTAAATTCATGATTTTTACATATTCATAATAAAGAAACACATACTTATATTCATGATGACAAAATTTGATCCTGAAGAGATGAAGTTTCTTTCTCTAATCCCTTAAAACTTTCTATACTTTCTGATAGAGAGAAATTTACGGGTATGTAAGGAGGAAAGATGATCATTCTTTAAATTGTGCTCTATTTAACCACCATCCATCAAGGAGATTTCTAACCAACAGAATTTATGATAATTTAATAAATTAATTGATTTTTATTATTAAAATCAATAACACAAGTTAGTAACATCTACTCATTTTAGGAGTTGCATGAGGTACAAATATAAATATCATAAGTTATCATAAGTTATGACATATATTATTAAATAAATAACATAAATTTTCATGAGTTATAAAAATGAATAACTTAAGTTATCATTTATTATGACATAAGTTATGAGTTAAGAAAAAATAAAAAACATATGTGATCATGAGTTATAAAATAAATAACATAAGTTATTAAAATAAATGTGCGTCATAAATAAATATTTAAAATAATTAATTAAAAATTGTTGAAATATGAATAATTAAAAATTAAATCAAAATTAATCAAATCTTAATAATTCAATCATTAATAAGTAATATTAAAATGTTATTTGATTTAATAGATATAAATCTAAACATAAATAACAAAATAATTCATTCAATTTAATATAACTTCTATCATATCAAATAAATTTTAAAAATTAATTTTTGTATTAAAGCTCGAATGTGGGAATTTTTATTCGGTCCGGATCGCGTACGCAGCGATGCGTCCGGTAGCCTGTAAAAACGCGCCACGTGGATTTCTGGACCCCACCATGGCACGTTTGAAAAAAAAGGCTTATTTATCTTCATTCTGCCGACCCGACCCGACCCGAGCAGAAAAGCATGAAATTTTTACCGCTTTTTTTCCCCGCCAAAGGATAAAGGTATTTTTTGTCTCCATTATCTTTAGGATGCGGAGACTTAGGGTTTTTCTCTGACATACCTTGTCGTGGAGCTGAGGAGCTGAAATTTGATTCTAACCTAAAGCTAAAGAATGCTACCGTTCGCACAAAAAACCACCGATCAAGTCGACATTGAGTTCGAATCTCAAAATATATTGGACGAACAAGATTCTCGGCTTAGTTTAGTCAGCGACGAACAAATCCTCGGGTTGGTAAATTTTATTGTATGCAATGTTTAGTTACGGTTTCACTGTTTTTAAGTTTTATTAAGGTAGTATGCTCGTAGATTCGGAAGAGCAACGTCGAGTTATTTTTCTTAAAGAACCATGGTATTTTTTGGGTAATATTATAGGTGTATTCAGGTAGTGTCAGGAAAGTATATTTGTCAAGTCTTCTTTCAGCGGTATGTGGTGTTATTTTGGTAATTTTGTCGTGGTATTCAGACAGTTTCTTAAGAGTAACTTAAGTTTGCTTGATTTCGGCGATTTGAAGGTAGCATTCTAGTAGTTTGGTGGAGGATGCGTTTCGTTTGTTCTATTTACTGTTTTATTACGCTAGTATGCCCGTATTTTCAAAAGAGTAATGTCAATTTTTCTTTTATAGTGAGACATGATGGTATTTTGGTAATATTATAGGTGTATTCATGTAGTCTCAGAAAAGTATACTTGTTAAGTATTTTTTCAGCGGTACGTGGTGTTAATTTGGTAATTTTGTGGTGGTATTCGAGCAGTATCTTAAGAGTAACTTTGCTTCGATTTCGTTTGTGGTTTTATTTAGGTAATTTGAAGGCGATACTCTACTTAGTTTGGGTGTATTATTAGTGATAAACCCGAAAAACACCAATGCTTTTATATTTATTATTATGGTATTCTTGTGGTCTTATCATGATATGATTTTTGTATTATTAGTTGTTAAGTATAGTGATACCGACATTCAAACCCCGATTCAATTGCAGATACCCGAGAGAGACAGTGCTTCCAATGATCCACTGGTAAACATATTGCTTCAAGTCGGTATCAATGATGAGAAGGCGGCACATGAAAAATATTGTGCCTATGCACACATTGTTGGATTTCTCGTGCGAAAGGACCACATTGGTTATTGGTCGAATTCGAGGAGGATCAAGACAAGGGAGTTTGTTTGTGGTAAGGTCTGGTATGAAGAGAGAATTGAAGGACAATGTATCGGTGAGGTACAAGCGAGCGGATACAAGGACTGGTTGTCCTGCCATGATCCGATATGCCGTTGATGTCCAAGGGAACTGGTCGGTAAAGAAATTCATAGAAAGTCATAACCATCCGTTGGCGAATGTTGGCGACACTCACCTATTGCGTTCAAGCAGAAAGATGAGTGACATCAGTGCAGATGTCCTCAGATCAATGTCAAAGCAGGGATTAGAACCACCGATGCGTTTAGCTTCCTAGCCACGGAAGTTGGTGGAGTGGAGAACTCAGATCGTACGAAGAGGGATGCATATAATCTCTTACAAAGAGAGAGAAGATTACACATTGAACTTGGGGATGCTAATTCCTTACTACAACTATTCACTGCACGACAAGCCGAGGATCCAATGTTTACGTGGGACGTCCAAATTGATGAGTCGAGCGGTTTGTTGAATTTCTTATGGAGTGATGGGATGTCCGGACTCGATTATGATTGCTTTGGTGATGTCATAATATTTGACACAAGCTATAGATCGAATAAATACAACCTATGTTGTGCGCCGATTGTCGGTGTGAACCACCATTGGCGGAATGTGCTTTTTGCAGTTGGCTTTTTGTCGAATGAAACGATCGAGTCCTTCAAGTGGTTATTCAAAGCCCTTATCCGTATAATGAATAACAAGCACCCAATCACAATATTCACTGACCAAGATCAAGCAATGAGTAGAGCAATCCAAGAGTGCTTGCCGCACACTAGACATAGATTATGTCAATGGCATATATACAAAAAATTATCTTCAAAAGTGCATTGTGGTTACGGGAAAAACAAGATAGTACACGATCTCTTTTTTAAATGCATGCGTAGATGTGACTCGAAGTCGAATTCGAAGAAACTTGGGCCGAAATGATTGAGATAGGAGAACTTCGGGAAAATGTATGGTTGGATGAATTGTATAATATAAGGCATCGTTGGTCGATAAGCATTCAATAAAGACATTTTCGGAATGGGGATCCTATCTACGCGGAGGAGTGAGTCGACTAATAACATCCGTCATAGTTTACGCAAGCCAACAAGCACGGTAGCCGAATGTTTTCCGGCCCTTGAACATATTGCTAAAACTTGGCGAAGAAATGAGAAGGATGAGGATTTCCGATGCGAGCAATCTGCTATTGTCCCTGCGATGAAATGCAGCTCGTTCGAGGCGAGTTGCTTTACTTTACACGCGAAATTTATACTCGAAGTTTGAGTCAGAGTTTCTTCATGGTTTGGGTGGACTTGCTTTGGAAGGATTTGCCAACAATGATTCAGAATTTCACATAAGAACCTTCGATAATAGAGACACAAACAAATACTGGATTGTGAAACTAGACAGAGCTAATTTGGATATCGCGTGCAATTGTAAAAAATTTGAAATGATGGGGTTACTTGTGTGCTCACGCTCTAAGGGTTCTTCGACATGATAACGTGTACAAAATTTACGAGAAACACATATTACTTCGATGGTGTACACATGCAAAAAGGGACATATACAAAAGTTTGGAATATCAACATCTTAAGGGGTCTCGAATGTTGCCAATCGTCTCAAGTGGTCTTATATATCGCACACATGTTCATAAATTAGCGTACCAGATAAGTACAAGAACGCAAGGCCATGAAGTTGTTGAGAAGTTTGTGCTAGATACACTAAACAAACTAACACTTGACGCCAATGAAATATTACATGGGAGAGAACCCCAACAAAAGGCAAAAACAACTAAGAAGAAGACCCCATGTAAAGAGAGAAATCTGAATGACCCAGTAAAGGTGCGTCCTAAAGGGATATCTAATTCAAGATTAAAAGGATATTGGGAAAAAAATATGAAAAGAAAAAGTAAGTTTAGTTTGTTGAAATATTTTTTATTTCTAAAACTTATACTGTCTCCGTCATAAAGTGTCAAATTTTATGTAGGAACGGATAAAGATGCCGGTCCAAGTGATGCTACGGTTTTCCAAAACGAGGCAAGTCGGTTTGGAACGTCGGCTCCCTTAAGTCGAGTAAATTATAATGTGGACGAGGCTATTTATTTACTATTCAATCCGTGATGTTTACAATTTTTTTATTCATATTACTTCGAGAACTGCTCCATCACAACGAACATAGACATACACAAGCATGCTAATGAATCCGGACGATGAATTCTAGCATCGCTAAAGAATTGTTCTACCGATGCTAATGAACATATAGGATAATTTGTTTGAACATAGTTTTTGATTTTATTGAATGACGGACGATTGCTTATGGTTGATTTATTCGGTTACCTTTTTTGGTCTCCTTGTGTTTTACCCTTTAAGTTGTGTTTTTTATCCCCAATTCGTTGCATTGTATTAATCACGAGATAATACGGTCGAAAAACCACTCGTAATATTACTTAGATACAACCGCGACGAGGCATGATTGGGTAGAAAGCCGTTGTATTGGAATATTCCTTGTTTTATTCGTGGACAACGCCGGTTGTATTGGAATATTCCGCGTTTTACTCCAACTCGTCGGCACTACGACTCGAATACAACGCCGATATCATCCCGATACGGCGGAGATAACTCGCACAAAGATCTATCACCGATCTCCGGTTACATTGTGAAAATATCGGGGAATTTTTTGAGTCTGTATTCGCAAACTGTTTCGAAGAAACAGTCCAACGTGTTGAGTCTTTTTTTGTAATTGAAAAAAATTTACATACTTACGTAATACTTAAAAGTTTATAATCAAGGAAATAATTTTTAGATAAAGTTAAACAATTGTTATAATTTTAAAATCACAATCAGCTTAAATTTAATAACATATAATACACTCTAAAAACGATCTGAATATTACTTAGATACAACCGCGCTGAGGCATGATTTGGTAGAAAGCCGTTGTATTGGAATATTCCTTGTTTTATTCGTGGACAACGCCGGTTGTATTGGAATATTCCGCGTTTTACTCCAACTCGTCAGCACTACGACCCGAATACAACGCCGATATCATTCCAATACACCAGAGATAACTCGCACAAAGATCTATCAGTGATCTCCAGTTACATTGTGAAAATATCAGAGAATTTTTTGAGCTGTATTCGGCAAACTGTTTCGAAGAAACAGTCCAACGTGTTGAGTCTTTTTTTGTAATTGAAAAAAATTTACATACTTACGTAATACTTAAAAGTTTATAATCAAGGAAATAATTTTTAGATAAAGTTAAACAATTGTTATAATTTTAAAATCACAATCAGCTTAAATTTAATAACATATAATACACTCTAAAAACGATCGAATATTACTTAGATACACGGAAAAATCGCACGTCGATTTATCATTGATCTCGATTTTATCTTGGATATATCGAGGAATATTTTGAGTTGTATTCGACGAAACGGTTTGGAAGAAGTTCAACATGTTCGATCTTCTTTTGTAATTGAAACGATTTATACACTAACGTAATACTTAAAAGTTTACAATAAGGGAAATAATATTTAGATAAAATTGCATAATTGTCAAAATTTTAATATTACGAATTGTGTAATTCTAATACCAGATAGTACACTCTCAAAACGATGGGAATATTACTAGGATACTACCACGCTCGTTCATGATTGGAGGTAAAGCTGTTGTATTGGAATATTCCTTGTTTTATTCCTGAACAACGCCGGTTGTATTGGAATATTCCGCGTTTTACTCCAACTCGTCGGCACTACGACCGAAATACAACGGCGATATAATCCCAATACACCACAGAAAAATCGCACGTCGATTTATCATTGATCTCGGCTTTATCTTGGATATATCGGGGAATATTTTGAGTTGTATTCGAAGAACGGTTTGGAAGAAGAAGTCCAACATGTTCAGTCTTCTTTTGTAATTGAAACAATTTATACACTAACCTAATACTTAAAAGTTTACAATAAGGGAAATAATATTTAGATAAAATTGCATAATTATCAAAATTTTAATATTACGAATTGCGTAATTCTAATACTTAGATAAGTGCACTCTAAAAACGATGGGAATATTACTAGGACACAACCACGATAGGGCATGATTAGATTAGATCAAAAGTTTACAATTTCAGCCCCTGCTTACATCATATTGATAAAAAACTCATATTGAAAAACATTACATATTCATGCATCCATTTGCAAAGATCACTGCAGAATCTTCTTTCCACGAGGTCTTCACTTAGCCATCTATTTTCAGCTTCCAAAGTTGGTTGTCCACATAACAAATTGTTGCAATGAATAAATGGTAGAACAGACCATTTTTTCCAACTCATTGTATGGAAGATTCTTGAAACCTTTTCCCAACACTGATGTACTTTATTCGATATCTCGTTCAAAAGATCGATCCCATGCGCGCAAGATGTCTCTTCACGTAGCAACACTAAGCCCGCGGTATATTTGGAAAAAGATGCCCTCGACTTGCAGCCTATCGGGAGATAATGTAAACCAATCTCAATTCTTTCTTGAATCCACATCTCCTCCTAAAATATTGAGATATTTATGCTGATGAACATTGCTTTATGATACATATATAAAGTATAAATGAATATTGAGAATTGTATTATTAAAATTTTAAAAATATTTATCGCTTACCAATCCAAGCAAGAAGAGAGCATTACTATTTTCGCTATCGACACAACTACGAAGAAATCTTAAATATCCTTGCTTGTCGTGCCAGTTCATGCCCCAATTTTCAAAGACCATGTATTTTCCTACCCTTTTTGATGAAGATGTTGCATGAAATTTTTTGCACCTAAAAAGAGACCAATATTTTGATTGATTATATCATAGTTACATGATTGAAAGAGGTATGACAAATTAGTAAAAATGATAATTCCATAATAAATTATACTCACGTTTTCCGAAAATTTCTAATATCTCTTATAGGTGATGGAGAGACAGAGATCATTTTCAGCAATATATCCTCCAAAAGGTCAAGTGGAAGTGAATAAATGCGCGGCTCCCTTGTTGTTTAGAAAATGAAGACAAAAATTATAAGGTTAATGTAGAATTGCAACAAAATAACAATGTAATATATAGCCGTTGAATTGTAGGGCGGCTTATCCAGATATCACCCAAAAGAGGAAAGCTTTCTTATAGAGTATGCTTCTAAAAGAGGAAAGATTGCAATAAATTAAGAGTTTATTTCTAAAAGAGGAAAGATTGTATGACGGCTTATCCAGATTGTACTTCGATCTGTTCGGAGTTTAAGTATAAGAATGCTTATCTCCTAATAAAAAAACGAATGTAGATTAAGACTATTACCTCGACGAATCGTCATTGGTGACCATTTTCGTTGCTAGTCCCCTTCTTCTTTTTTTGGTCTTCGATTCCATCGTATCTTCTAATGTTCTTTTCTACTCGATTAGAAAACGCAATACTCTGAAAACCTCAAAATTTAAATTTTTTGAGGGCTATTAAATGCGTAGCGGGCAAAGTACTCGAGACGTTTCGTCTCCAGTTGTATTTCCTAGGCATTGGAGCGATATAAATGCGTAGCTTTCATCCGGGCAAAGTACTCGAGACGTTTCATTTCCAGTTGTATTTCGTCGACATTGGAGCAGTATTAGGTGCGTAGCTTTCCTCGGCAGTGGCGCGGAAGTTAATTTAAAAATACACTTTTTTTCTTTATGCAAAAGAGTATATTTAATAAAAAAAAATGTATTATAAATATTTAATATAAAAAAACTCTTTTTTGGATCTTATTCAATAACAAAGCAAGACGAGTTGGAGGAACACGACGAATATTCCAATACAACCGGCGTTGTCCATGAATAAAACAAGGAATATTCCAATAAAGCGCTTTAACTCCAAACATGGCGGAACACGGTTGTATCTAAGTAGTATTCCGATCGTTTTTAGAGTGTATTATGTGTTATTAAATTTACGCTCAGCTGTATTCGGCAAAATGTTTCGAAGATACTGTCCACCGTATTCAGTGTTTTTTGTAATATATAAAATTTACATACTTAATACTTAAGAGTTTATAAGAAACGAAATAATTTTTAGATAAGATTGCATAATTATTAAAATTTTAATATTACAATCAGCTTAAATTTAATAACACATAATACACTCTAAAAACGATGGGAATATTACTTAGATACAACCGCGCTCGGCCATGATTGGAGGTAAAGCGGTTGTATTGGAATATTCTTTGTTTTATTCCTGGACAACGCCGGTTGTATTGGAATTTTCCGCGTGTTCCTCCAACTCATCGGCACTACAACCCGAATACGACGCCGATATCATCCCTATACACCAGAAATAAATAGCAGTTCTTGTAGATGTATTGTAGTATTTTCGAGTTGTATCTTG